>CM053027.1:379596578-379863912 GCA_028564925.1 Lithobates sylvaticus | reverse complement strand
CTTTCTAAGGGTGTAATTTTTTTATTTCACTCCTCACTGCCAATCACAGTTTCGGAGGCCATGGAATGCCCAGATGGCACAAACCACCCCCAAATGACCCCATTTTGGAAAGTAGACACCCCAAGCTATTTGCTGAGAGGTATGGTGAGTATTTTGCAGATCTCGCTTTTTGTCACAATGTTTTGAAAATTGAAAAAAGAAAAAAAAAAAAATTTTTTTCTTTACTTTCTTCATTTTCAAAAACACATGAGAGCTGTAAAATACTCACCATGCCTCTCAACAAATAGCTTGGGGTGTCTACTTTCCAAAATGGGGTCATTTGGGGGGTTTTGTGCTATTTTGGCATTTTATGGCCTTCGAAACTGTGATAGGTAGTGAGGAGTGAAATCAAAAATTTGCACCCTTAGAAATCCTGAAGGCGGTGCTTGGGTTTCGGGGCCCCGTACGCGGCTAGGCTCCCAAAAAGTCCCACACATGTGGTATCCCCATACTCAGGAGAAGCAGCAAAATGTATTTTGGGGTGCAATTCCACATATAACCATGGCATGTGTGAGCAATATATCATTTAGTGACAACTTTTTGAATACATTTTTTTTATTTATTTTTTTTGTCTTTATTCAATCACTTGGGACTAAAAAAAAAAATATTCAACGGGCTCAACATGCCTCTCAGCAAATAGCTTGGGGTGTCTACTTTCCAAAATGGGGTCATTTGGGGGGGTTTTGTGCCATCTTGGCATTTTATGGTCTTCAAAACTGTGATAGGTAGTGATAGGTAGTGAGGAGTGAAATCAAAAATTTATGCCCTTAGAAATCCTGAAAGCGGTGCTTGGTTTTCGGGGTCCCGTATGCGGTTGGGCTCCCAAAAAGTCCCACACATGTGGTATCCCCGTACTCAGGAGAAGCAGCAGAATGTATTTTGGGGTGTAATTCCACATATGCCCATGGCATGTGTGGGCAATATATCATTTAGTGACAACTTTGGGCAAAAAAAAAAAAAGTTTGTAATATTCCCGCAACTTGTGGCAAAATATAAAATATTCCATGTACTCAACATGCCTCTCAGCAAATAGCTTGGGGTGTCTACTTTCCAAAATGGGGTCATTTGGGGGGGTTTTGTGCAATTTTGGCATTTTATGGCCTTCGAAACTGTGATAGGTAGTGAGGAGTGAAATCAAAAATTTGCACCCTTAGAAATGCTGAAGGTGGTGCTTGGGTTTCGGGGCCCCGTACGCGGCTAGGCTCCCAAAAAGTCCCACACATGTGGTATCCCCGTACTCAGGAGAAGTGGCAAAATGTATTTTGGGGTGCAATTCCACATATAACCATGGCATGTGTGAGCAATATATCATTTAGTGACAACTTTTTGAATACATTTTTTTTTTTTTTTTTTGTCTTTATTCAATCACTTGGGACTAAAAAAAAAAATATTCAATGGGCTCAACATGCCTCTCAGCAAATAGCTTGGGGTGTCTACTTTCCAAAATGGGGTCATTTGGGGGGGTTTTGTGCCATCTTGGCATTTTATGGCCTTCAAAACTGTGATAGGTAGTGATAGGTAGTGAGGAGTGAAATCAAAAATTTATGCCCTTAGAAATCCTGAAGGCGGTGCTTGGTTTTCGGGGTTCCGTATGCGGATAGGCTCCCAAAAAGTCCCACACATGTGGTATCCCCGTACTCAGGAGAAGCAGCAGAATGTATTTTGGGGTGTAATTCCACATATGCCCATGGCATGTGTGGGCAATATATCATTTAGTGACAACTTTGGGCAAAAAAAAAAAGTTTGTAATATTCCCGCAACTTGTGGCAAAATATAAAATATTCCATGTACTCAACATGCCTCTCAGCAAATAGCTTGGGGTGTCTACTTTCCAAAATGGGGTCATTTGGGGGGGGGTTTGTGCTATTTTGGCATTTTATGGCCTTCAAAACTGTGATAGGTAGTGAGGAGTGAAATCAAAAATTTGCACCCTTAGAAACCCTGAAGGCGTTGATTGGGTTTCGGGGCCCCGTGCGCGGCTAGGCTCCCAAAAAGTCCCACACATGTGGTATCCCCATACTCGGGAGACGCAGCAAAATGTATTTTGGGGTGCATCTCCACATATAACCATGGCATGTGTGAGCAATATATCATTTAGTGACAACTTTATGAAAAATTTTTTTTTTTTTTTTTTTGTCTTTATTCAATCCCTTGGGACTAAAAAAAAAAAATATTCAATGGGCTCAACATGCCTCTCAGCAAATAGCTTGGGGTGTCTACTTTCCAAAATGGGGTCATTTGGGGGGGTTTTGTACTTCCCTGCCATTTTAGCACCTCAAGAAATGAGATAGGCAGTCATAAATTAAAAGCGGTGTAAATTCCAGAAAATGTACTCTAGTTTGTAGACGCTATAACTTTTGCGCAAACCAATAAATATACGCTTATTGGCATTTTTTTTACTAATGACATGTGGCTGAATACATTTTGGCCCAAATGTTTGACTAAAATTGAGTTTATTGGATTTTTCTTATAACAAAAAGTAGAAAATATCTTTTTTTTTCAAAATTTGCGGTCTTTTTCCGTTTATAGCGCAAAAAATAAAAATCACAGAGGCAATCAAATACCATCAAAAGAAAGCTCTATTTGTGGGAAGAAAAGGACGCAAATTTCGTTTGGTTACAACATTGCATGACCACGCAATTACCAGTTAAAGCAGTGCAGTGCGAAATTGAAAAAAGACCTCTGGTCCTTTGGCTGCCAAATGGTCCGGGGCTGAAGTGGTTAACAGAAACAGCTCTGTAGGAGGCTTACAACTTGGTGAGAAACAGTCAAACTCTGCTACTAAGGTGCCTGGCTGGCTGTCACATGTCATACACCATGGCAAGACTGAGCACAGCAACAAGACACAAGGTAGTTATACTGCATCAGCAAGGTTTGTCCCAGGCAAAGATTCAAAGCAGGCTGGGGTTTCAAGATGTGCTGTTCAAGCTCTATTGACGAAACACAAAGAAATGGGCAACCTTGAGGACCATAGAAGCAGTGGTTGACCAAGAAAACGTAATGCAGAAGATGAGACACATCATGCTTATTTCCCTTTGACATCAGAAGTTGTCCAGCAGTGCCATCGGTACAGAACTGGCAGAAACCAGTGGGACCCAGGTACACCCATCTACTGTCTGGAGAGGCCTTGCCAGAAGTGGTCTTCACGGAAGAATTGCGGTCAAAAAGCCATACCTCCAATGTCGAAACAAGGCTAGGCAACTCAACTATGCATGAAAACTAAGGAACTGGGATGCAGAAAAATGTTAGCAGGTGCTCTGGACTGATGAGTCAAAAACTGAAATATTTGGCTGTAGCAGGAGGCAGTTTGTTTGCCTGGACTGTGGTACAATAATGAATGTCTGCAGGCCAAAGTGAAGTATGGTGGAGGTTCCTTGCACGTTTGGGGCTGCATTTATGCAAATGGAGTTGGAGATTTGGTCAGGAACAACAGTGTCCTCAATGCTGAGAAATACAGCCAGATACTTATCCATTATGCTATACCATCAGGGAGGCGTGTGATTTTCCTCAATTTTATTCTGCAACAGGACAATGACCCCAAACATTCAGCCAATATTGATAAGAATGAGGGTCTCAGGCGTAAACAAGAATAAGGTGTGCTGGAAGTGATGGTTTGGCCCCCACAAAGCCCTGTTGAGTTATTTTGAGGGGACAGCAAATTTACACTGTTATACAAGCTATACACTCACTACCTTACATTGTAGCAAAGCGTCATCTCTTTAGTGTTGTCACATGAAAAGATATAATAAAATTACCAAAATGTGAGGGGTGCACTCACTTTTGTGAGATACTGTATTTATATATAATGTGTGTATATATATATATATATATATATATATATATGCATTTCCTGATTGAATTTTCTGTATGTTTTAGATTTACTTCTATTGGCTGTGTCGAGAGACCCAAGCATTTGAATGGTTTGCTGATTTGCTACAATCCCTGGAGTCTCAAATGCAGGAAAGGAACAATGCTGATTTTCTCAGCTACAACATCTACCTTACTGGATGGGATGAAAGTCAGGTAAACTTAATCAATTTTTTTTTCAGCAAGTACAGTGATTCATTTGCTAATGTAAAATCAAGTGATTGTGATAATTCCTTCCTAAAGGCTCAGTACAAACTAAACTAATTGAGTTTAAAAAACGATTTATAGGGAGGTTTGAGCAGTTAGATCCCTAGCTGCAGTTCATTATCTTGCCGCCACAGTCCACCAAGGGGTCTCCTTCAGTTGGAGGATTCTTATTAGTCTCACTTGTAAATTACTCGAAGTACACTATAATAAAACAGATACACAATTCCAAGAACCAACTTACCAGAACAATAGTTTTCTTACTCTTACTCCTCTTACTCTTTAAAATTGTATAGTATGCCATTCAAATGACTGGGTCAGACTGAGTAGCCTGGGAATTATTTAGAGTAGGGATGAGCCGAACACCCCCGGGTTCGGTTCGAACCAGAACCTTCGAACGGACCGAAAGTTCGCGCAAATTTTCGAACCCTATACGTTATAATGGACGCGAACGTTCGAAATCAAAAGTGCTAATTACAACGGCCAATATGCATGTTAATGTCATAAAACAGGTTTGGGGACCCGGGTCCTGCCCCAGGGGACATATATCAATGCAAAAAAAACTTTTAAAAACTAACGTTTTTTCGGGAGCAGTCATTTTAATGATGCATTAAGTGAAAAAAAAAAAGTGAAATTTTCCTTTAAATATGGTACCTGGGGGGTGTCTAAAGTATGCCTGTGAAGTGGCATGTGTTTCCCGTGTTTAGAACTGTCCTTGCACAAAATGACATTTGTAAAGGAAAAAAAGAAGCCATTTAAAAACACTTGCGGCTTTAATGGCATGTCTTGTCCTGGCCGCCATATGGCTGAAAATCCTTGAGAAAAATGGCATGGCTACCCCATCACCCCCCCCCCCACCCCCGCCCCTTTGGGTCTTGTATGGATATTAAGGGGGACCCCGCACCCAAAATAAAACCCTATACCTACAACCCTATATACTCTGAACAGCAGTATATAGGTGGTGCAAACAAGACACGGACTGTAGGTTTGTTCTTAAGTAGAATCTGAACAGGTACATTATGAAGTGTAGCTCCATCCCAAAAAAATCTATTTTTAAGCTTTTTGGAGAACATAGGGAGGGGTTATCACCCCTGTAACATTTGCTGTCTTTGCACATCTGTTCAGAACATGTCACCTCACGTTCCGTCCCAATGACAAATGTTTTTGGAAAAGTGGGGTTTGAATTGAAACAAGGATTGGTGATAAAGCATCAGTAGAGAGGAGATACCTTTTCCCCAAATTAAATCTAACAGCATAGAATTTCCCTTCCTAGGGGTAGATTTCCTCTCACTTCCTGTTTTCTCTTTCCGTTTGCAAGTAGGAGTCGTTTGTAAGTTGGATGTTTGAAAGTAGGGGCCTGGCGTATATACTCTGCAGAAATTTGCCCTATTAGATGTTGGTGTAGCCACAAGACTGGTGGGCACAGGAATGGGCCCTGCTGTGAGTTAATAGATCAAGATTTGTACTTGCATGCACCTGTTGAACCGGGCAGAAAAATTGGGCCTTTGGTGGTGGTGGTGGTCGTGGTGGTGGACGGTGTTGCCACAAGACTGTAAGCTCTCACAGTTACTCTTGGTGGGCGCAGGAATGGGCCCTGCTGTGAGTTATTAGATCAAGATTTGTAATTGCATGCACCTGTTGAACAGGGCAGAAAAATTGGGCCTTTGGTGGTGGTGGTGGTGGACGGAGTTGCCACAAGACTGTAAGCCCTCACAGTTACTCTTGGTGGGCGCAGGAATGGGCCCTGCTGTGAGTTATTAGATCAAGATTTGTAATTGCATGCACCTGTTGAACAGGGCAGAAAAATTGGGCCTTTGGCGGTGGTGGTGGACGGTGTTGCCACAAGACTGTAGGCCCTCATAGTTACTCTTGGTGGGCGCAGGAATGGGCCCTGCTGTGAACTATTAGATCAAGATTTGTAATTACACGCCCCTGTTAAACAGGGGCTGAAAAATTGTGCCTTAGACATTGGTGCTGGTGCCACAACACTGCAACCCCTCACAGATACTGTACTCTTAGCACAGCAATGAGACCTGTTGCAAAGCATTGCCTAAAAATTGTAATTACACGCCCCAACAGGGACTGAAAAATTGTGCCTTAGGCACTGGTGCCACAACACTGCAACCCCTCACAGATACTGTACTTGGAGCACAGCAGTCACACGTGTTGCAAAGCATTTTTTAAAAAAATTGTAATTACACGCCCCTGTTAAACAGGGGCTGAAAAATTGTGCCTTGGCACTGGTGCTGGTGCCACAACACTGCAACCCCTCACAGATACTGTACTTGGAGCACAGCAGTCACACGTGTTGCGAAGCATTTTTTTAAAAAATTGTAATTACACGCCCCTGTTAAACAGGGGCTGAAAAATTGTGCCTTAGGCACTGGTGCTGGTGCCACAACACTGCAACCCCTCACAGATACTGTACTTGGAGCACAGCAGTCACACGTGTTGCGAAGCATTTTTTTAAAAAAAATTGTAATTACACGCCCCTGTTAAACAGGGGATGAAAAATTGTGCCTTAGGCACTGGTGCTGGTGCCACAACACTGCAACCCCTCACAGATACTGTACTTGGAGCACAGCAGTCACACGTGTTGCAAAGCATTTTTTTTAAAAAAATTGTAAGTACACGCCCCTGTTATACAGGGGCTGAAAAATTGTGCCTTAGGCACTGGTGTGGTGGCATGGATCATTGAGGAGGAGGAAGAGGATAGTCAGTGAACATAACAGGACAGTCACTCAGCATCAGCATAGGCAGTCTTGAAGGGATGTGACATTATAAATTATTCCGTTATATCCGCTTCAGGTGCCTGGTAGCTGGTGGTGATCCAAGACTGATTCATTTTGATGAAGGTCAGTCGATCAACCGAGTCGGTGGACAGGCGCACCCTATGATCGGTGACAAATCCTCCAGCAGCACTGAATGTGCGTTCGGAAAGAACGCTGGAGGCAGGACAGGCCAGTAGCTCAATTGCATACTGTGCAAGCTCTGGCCAGTGATCCATCCTCAGGACCCAGTAAGACAGAGGATTTTCGGTGGGAAAGGTGTCCAAGTCTGACCTTGCCCCAAGGTATTCCTGCACCATGTATATCAGACGCTGGCGATGGTTGCTGGAACCGATCATACCTTGGGGCTGCGGACTAAAAAATTGTCTGAACGCATCGGTCAGACGTCCACCTTCCCCACCGCTCCTTCTGCTACTGACCGAAGCCTCAGCAACTCGTCGCCCAGGACCAGGAGTTTGTAACCTCCCAGTTTCTGGGAACGCGTTGCACAGACCTTTCTGCAAGGCCTCCCTGAGATGTCTCATCCTCTGCTCCCTCTGCGACGGCAAGATAAGGTCCGCAACCTTACCCTTGTACCGTGGATCAAGGAGAGTGGCCAGCCAGTAATGGTCCCTCTCCTTGATTCGAAGAACACGAGGATCCTTCCGCAGGCTTTGCAGGATCAGGGAGGCCATGCAGCGTAGGTTAGCTGAGGCATTCGGTCCGGAGTCTTCTGGGTCACTGAGGATGACATGATCGCCAGCCACCTCCTCCCAGCCACGTACAAGTCCACTGGTTTGTTGGGACTGTACATCATCCCTAAAAGACTGCTGCTGCTGATGCTGAGTGCCAGGCTCCACCTCCATGCTCACACAATCCTCCTCCTCCTCCTCCTCCTCATCTCTTCCTGTGTGATGGGTGGGACAGAAGGAACACTGTCCGGATAAAGGGGGCCTTGAGAGGCAAGGAAGTCCTCCTCTTCCTGCCTCTGTTCTGCCTCAAGTGCCCTGTCCATTATCCCACGCAGCGTATGCTCCAACAGGTGGACAAGAGGTACAGTGTCACTGATGCATGCACTGTCACTGCTCACCATCCTCGTGACCTCCTCAAATGGTGAGAGGACAGTGCATGCATCCCTGATCATGCTCCACTGACGTGGGGAAAAAAAAACAAGCTCCCCTGACCCTGTCCTGGTGCCGTAGTCGCAAAGGTACTCATTGATGGCCCTCTGCTGCGTGTGCAGTCGCTGCAGCATGGCCAACGTTGAGTTCCACCTGGTGGGCATGTCACATATTAGGCGGTTCTTGGGCAGGTTCAGCTCCTTTTGCAGCTCAGTCAGCCGAGCACTGGCATTATAAGATCGGCGGAAATGCACACAGACTTTCCTGGCCTGCCTCAGGACATCCTGTAAGCCTGGGAACCTGCCCAAGAACCACTGCACCACCAGGTTGAGGACGTGAGCCATACAGGGCACATGGGTGAGCTGCCCCTGTCGCAGGGCGGAGAGCCATACAGGGCACATGGGTGAGCTGCCCCTGTCGCAGGGCGGAGAGAGGTTGGTGCCATTGTCAGAAACGACCATTCCTGGCTTAAGCTGGCGTGGCGTCAACCACCTCTCGGCCTGCCCCTGCAGAGCTGCCAGAACCTCAGGCCCAGTGTGGCTCCTGTCCCCCAAACACACCAGCGCAAGCACGGCATGGCATCTTTTTCGCTGCGTACTTGCGTAGCCCCTTGTACGCCTACGGAGCACCGCTGGTTCCGAGGACAGAGCACTGGAGGAAGAAGAAGAGGAGGGGGTGGAGGAGAGAGGTGTGTCACAACCAGTAGCAGTAGTAGCGTTTTGGAGGCGTGGTGGCGGAACAACCTCCAACACTACTGCACCTTGTCCTGCATCCCTCCCAGCTGCCAATAGAGTGACCCAATGGGCCGTGAAAGAAAGGTAACGTCCCTGTCCATGCCTGCTGGACCATGAGTCAGCGGTAATATGCACCTTACCGCTGACCGCCCTGTCCAGCGAGGCATGGACATTGCCTTCCACATGCCGGTAGAGAGACGGAATCGCCTTCCGTGAGAAAAAGTGGCGTTTGGGAACCTGCCACTGAGGACCGCACATTGAACAAACTCACGGAAGGGGGCCGAGTCTACCAACTGAAAAGGCAGCAGTTGAAGTGCTAGCAATTTAGCCAAGCTAGCATTCAACCGCTGGGCATGTGGATGGCTGGGAGTGTACTTCTTTCGACGGTCCAGCAGCTGGGGCAGGGAAAATTTGCCTGCTACTATCGGACGTCGGTGTACTGCAAGTACTTGGTTGTGACACACCTAATTCTACACCTTCAGTCCTCTCACAGCAGCTTTCAGAGAGGACTGAAGATGTAGTGGGGATGGAGAGCCCAGCTGATGAGGAGCAAGGAGAGGTCCGCTTAGTTCTTTGGTGTGGGTCTTTTATGTGTGCCTGCCAACGAGCTGCATGGCAGGTCGACATATGTCTGCTCATGCTTGTGGTGCCCAAGCGGCTGATGTTTTGGCCACGCGAGATACGCTTGAGACAAATATTGCAAATAGCAGTGGTGCGATCTGATGCACCCGTCTCAAAAAAGGCCCACACCAAAGAACTTTTCTGATAACGTGCAGAGGCAGCGCCCTGCACAGGCGGAGCTCTGCGGTGTTGTACAGTTGCTGTGCTGGCCTCTAGCTGGCCTCCAATGGGCATCCTGCCTCGTTGGACATGTGACGCCGCATCCTCCTCCTCCTCCTCCTCCTCATCCTCTCTCCCTCCAGGCACCCACGTGGCGTCAGTGACCTCATCATCCCCTCCCTCTTCACCACTAGAGCAAACCTGGCAGTAAGCTGCAGCTGGTGGAACAGTACTGCCAGATTGCTGTCCTTCAGCATCCCCTCTCTCTGCGCGCACACTACTGACTTCCTCAAGCTGGGTATCATCATCCGAGCCTTCGAATCGTTGAGCATCCTCCTGTAACATGTACCCAACACTGTGCTCAAAGAGTTCGGGGGACTCCTCAGGAGGACATGGTGGGTCTAGGGAAGGGGTGGCTGATGATGCCATTGAGTACGCGTTGGCAGCTGCTCTGCCAGTACCCTGAGCCTGGGGTGAGAGAGGATGAGGAGGGCTTGGTCATCCATTCTACCAAGCCTTCAGCATGATGCGGCTCCACATGTCCAGCTGCCGAAAACAAAGACGCGCGTGTCCCATGGTCACGTGCTGATGACGATGCACGACCACGTCCACGGCCACGGCCAAGTCCACTAGAAACAGAGCCTGCCTGCCCTGTGTTCTTGGCTCTGCACGCTCTGCCTCCCCTTGGCGGTCTTCCAGCCATTGTAGTCGGTAGTCCTGTGGGTGCTGCTGAGAAGAAAATATAGGAGCTCTGTGTGATGCCACTAACACACTAGAAGTCCTATGGGTGCTTCTGCAAAGAAATTATAGGAGCTCTGTGTGATGCCACTAACACACTAGAAGTCCTGTGGGTGCTGCTGAGAAGAAAATATAGGAGCTCTGTGTGATGCCACTAACACACTAGAAGTCCTATGGGTGCTTCTGCAAAGAAAATATAGGAGCTCTGTGTGATGCCACTAACACACTAGAAGTCCTGTGGGTGCTGCTGAGAAGAAAATATAGGAGCTCTGTGTGAGGCCACTAACACACTAGAAGTCCTATGGGTGCTTCTGCAAAGAAAATATAGGAGCTCTGTGTGATGCCACTAACACACTAGAAGTCCTGTGGGTGCTGCTGAGAAGAAAATATAGGAGCTCTGTGTGATGCCACTAACACACTAGAAGTCCTATGGGTGCTTCTGCAAAGAAAATATAGGAGCTCTGTGTGATGCCACTAACACACTAGAAGTCCTGTGGGTGCTGCTGAGAAGAAAATATAGGAGCTCTGTGTGATGCCACTAACACACTAGAAGTCCTATGGGTGCTTCTGCAAAGAAAATATAGGAGCTCTGTGTGATGCCACTAACACACTAGAAGTCCTATGGGTGCTTCTGCAAAGAAAATATAGGAGCTCTGTGTGATGCCACTAACACACTAGAAGTCCTATGGGTGCTTCTGCAAAGAAAATATAGGAGCTCTGTGTGATGCCACTAACACACTAGAAGTCCTGTGGGTGCTGCTGAGAAGAAAATATAGGAGCTCTGTGTGATGCCACTAACACACTAGAAGTCCTATGGGTGCTTCTGCAAAGAAAATATAGGAGCTCTGTGTGATGCCACTAACACACTAGAAGTCCTGTGGGTGGTGCTGAGAATAAAATATAGGAGCTCTGTGTGATGCCACTAACACACTAGAAGTCCTATGGGTGCTTCTGCAAAGAAAATATAGGAGCTCTGTGTGATGCCACTAACACACTAGAAGTCCTGTGGGTGCTGCTGAGAAGAAAATATAGGAGCTCTGTGTGATGCCACTAACACACTAGAAGTCCTATGGGTGCTTCTGTGAAGAAAATATAGGAGCTCTGTGTGATGCCACTAACACACTAGAAGTCCTATGGGTGCTGCTGAGAAGAAAATATAGGAGCTCTGTGTGATGCCACTAACACACTAGAAGTCCTATGGGTGCTTCTGCAAAGAAAATATAGGAGCTCTGTGTGATGCCACTAACACACTAGAAGTCCTATGGGTGCTGCTGAGAAGAAAATATAGGAGCTCTGTGTGATGGGCCACTAACACACTAGAAGTCCTATGGGTGCTTCTGGGAAGAAAATATAGGAGCTCTGTGTGATGGCACTAACACACTAGAAGTCCTGGGGGTGCTTCTGAGAAGAAAATATAGGAGCTCTGTGTGATGCCACTAACACACTAGAAGTCCTATGGGTGCTTCTGAAAGAAAATATAGGAGCTCTGTGTGATGCCACTAACACACAATTGAAGTCCTATGGGTGCTTCTGGGAAGAAAATATAGGAACTCTGTGTGATGGGACTAACACACTACAAGTCCTATGGGTGCTTCTGGAAAGAAAATATAGGAGCTCTGTGTGATGGCACTAACACACAATTGAAGTCCTATGGGTGCTTCTGCAAAGAAAATATAGGAGCTCTGTGTGATGCCACTAACACATTAGAAGTCCTGTGGGTGCTGCTGAGAAGAAAATATAGGAGCTCTGTGTGATGCCACTAACACACTAGAAGTCCTATGGGTGCTTCTGCAAAGAAAATATAGGAGCTCTGTGTGATGCCACTAACACACTAGAAGTCCTTTGGGTGCTTCTGAGAAGAAAATATAGGAGCTCTGTGTGATGCCACTAACACACTAGAAGTCCTTTGGGTGCTTCTGAAAGAAAATATAGGAGCTCTGTGTGATGCCACTAACACACTAGAAGTCCTGTGGGTGCTGCTGAGAAGAAAATATAGGAGCTCTGTGTGATGCCACTAACACACTAGAAGTCCTATGGGTGCTTCTGCAAAGAAAATATAGGAGCTCTGTGTGATGCCACTAACACACTAGAAGTCCTATGGGTGCTGCTGAGAAGAAAATATAGGAGCTCTGTGTGATGCCACTAACACACTAGAAGTCCTATGGGTGCTTCTGCAAAGAAAATATAGGAGCTCTGTGTGATGCCACTAACACACTAGAAGTCCTGGGGGTGCTGCTGAGAAGAAAATATAGGAGCTCTGTGTGATGCCACTAACACACTAGAAGTCCTATGGGTGCTTCTGCAAAGAAAATATAGGAGCTCTGTGTGATGCCACTAACACACAATTGAAGTCCTATGGGTGCTTCTGGGAAGAAAATATAGGAACTCTGTGTGATGGGACTAACACACTACAAGTCCTATGGGTGCTTCTGGGAAGAAAATATAGGAGCTCTGTGTGATGGCACTAACACACAATTGAAGTCCTATGGGTGCTTCTGCGAAGAAAATATAGGAGCTCTGTGTGATGGGACTAACACAGTACAAGTCCTATGGGTGCTTCTGGGAAGAAAATATAGGAGCTCTGTGTGATGCCACTAACACACAATTGAAGTCCTATGGGTGCTTCTGGGAAGAAAATATAGGAACTCTGTGTGATGGGACTAACACACTACAAGTCCTATGGGTGCTTCTGGGAAGAAAATATAGGAGCTCTGTGTGATTGGACTAACACACTACAAGTCCTATGGGTGCTTCTGGGAAGAAAATATAGGAGCTCTGTGTGATGGGACTAACACACTACAAGTCCTATGGGTGCTTCTGGGAAGAAAATATAGGAGCTCTGTGTGATGGGACTAACACACTACAAGTCCTATGGGTGCTTCTGGGAAGAAAATATAGGAGCTCTGTGTGATGGCACTAACACACAATTGAAGTCCTATGGGTGCTTCTGGGAAGAAAATATAGGAGCTCTGTGTGATGGGACTAACACAGTACAAGTCCTATGGGTGCTTCTGGGAAGAAAATATAGGAGCTCTGTGTGATGCCACTAACACACAATTGAAGTCCTATGGGTGCTTCTGGGAAGAAAATATAGGAACTCTGTGTGATGGGACTAACACACTACAAGTCCTATGGGTGCTTCTGGGAAGAAAATATAGGAACTCTGTGTGATGGGACTAACACACTACAAGTCCTATGGGTGCTTCTGGGAAGAAAATATAGGAACTCTGTGTGATGGGACTAACACACTACAAGTCCTATGGGTGCTTCTGGGAAGAAAATATAGGAACTCTGTGTGATGGGACTAACACACTACAAGTCCTATGGGTGCTTCTGGGAAGAAAATATAGGAACTCTGTGTGATGGGACTAACACACTACAAGTCCTATGGGTGCTTCTGGGAAGAAAATATAGGAGCTCTGTGTGATGGGACTAACACAGTACAAGTCCTATGGGTGCTTCTGGGAAGAAAATATAGGAACTCTGTGTGATGCCACTAACACAGTACAAGTCCTATGGGTGCTTCTGGGAAGAAAATATAGGAACTCTGTGTGATGCCACTAACACAGTACAAGTCCTATGGGTGCTTCTGGGAAGAAAATATAGGAGCTCTGTGCGATGCCACTAACACACAATTGAAGTCCTATGGGTGCTTCTGGGAAGAAAATATAGGAACTCTGTGTGATGGGACTAACACACTACAAGTCCTATGGGTGCTTCTGGGAAGAAAATATAGGAGCTCTGTGTGATTGGACTAACACACTACAAGTCCTATGGGTGCTTCTGGGAAGAAAATATAGGAGCTCTGTGTGATGGGACTAACACACTACAAGTCCTATGGGTGCTTCTGGGAAGAAAATATAGGAGCTCTGTGTGATGGGACTAACACACTACAAGTCCTATGGGTGCTTCTGGGAAGAAAATATAGGAGCTCTGTGTGATGGCACTAACACACAATTGAAGTCCTATGGGTGCTTCTGGGAAGAAAATATAGGAGCTCTGTGTGATGGGACTAACACAGTACAAGTCCTATGGGTGCTTCTGGGAAGAAAATATAGGAGCTCTGTGCGATGCCACTAACACACAATTGAAGTCCTATGGGTGCTTCTGGGAAGAAAATATAGGAACTCTGTGTGATGGGACTAACACACTACAAGTCCTATGGGTGCTTCTGGGAAGAAAATATAGGAACTCTGTGTGATGGGACTAACACACTACAAGTCCTATGGGTGCTTCTGGGAAGAAAATATAGGAACTCTGTGTGATGGGACTAACACACTACAAGTCCTATGGGTGCTTCTGGGAAGAAAATATAGGAACTCTGTGTGATGGGACTAACACACTACAAGTCCTATGGGTGCTTCTGGGAAGAAAATATAGGAACTCTGTGTGATGGGACTAACACACTACAAGTCCTATGGGTGCTTCTGGGAAGAAAATATAGGAGCTCTGTGTGATGGGACTAACACAGTACAAGTCCTATGGGTGCTTCTGGGAAGAAAATATAGGAACTCTGTGTAATGCCACTAACACAGTACAAGTCCTATGGGTGCTTCTGGGAAGAAAATATAGGAACTCTGTGTGATGCCACTAACACAGTACAAGTCCTATGGGTGCTTCTGGGAAGAAAATATAGGAACTCTGTGTGATGCCACTAACACACAATTGAAGTCCTATGGGTGCTTCTGGGAAGAAAATATAGGAGCTCTGTGTGATGGGACTAACACACTACAAGTCCTATGGGTGCTTCTGGGAAGAAAATATAGGAGCTCTGTGTGATGGGACTAACACACTACAAGTCCTATGGGTGCTTCTGGGAAGAAAATATAGGAGCTCTGTGTGATGGGACTAACACACTAAAAGTCCTATGGGTGCTTCTGGGAAGAAAATATAGGAGCTCTGTGTGATGGGACTAACACAGTACAAGTCCTATGGGTGCTTCTGGGAAGAAAATATAGGAACTCTGTGTGATGCCACTAACACAGTACAAGTCCTATGGGTGCTTCTGGGAAGAAAATATAGGAACTCTGTGTGATGCCACTAACACAGTACAAGTCCTATGGGTGCTTCTGGGAAGAAAATATAGGAACTCTGTGTGATGCCACTAACACACAATTGAAGTCCTATGGGTGCTTCTGGGAAGAAAATATAGGAGCTCTGTGTGATGGGACTAACACACTAAAAGTCCTATGGGTGCTTCTGGGAAGGAAATATAGGAACTCTGTGTGATGCCACTAACACACTAGAAGTCCTATGGGTGCTTCTGGGAAGAAAATATAGGAGCTCTGTGTGATGGGACTAACACAGTACAAGTCCTATGGGTGCTTCTGGGAAGAAAATATAGGAACTCTGTGTGATGCCACTAACACAGTACAAGTCCTATGGGTGCTTCTGGGAAGAAAATATAGGAACTCTGTGTGATGCCACTAACACAGTACAAGTCCTATGGGTGCTTCTGGGAAGAAAATATAGGAACTCTGTGTGATGCCACTAACACACAGTTGAAGTCCTATGGGTGCTTCTGGGAAGAAAATATAGGAGCTCTGTGTGATGGGACTAACACACTACAAGTCCTATGGGTGCTTCTGGGAAGAAAATATAGGAGCTCTGTGTGATGGGACTAACACACTACAAGTCCTATGGGTGCTTCTGGGAAGAAAATATAGGAGCTCTGTGTGATGGGACTAACACACTACAAGTCCTATGGGTGCTTCTGGGAAGAAAATATAGGAGCTCTGTGTGATGGGACTAACACAGTACAAGTCCTATGGGTGCTTCTGGGAAGAAAATATAGGAACTCTGTGTGATGCCACTAACACAGTACAAGTCCTATGGGTGCTTCTGGGAAGAAAATATAGGAACTCTGTGTGATGCCACTAACACAGTACAAGTCCTATGGGTGCTTCTGGGAAGAAAATATAGGAACTCTGTGTGATGCCACTAACACAGTACAAGTCCTATGGGTGCTTCTGGGAAGAAAATATAGGTACTCTGTGTGATGCCACTAACACAGTACAAGTCCTATGGGTGCTTCTGGGAAGAAAATATAGGAACTCTGTGTGATGCCACTAACACAGTACAAGTCCTATGGGTGCTTCTGGGAAGACAATATAGGAGCTCTGTTTGCTGCCACTAACACACTAGAAGTCCTATGGGTGCTTTTGGGGTGCAGTGCTGTACTAACAGCACTGCGGTTGGTACTACTGAAATACTGTACTAACAGTAAGACACGTACCAGACTAACCCCCAGCAGCAGCTAAAAACACACTAACCAGCAGCAGCAATGGACGATCAATGACAGGTAGCAATGGTTTAGCAAATAAATAGCCAATGGTTTAGCAAAGTAGAGCAAATCTTTCTATATGAATCTAGCAAAGAGTGACACAGAATCAGCCTGATCTCTCCTAAAGCCGGAACTCATGTGACCGGCGCCGACGGCGTGGCGGCCTTTTAAATGAGGGGGCGTGTACTAAAGCCCCTGAGCTGTAATTGGCTACAGGCGTCCTGCCTGTAGCCAATTATGGCTCTCCGAGTTTCCGGCGCTGTGATTGGCCAAGCATGCGGGGTCACAGTGCATGCTTGGCCAATCATCAGCCAGCAATGCACTGCGCCGGCCGCGCCGGCCGCAATGCATTGTGGGGCCGCTCGCATCACACGAATGTAATGCGAGCGGCCAAAATATTTCTGGGCTCGCCGAGCGAGCGAACACCCGGTGCTCGATGCGAACATGGGTTCGCATCGAGCACCGGGCCCATCCCTAATTTAGAGTAGAGCAACACATTTTTCGATAGAAAGTAAGTGCTAACTTAAATTGAAACAAAATATTGGGTTGATTTACTAAAGGCAAATAGACTGTGCACTTTGCAAGTTAATTTGCTCTAAAACTTAGTAAATGAGGGGAAGCCTCACTTTGCAAAGAATATCTAATCAATTGCAAGGAAAACAAAACAAAAAAGACCCCAATATATTTGCTTGCACATGACTGGATGATGAAAGTCAGCAGAGCTTCCCCTCATTTAGTAAGCTCTGGAGAAAATTCCCTTGCAGAGCACAACTGTGCTTACAAAGTGCACAATCTATTTGCCTTTAGTAAATCAAGCCTTTTGAGTGTAACCACCCTTTTTTTCCATGGTTTTTTTTATGCACACCTGTACTTTAGGCTATACCAAGTTTAGCATTATTTAGGCATCATAATAACTATCCAACACTTCTGTGTCATTTGTGTCCCCTGGGTTGTTGTGGTTCTTCCTGTTGAGCCCTACATCAGTACTAGCAAAGTAGGCGACCAGTGGTAGGAGCCAAAATGCTCAGTAGGGGCCACTGTATTGGACACACCCCCAGAAGTGTCAATAAGCAGCAGCGCCCAGAGCTGTTCATTAGAGTGAAGATATAACATACCGCCCCCAATAGAAAGGAAAGTATAAAGCTTATATTTTCACAGGGTCTATCCATTTTTATTTTTGTTTAGTAGGGCGAAGATTCCTTTACAAGTAAAACCAGTGTGTGCAGTTTTATATACTCCGCAGGGTTGAATTTCCCCATGACCACAGATTATTAAAACTTTGTACGATTTATTTTAACTTGAACATAAGCAAAAATCCACATAATAAAATATTAATCTGCTCCTAATTTTCATCTTTGCCCCTCATCCTTAAACTTGGACACTTTTCACAAATTTTTGTCTTATTGTAATCAATGGGAATATTTTTTGATCTTAAGGCCACTGCATTCTCATTGCACCATGATCAAGAGAAGGATGTGATCACTGGTCTTAAGCAAAAGACCTTGTATGGAAGACCCAACTGGGAAAATGAATTTAAGAACATTGCCAGCGCACATTCAAGGTAAGTCTCATTACTTTGTCTCATTACTTACTAAACTATGTGGACAGTATTTTGGATTCAAACTATTCTATCTAGCATGACTTACAAAACAGTAAATTAAACTAAACTAACATTTCTATTTTGGTTGGATGCAAGCAGGCTGATTAATTTATCCAGTTTTTGCTTCACATGATCTCTAGATGCCTGCAGTCGTTATATCAATGATCTCAGACATACAATTGCTCCCCATGATGTGAGACTATTGACATTGTAGCTGAGAACTGTGCGCATTGCTAGTTTTGAGACTGTGCAGTCACTGATAGGTAGGTATCAGAGTAACGATCTGGAAGCAATCAATGTGGTTCTCTGTCACGTGTTCACTGGCAGTTAAAGTGGAAATAAACTCATCAATTTAACAGTTTTAAAAAAAATTACATTACCGACACGTGCTGGGAATGTAATTGTGTGAAATCATCCAATTACTGGTGTCATAACTGATCACATGAGCAGTATTATGGCAGTTGAAGATTAAACAGAGACCTAGATGGCAGCTTCCTCGGATGAAACCTATAGGAGGGTTTACTTCCACTGTAAATAGGAGTCCTGCCTGGAGAAAAAAAAAAAAAAAAGTCAGTAGCTACAAATATTTTAGCTGCTAACGTTTAATATATGGTTACTTACCAGTCCAGGGAGCCTGCGATGTTGGCACCGTAGCCAATTTTGGGATTGGCTGTCGGGTGCTGCCACCGCCATTCATCATAAGGGCTTCACAGCCATTCTCTACTGCGTTTGCGTGAAGCGTGCTGCACTTTCTAACTGGCCCGGTGGTGAAGGAAGGAGGAGAGGGCCGAACTTCCAATGAGCGGCGCTGTGGTGCTGTCTCCCAGAAGTCAAAAACAGGTACCCATTCCCCCCTCCTGGTTAATCTCCCACCAGCATGGACGTACATATGCACACATGGGAGATCCAGGCAAACTTGTTTATAGAATGATTGTCTTTTTCAGATGCCAGGTTTTGAGTGTACGTCCAACTACGTATACTGTCTAATATCCGCTGTTCCGCTGTTCAACTGTTCTACCTTGTACAAAACAATATAATTATTTTTTCTTTGCTCCCAAGCTCCAGAGTGGGTGTCTTTCTGTGTGGACCTGAAAGTCTTGCCGAAACCCTCAGTGGCCTGTGCATTGGAAACTCCAGTGTGGACCCCAGAGGCATACACTTCATCTTCAACAAGGAAAACTTCTAAACTTGTACATTTTCAATATGAATCTGTCAAAAGGAAAACAAATGTTATATTTTTGGCTCTATATGAAGAACTCACCGATCTTACATTTAAAAGCACAGTGTATAATCTCCAGCAATACTAAGAGCAATACTGAACTTCACCAGCACTGAACTGTGATAGAAATAATGTTGGAGCAAAGATTAAAACATTTGGTGGGTGCAGCCATTCAAAATTATAAAATAAAATAATATGTAACACACATTATGTGCCTATTACGGATTAGAGGCTGGCATTTTCAGGCTTTGAAGATGCATTTTAATTTCATGCAAATCAAGTTAAAACTCTCTAAGCTAGTGTTTCTTAACCCCTTTTCAGTTGTGACACCCTTTAAAAGTATGCAAAATCTCAAGGCACCTCAGTCTAAAATGTCAAAAATGTAAAAGTTACTTATCAATGAGAAATCTAAACCTGGGACAAAGCACACAACCACCTTCATTAAATTTCCTTCACATCAGAAGTCCACCTTCCCATCACGAGTTTCCCCATCACATCTGAGGTCCATCCATTACTTCAGAGCACCCTTCACATCATAAGTCCTCCAGCATGTCGGAGGTTCCTCTACCACACCAGAGGTTCCCCAGCATGTCAGAAGTGCCCCAATAACATCAGAGGCCCTCCCACACCATGGCACCTTGGTTGAGAAACACTGCTCTAAACTTTTGGATGTAAGGCTGAGAATGTACGAAACAAATGCAGATATTTTTTAATAATATTCTCACAAAAAAAAACGTGAAAATATAAAAGATTGCCCTGTCTCATAAATAAAGAAAAACTCTTATCAACGAATTATAACAAACACAGTGGATCCATCCATCTCGGAGGTCAGGAGACACACAAAGGATGTGGCCAGGCATAGGGCATTTACTTATCTCATGCGTTAGATAATCTCCTATAACCTTGAGATCATCGTGATTGGCAAATTTAATCTTCATGTGGATTGATGTATTATATTATCACTGGGAACAGTGTATAGCACATTTAGTTGGTGGAATACAATTGAAATAATTTTTGATACACATAGACACTTGTTTTGTTGAACTCTTTTATTAATCACATGTTGAGACACTATTTTTGTTATAATTCTTTGATAATAATTTTTCTTTATTTATAAGACAGCGCAATCTTTTATAGTTTCAATTTTTTTCATCATCTCTTTGTATCCAAGAAGTGGTAAAAGTGCAGCAATCTTCACTTATATTAAGTGCAAGATTTTACACATATATTAGCTTGATATCATAGTTTGTGTAACATCCTTAAATAATCCTTCATATGTAATCAGAGGCATAGCTTGAACCTTTTGGATCCCAATGCAAAAGTTGACCTGGGGCCCTGCCCACTACTAACTGTAGTGGGCTTGTATATAAAAGAGGAAACTCAAAGGGCCCAACTTGGGCCCCGCTTGGGGTAAGCTCGTCCTCTGATTTCCAGATTCATATACAAGCCTGTTGCTTTCACCCAGCAGCTCAGAGTGTGGCCTGCCTGCCCCCACCTTGTGTGTACGTGCACGGTTTAGCATGGTTAAGCAGGATTGAGAAGGGCTGGGAGGGAGGGAGGGATTGTAAAATCGGCTGGGCAGGGGGACTAAGCAAAGAGTGCACCACTGGGGGAAAGGGCTTACCCTGTCGCCCTTTGAAGGTGAAACTGGAAAATCAGATAGCCCAGGAAAGGCCTGGGCAGGTCCCTGTCAGGCCTGCCTGGGAACTCTGAGTTAACTAATTACCTACACAGGGTGATGTGGCAAGTGCTTTCACCCAGAGTCACAGTGTAAAATCTATTGTGACAGGGAAGCTGCACAGACCCCCTGAAGCATGGGCATAGTTGCCGTTGTGACCCCCTATGACCCCATGAGCTCCGCCCATGTATATAGATAATAGATAGACAGATGCAGACAGTAGAAATGTGAATACAAAATGTAACAATGTAAAACATCTATCTGTCTGTCCACATTTCTAGTCCGCAATACCAGCATGTAGCTCAGCTCATGCCGAGGTAGGTGATGCCAGGCTGCCATGGCACAGTACAGTAAACTGGCAGAGGAATGGTGGTGTGCAGAGGTTGGTGCAGTCCTTGGCACTGACTGGTACCTGCTTTGTACATCACAGACCTGTCTGCCATCCTCTGAGTCTAATCTTCCCCCTCCCATCGCCGGCTCACCTGCACCCAGCTTTGTGGTAGCCTCCAGCTGAAAAACTGTACAGTTGAAATACAAACATATTACTTTCTTTACCTTACAACTTAGTATTTCCAATACAAATGCATTTTATATTGTTTAAATACAGCATGCAAAATTAAAGTGCAATCATTGTTGCTTTTTAGTTTTAATATGTTCCTTTTTTGTATACTGATATATATTTCTCAAATTATCGTTTGAAAAAAAATGTCCATTGCTTAAATAATGGGAATTTGCATTTTTAGCTTTTATTATGCATTATAAAGCATATTATGAAGCATAACTATCACTGGTTATGCATATGTATAAAGAACATTTTCATATACTTGTCTACTCTTTTCTAAATTACATTTATTGAGCAGTTTTAGCATGTAAACTAAATAAAATAATTCTCTTTACTTGTTTATATTAAGTTTATTGCCTGCCTGCCCTGTTATAGAAAATATGTACCGTTTGCTAATTGTAGTCTATAATGGCTGTACCAGGGGTGGAGACATCAATTTCCCTCAATCAATCCCTTCAATCACAATGCTCCATTCAAGTGCAAAATATTCTACTGCATGCTTTTTGTGTATCTTATGCCATAGTAAGTCGTTTGTTCTATATTTTTAGCGATCAATTTATAGTCCTAGCAATTATTTTCTAGTAATTTTCCTGCAAAGCTCTAGCCTAACAACATAACTGCCAGTAAGTAGTTTAATAACTCACTTGCATGAGTTTATTATCACCTGTGCAGCTTTACTCCCCAGTAAAAAAAAAATTAAAAAGTCAGCAGCTACAAATATTGTAGCCGCTGACTTTTACCTTAAGGACGTGTCCAGGGATCCAACAATGTCGGCACTTCGTCAGTCGGCTTCAGGTGATGCCGCCGGTGTATCCACTAAAGGCTTCACTGCTGGTTTTCTACTGTGCATTTGTGAGTCATGCTGCACTTTCTGAATGGTCTCACCATCTTCTAGGACCTGTGTCCTAGAAGGCAGTGGGGGGGGGGGGGAGGAGGATGGGCCGGACATATTTGAAGATTGCTGCGGTGATCTTACCTGGAAGTGGGAGCGGGTACCTGTCAAAAGCAAGTGCAAAAACAAGCAAAGCTTCCCCTTCTGGGTGGAGCTCCGCTTTAAAGTGTATGTATAGACAAAACATTTTGGATAGAGTAGTAAAGGGTTTAAACCCCTGGCAGTTATTTTTTTTTTGCTGTTTGTTTATCACTGGGGAATTTCACATTCACGTCCTGCGACAGAGATGCAACAGAAAGTTGCAACAACCACATAGACAGTTGTTTCAGGAATAGGTGTCCCCCATTGGAAGATTTTTCTCTCACCTTTCTTTCTTTCTCACTGTCCTTCTCTGTGACAATGATCACCTGTACAAATATGGTTGTGAATCCACCCGATCCACACAGGCAGCAATAAAAAAATTCATAGAGGGCCTAACATTTTCCAAAATAAAAAAAAAGATTTACCCCAAAGATACACTTTAACACTTTTGCTAGAGGGACACTATAGCAGCTGGGGGATTGTTTATACCTTTACTCCCCGCTGCTGGATTTCACATAGAAGTCAGATCACTGCTTTACATTTCTAATTGAGTAATTCTACGGCCATTATTGTTGGTTAAGTCTAAAATGATAGCTGGACATATTTGGTATCTTTACTCACTGCAATCTCTTGTTACATTTTAAAGAAAAAAGGGATTATATTGTGTTTCTGAAAATATAGATTTGAAAAACAGTAGCACATAAATAATTTTACATAAAAATTGCAACTACCACCATCTTATTCTACTGGGTCTCTGCTCTCAGAAAATATTAAATGTTTTGGGATTTTAAGTGCATTTTTAAAATTAGCCTTTTTATAAGTGTGCACAAAATGAAAAAAAAAATGGCTCTGGCAGCAAAAGAGTTATACACAGAATTGAACACTACCCTCTCTAAATTACAACAGAAGTATACAGTATGTATAGAGAAATAAATTCAAGTTCCTCTATATAATCTAAGATAAATATATTTGCCACTTCCTCATTTCTTTTGTTTCTTATTTATGTAATAAATAAAACTCATAAAGTAGGGAAGTTCATAGATAGGCCAATGATACCTTGATGAAAGAGCCATGCATGGTACAGAAACATTGATTCTTACTGACTGTCATATCTGCTCATGTAAGTTGTGTCAGCAGCACATATGTGTTTTGGCTAGCGTGCTGATAAACAGAAAGCAATGGACTGGCACACAATCAATATACAGGGGGTCCCCGACTTACGAACGCCCGACGTACGAACATCTCCTACTTACGAACCGGGCGCTGCGGGGACCCTCTGCCATTTTCGCGGACCTTCTGCCAGACGGAGCCTCTGCATTCGACAGAACATCGGAAATGTCCGTAATTGTCGGTCTGCGCATGCGCGGCCGACTTACGAACATTTCCGACTTAAGAACAGGAGGACATTCCCTAACGAGTTACCCCCTGTACACATTTTCTTTCTATGCTATCATAGTAATGCTGCACGGAACAGCAATAGACATTCACCTGTGCATCTGAGTTATCTGGCAGATGTTATCTGGCAGATGTCAACACGTGTAGGCTTACTGAATGCTAGATGGTGTTCTCTGAATGGATTTCCCCTGAAGCTACATAGTTACTTAAAACAAATAGTTAGGAGGGTTCAAAAAAGAGACAAGTCCATCTAGTTCAACCAATAATAAAAATATATAAATAGAAAACATCCATAAAAACAAATCTATACCCACAGTTGATCCAGAGGAAAACAAACAAAAAAAACAATAAATCGCCTTACCCTGCTTCCAGCTCTTCCAGCATGCTACAGCTCCTTCAGTCCAGCTCAGCACCTCCAGGTTTCTGCTTCCTATTTGTGCATCCAGAGTCTGCCATCAGCCAGGTCTACCAGCCTGTCTGCTGCCTCATCTGCCTTCTACCAGCCAAGCCTGGCTTCCTTCCTGTGGGTTCCTGTCTACTATCCACACAGACTTCTGGACTGATCCTACCCTGCTGTGCTCCAGAGGCTGGGGTCTCACCATCAGTGGTCCTCGAGCCGGAACTGTACGAGAGGCCTCCCTCTACACGTCAGGCTCACTAACCAGGTATGTGACAGAATGAGAGGCGGTTTTCAGGCGCTTAGCAGAGGCTATTTCTAGCGCTAAAGTGCCTGAAAACCGCCTCAGTGTGAAAGGGGTCTTAGTCTGTACAGTCTATTTAAAGATTGACAACCCAACAGCTCTTGTGGAGAATACAGTGATAAACATCAATTACACTGCACTTACACTTTTTAAACATTTTGGCATGAAATGTTTAAAAACATAATATGACCGTGACCTTTCTGCTCAGTACTGTGACTCAACTGCAGTCACTGTTCCGGTATTCCAAATGTGGACGCAGGCTGTTGAAATGCAATAGCCAACAAACATCCTGTGTGAAACACTGTAGTTACGTCATGATGTCACATCCTGTGCACGTTGGGTGCATGACATTGTGGCGAAAAAATGGGTGTGGACCCAAGGCATGATGGGAGGTGGCGCTTAATGGGCACTACATTAAGAGAATCAACATAGCTGGTGTGCCCTGTGCACTAGGGAAGGAGGCTGACTCATGTTAGAGCAATCGCTGTGTTAAGCTATATGAATATTTTTTTATTTTTGGCCATGATTCATATTTACGTGGAATGTTCTATACCTATTTTACTTATTTTATATATGTTTTTTTTTCATTGGCTATTGTTCACTCTGGTCCTTGTTATATGCTAGAGAGGGAGAGGGATTTGATAGCATCCCCATACATAGCACTGGAGGACATTATGTTGCCTATATTACTATTTAGCTAAGGAACAGTTGGAGGTAATGTGCCATCTGATCAAAATACTGATATATTTAAACATAAAACATTTGTTCTTGTAAGACCTATTAAGAGTTTGCAATATATATATATATATATATATATATATATATATATTGATTAAAACTGTGGTTCCAGTTTTGCAGTTTTCTACTATATTGGGAGTAATGCTGCCCACACAAAATGTGATGTTAGTATGGATGCATGGTCTACCTATTCTAGAAATCAACCCTCCTACTGTTTGTTAGGTAAGCAGTTTGTATTGATGGACATGGTTTTCTGGCTACGGGCACTGATTTGTCCATGTGATTTACATTGTGAGTTTTGACCTACTTCAAATGGCCCTTTACGCTCACTTTTACAGCTTCTGAGCCCCCACACTTCACTGGCTCGTTGGGAGTGCAGATTCAAGGCTCAACAGCACTATATCAACATTGATGTTACCAATATAAGACTCGACACATGTATGAGATTTGAAATAAATAAATAAAAGCATATATGCATATATAGTGCAATATAAATAATTATACAGTATGTTGTTTATTGTACAATGAATACCTCCTTAAAGCGGTATTAAACACAAAAGCAAATATGTATTATATTGCAAACGTAAATCACAACAAAACAAGTCCTCTAATACACATTCTACTCAATCTAACCACAAGATTTCTTCTGACGCACCCTCGGTCACAATGAGGGACTCCAGTGGGGTCTCCTATTCTTTTCCTTCTTTTTCTTTGATTTCTTCAGACCCACAGCCATCTAAGGTAAGTGAAGCAAATTTGGCTATATTTAATCAACATGTTGATATGAAAATGGCACCTGTATTTTTAGTAACACTGACCCCTGAAATGAATAAGCTAGTCACTCCGGATCCCCAAAAACTCAAAGCTCTAGCAGGCAATTCCAACTTGAAATAATAAATTTGTCATCACATGTACTGACAAAGCATGAGAGTCGGGTGCTGCATCTTGGTCTCACCTTCTGTCCAGGTGAACAAAGTGAGATATTTGAAATTGTCAAGGATATACACTTGTTCGCTAGGCGTTTGATGTTCAAAGTGCTCTATGATACTGTAAGGATGACCCCATGCAGAATACTATCTTGCTCTTAAACCAATCATCAGATACTTACTCTACATCAATGATCTCTGAGTACTACAGGAACTCATGGACCAGTGGGAGGAAGGTCATACTGAGTGCAGGGTTGAGGGGTGTACTACATAAAGTGTGCATAGTTGAAAGGTGCGCTACATACAGAGTGCAGAGTTGAGGGGTTCAGGGGTGCGCTAAGTACAGAGTGCAGGGGTGCGCTACATACAGAGTACAAGGTTGGGGTGTGCTACATTCAGAGTGCAAGGGTGAGGGGTGCGCTATGTGCAGAGTGAAGGGTTGAGGGGTGCGCTACATGTAGAATGCAGGGTTGAGGGATGCGCTACATGCAGGGTTCAGGGGTGCACTATGTACAGAGTGCAGGGTTCAGGGGTGCACTGTGTACATACTGCAGGGTTCAGGGGTGTGCTGAGTGAAGGGATGCACTAGGTGCAGAGTGCAGGGGTGCAGAGTGCAGGGGTGTGCAGAGTGCAGGGGTGCATTAGGGGCAGAGTGCAGGGGTGTGCTAGGTGCAGGGGTGCACTATGTGCAGAGTGCAGGGGTGCGCTAGGTGCAGGGGGTACACTATGGGCAGAGTACAGAGTTCCACTTCCTCCCAAGTACAAGGCTTTCCTCCCACTAGACATGGGAGCCGTCAAAAAATTTGTTTTGTTTCGTTCCGTTTCGTATAAATAAAAAATTCGTAATTCGTGTACGAAATTTAATTCGGATTCGTACGAAATACGAATTTCGTACAAATCGTTACGAATCGTTAATATCGTTACAAATCTTTACGAATCATTATGAATCTTTACGAATCGTTACGAATCGTTGCGAATCGTTACGAATATCGACACTCTACGAATAATAACAAATTATCCGAAAACGTATTACGTTACATAACACAAGTCTATTGTCTTTTGTTCACCAATCACTCAGAGGAAGTACGAAATACGAAATTTCGTTTACGAATATGAAATTTCGCATTTCGTACTTTCTCTGAGTAATTGGTGAACAATAGACAATAGACTTGTGTTATGTAACGTTAATACGTTTTCAGATAATTTGTTATTATTCGTAGAGAGTCGATATTCGTTATACTGAATCTCGAATTCATTTGAATCATTCGTTATATCCGCTATAATTTCTTTTTTTTTGGATCCGAAATTCGTAAACGAAATTTCGTATTTCGTACAGAATTCGTATTTGTAAAAATTCGTAATTCGGATTCGTACGAATGTACGAATTTCGAAAAATTCGTACGGATTTCCGATTCGTACGAAATGAATCGCACATGTCTACCTCCCACCCCTGATTTCAGTTCAGAGCTCAACTTCCCAACCCCCCCACCCCCAGTACAAAGCTCTCTCCCCAATTCCAGTTCAAAGCCCCCCCCGGATTCCAGTAGAGTTTTCCTGTGTCCCAGATCCTACTCACAGCATGTCCGATGTCTGTGCAGCCTGCCGATTTCAGAAAACAGCTTCCCCTGTGCAGATTCCCCGCCCACTTCCTCCTCTGCTCTCATAGATCAATGTGTACCCGAGGGATCAGAGCGGCCGCCTGCAGAGGAGCGCTGTCACTT
This sequence comes from Lithobates sylvaticus, assembly GCA_028564925.1. Taxonomy (NCBI): domain Eukaryota; kingdom Metazoa; phylum Chordata; class Amphibia; order Anura; family Ranidae; genus Lithobates; species Lithobates sylvaticus. The sequence continues at coordinate 379,835,865 of CM053027.1, read as the reverse complement.
GTAAATACAGAAGCAGCAGTGACAGTAGCGAGCAGCTGGCATGTGACCAGCGCCAGAGGTGGACGATCTTTGGTGGGCTCAAGGGGCAGCTGCTTTGGGCCATCCATTAATGACTGGGCCCTAGGCGACTGCCCTTTTTGCCCCGCGTTAAAGACAGCCCTACCTATAGGTTCTCAACAACTAGCATTAAAAGCATTACAAAATAATACCAACATTATTATTAAACCGGCAGATAAAGGTGGCAACCTTGTTGTTATGAACCGTTTAGACTACGAATCTATGTGTTTACAAATATTAACCACTTGCCCACTTAAACCCTCTTCCTAAAAAGACCATTTTTCAGCTTTCAGTGCACTCACATTTACTCAGTCATGCAACACTGTACCCATACAAGATTTCTGTCCTTTTTTTCACACAAATAAAGCTTTCTTCTGGTGGTATTTAACTGAGTTTTTAATTTTTCGCGCTCTAAATGAAAAAAGAACGAAAATTTTATAAAGAAATGTATACCCCTAGAAAAACTGACGATGCTCCCTGCATGTTGGGCCTCTGAATATGTCCTGGCTGTGTAAAACTCTCACAATTTTGTGGAAAAAATAAAGAAATAAAAAATCTTAATTTTGCAAAGAATTGTGGGAAAAAAATACAACTTCAAAAACCTCACCATGACTCTTACTAAATACCTTGGACTGTTTACTTTCCAAAAAGGGGTCATTTGGGGGGGGGGGGTATTTGTACTGTCCTGGCTTGTTAGGGTCTCAAGAAATGAGATAGGCCTTCAGTCTTCAGTATATACAGGGTCATCAGGTGTGATCAATTTTCAGTGATTGGCACCATAGCTTGTAGACTGTATAACTTTGAAACAAAAAAAAATGCAATTTTTCACGAAATTTCCGGTCTTTTTTAATTCATAGCGCAAAAAATAAAAAACCCAGAGGTGATCAAATACCACCAAAAGAAAGCTCTATTTGTGTGAAAAAAAGGACATAAATTTCATATGGGTACAGGGTTGCCTGACTGAGTAATTGTCATTCAAAATGTCAGAGTACCGAAAGCTGAAAATTGGTCTGGTTAAGCAAGGGGGTATAAGTGCCCAGTGGGCAAGTGGTTAAATATATCAAATGTAATTGCAAATACCTATAAAGTAAAAAAAGAGCACTGGATGCAGATACCGCCTGAAAAAAGTGGAAGCTAGTGTCAATCACCTCTGACTCCACCTACACCATATTAATGCACACAAAAAATACACATTTGATGTTCAAAGAAGGAGAACCAACTTGATGGACTATACCGGTACATGAACAAAATGTGCAAGCAAAAATATTAAATATAAAATAGTTTATTTGATACAAAATATATATAGTATATAATCACAATAAACACATATACATAAATACAGAAAAAGTTAATTAATTAATGTCATATAGTATGTCATAAATGCTAGTTGACGCGTTTCGCCCGAAGGCTTCCTCAGAACCAGATAGACATAGTCATGACACTAAGAAGGATCACAAAAGCCTGGAAAATACAAGGTAACAAAGGTCAAGTCCATGAAATGCACAGCAATATTAGTCATATGTTTATATCGAGAGCAGTTGGATCAATAATTGTGGGTAATTTTCAACAGCCTACCTTCAAGTTAGGTGAATCTAAAATGGCCACCATATTAAGGGGCTCAATCAAAAAAAGAAAAGAAAAAACATGGAGGAGGCGTTAGATCCATAGATGTAAATAAAGGAAGATGATGTCCATGTACTCAGGGGACCTAAGTCAAGGAGATGACGGTGAACCACCAGGGATGTTTAAATGCCATGGATGTGAATATTGTGGCGGTGATCTGCGATTTTTATTGGGACTGCAATATTGCGGTGGGCAAATTGTACACTTTTGACACATTTTTGGGACCATTGACAATTATACAGCGATCAGTGCTATAAAAATGCACTGATTACTGTATAAATGTCACTGGCAGGGAAGGGGTTAATACTAGGGGCTGATCAAGGGGTTAACTGTGTTCCCTAGCGTGTGTTCTAACTGTGGGAGGGATGGGACTGACTAGGGGAGGAGAGAGATCGGTGTTCATACTTGGTATGAACACACAATCTCTCTCCTCTCCCCTAAGAGAACTGGGATCTGTGTGTTTACACACAAATTCCGGTTCTCGTCACGAGCGATCACAGGTGCCCGGGGGTCATCGTGCCCGCCGGGCATTCTCATTGGCTCCAGCGTGTGCAAGTCGTTTCGCCCAAGGGAAGCCAAACTGCCACAGTTCAACTGCGGCGGCTGGTTGGGAAGGGGTTAATAGTATACAGTGTCAAGCTGCAGCTACCAAAGCAAGCAGAATATTAGCATGCATTAAAAAGGGGATTTAGTTCAGAGATAAAACGATTATTCTGCCACTTTATAAAACTCTGGTTCGGCCCCATCTGTAGTATTCCGTCCAGTTCTGGTCACAAATCCGCAGAAAGGACGTGCTGGAGCTGGAGAGAGTCCAGAGAAGGGCAGCTAAATTAATATGGGGACTGGAGGACCTCAATTTTGAGAAACGACAAGTTCTAAATGTATTCTTCCTGGAGAAGAGACGCTTGAGAGGAGATATGATAGCGATATACAAATATTGCAATGGTGATCCCAGCGTAAGTATGAAACTTTTCAGTCACAGGGAGTGTAAGAGGACACGGGGCCACACAATGAGACTGGAAGGGAAGTGGATGTAAACCCACTTTTTTTTTCAAATTAAGACTCATATCTGTTACAGCAGAGGATGTCATTTCATCTGTGCCCAGTCTTGCCACGAAGAGTTAATCCAGCTCTGAACAATCCTCTTATCTTTCTTCAGTAAGATAAAAACAGACACACAGAGAAATAGGTGTCTGTTCTTCCCCCTTGCTGTGAGTGACAGGTGATTTGGTTATCTCATGCATGAGTGTGAGAGAGGCATTCTGTGTACTTCACATCCCCCCTCCTTTCTTCTCCAGCTCTCTCAGTATTGGCTGCTTCACATCTTAGCATGATTGGGCATGCTGAAGTCATGTGGGGACTTTCCTGGGTTTTGACTGGATATTTGTGATCATGGGGGCATAACCCACGAGACCAGCAGAAGTTTAGTGTAAGAAATATAGATGGCTGGCCAAGGGGAGTGTAGAGGTGGGCAGGGAGTCTACTGACATCATGACTCCACCCACCAAGCCCTGCACAACAGACCTGCCCACAGAATCCGGAGTATTGCAGGGCTCCAAACAGCTAAAGGGGAGATATTTGACAGGTAAGGAGCCATGCAGGAGGCATGTATATCCTTATAGGTCAGCACCATGGAAGTAATTTAGAAATGATGAGAGTGGGTTTACATCCACTTTAAGCTGCATAGGGCGGTAAGCATGTGGAACTCTCTTCCACAATCGGTAGTGTCAGCAGGAACTATGGATAGTTTTAAAAGACTCTTGGATGTGCATCTTAGCAAAAACAATGTAAGGGGATATGGGAAATAATTTTTCTACACACACACACCTACACAAGTTGAACTGGATGGATTGTTGTCTTTATTCAACCTTACCAACTATGTAACTATGTAACTATATATAGACATTAGGAATGAGCCCAATGTTCGTCCGTTCGCCAAATTTAGAACACTATGGGGTGTTCACTGGAAATTTGAGCACCCACGGAACGCCCCATAATGAACGGCAAGACAGTTAGTGCACTGCATTGTGCACTGCACAGTGCATTGACGGCTGCTGATTGGCCAAAGCATGCACCTGACCTGCATGCTTTGGCCAATCACAGCGCACTCTGCTGTGAGAGACACGATTGGCCAAAGGCAGGGTGCCAAAATTGTTTAAAAAATGATGTGGGGGACCCCCCTAAAATCCATACCAGGCCCTTCAGGTCTGGCATGGATATTAAGGGGAACCCCGCGCCAAAAAAAAAAATGGTGTGGGAGTCCCCCCAAAATCCATACCAGACCCTTATCTGAGCATGCAACCTGGGAGGCCGCAGGAAAAGGGGGGGGGGGGGTGAGTGAGACTCCCTCCTGAACCATAACAGGCCACATGCCCTCAACATAGGGAGCGTGTTGATGGAGACAAGGACCTCTTCCCCACAGCCCTTGCCTGGTGGTTGTGGGGGTCTGCAGGCGGGGGGGCTTATCGGAATCTGGAAGCCCCCTTTAACAAGGGGGCCCCTAGCCCCCCCTGTGTGAATGGGTATCTGGTACATTGTACCCCTACACATTAACCAAAAAAAGTCAAAAAAGTTAAAATCAGAAAAGACAGTTTGGAACAAGTCCTTTATTACAAAAGAAATGTCCCGCGATGTCCATTTATCTTCGATCACAGTGCTGACGGACCGAGAAAAAAAATGGAAAAACTCTGCCTCGATGGGAGGCGTTTCCGCGACTGCAGGCTTTTTGCATTGACAGCTGTTATATAGCTGAGGACGGGGCCACCCGGTGATGTAAACGGTGACCCTGCCCCCCTCTGACATTACGTGACATCACATAATGTCAGAAGGGGGCAGGGCATGGGAAGGGGGCAGGGCATGTGCTTACATCAGCAGGTGGCCCCGCCCTCAGCTATATTAGAGCTGTTAGCGCAAAAAAGCTGCAGTCGGTGGGAGCCTCCCATTGAGGCAGAATTTTTCATTTTTTTTTCTCGGGTCTTCGGCGCTCTGAACGAAAATGAATGGACATCGCGGGACTTGTCCCAAACTGTCTACTGTCATTTTGACTTTTTTACATTTTTTTGGTGAATGTATAGGGGTGCAATGTACCCGATACCCATTCACATGGGGGGCAGGATCTGGGGTCCCCTTGTTAAAGGGGACTTCCAGATTCCAATAAGCCCCCACCCGCAGACCCCCACAACCACCGGGCAAGGGTTGTGCAGAAGAGGCCCTTGCCCTTGTCCCCAAAACACCCTCCTCATGTTGAGGGCATGTGGCCTTGGTTCAGGAGCAGGGGGGCGCTCTCTTGTTGTCTCCCCTTTTCCTGCGGCCTGTCAGGTTGCGTGCTTGGATAAGGGTCTGGTATGGATTTTCGGGGACCCCCACGGCATTTAAAAAAAAAAATTGGCGCAGGGTTCCCCTAATATCCATACCAGACCTGAAGGGCATGGTGAGGATTTTGGGGGGACCCCCACTCAATTTTTTTAACATTTTGGTGCCATTTTTTTCAATGATTTTTATCTATATTTCCGGGATTCGACAATACATTACAGCCGCGAAATTACATTTTTTCCCTTAGAAATTTCATTTTGCTGTGTTAGCCCCCGTACACACGGTCGGAAATTCCGACCACAAATTCCGTCTGACTTTTTCCGACGGATTTTGTCCGACACTGGTGTTGCATACACACGGTCGGACAAAGTTGTCGGAAAATCTGTTCATTCTGAACGTGGTGACATTCATTGCGTACGACGGAACTACATAGAGGCTAGTAGCCAATAGCTTTGGTCTACAATTTGATCTGAGCATGCGTGGCATGCTCGGAATTCTCTACACACTATCGGAAAAAGTCTGATCGGATTTTGTTGTCGGAAAATTTGAGAGCAGGATCTCAAATTTTTTCCGGCGGAATTTCCAACGGAAAAAGTCCGATGGAGCCCACACACGCCCGGATGTTCCGACAACATGGTCCGATCGGATATTTTTAGTCGGAATTTCCGACCGTGTGCACGGGGCATTACTGTTATAAACATTGGAAAGATGCGCCACTTTATAGGCAGACTAAGGACACCCCCCAGGCACAATATTTTAAGGAATATTTCATTTTTATTGTTTCACTTAAAGCATTATTAAAATCACTGCTCTTGAAAAACTGTCCGTTTTCAAAAATTTTTTTGCATTGATTCATGTCCCCTGGGGCAGGACCCGGGTCCCCAAACACTTTTTATGGCAATAACTTGCATATAAGCCTTTAAAATTAGCACTTTTAATTTTTCATGTTCGTGACCCATAGACTCATCCCTAATAGACATAATAACAAACTCATTATATGTTCTCATGGGTCTGATTTTTTATCGTCACTTGTTTTTATTAATACGTCAACTATCTGTATTGTTGTTCATTAAAGGTCCCATTGGGTCAATACATTTTTGGTTTATAGAAAATTAGGGACGAGGTACACTATGTTTATTGAATTGATTGGAATCCTCAAGGCTTTTCTTATAAATCTACAATACCCAACAACGAGAGATTCACTGTTTAGCGTGAATGGTCGAAACTCAGCCCAGCATTCTGTCATACAGCCCCCGGCATGTATGGCCAGCTTTGGAAATACTGGTAGCAACTGTTGAAAGCAAAGCTTTGACAAAAAGTCCTGGAGTTAATGATAAAGTAAGCCAGACAGATAAAGTATCTGTAAAATGTATTCATAAGATTTAAAAAAAATCTTTTAATGAAATACATCTTAAAATACATTAAACTAGTGTAATAAACATGAACAACTGCCTGGTTAGTCCCTTGCAGTCCCTTATCTAGTTCTTGTTTTTAACATAGTTTCATGCTGTGTCCATGTGAAGTTCACATTTTGCTGTTGTTTAGTTCCATGTGTAACCTATCGTCATGAAAATAAAAGTAGTGGAAAAAATGGTAAATACAAATGCCACCTTTTCAATACCAGTCATTTCAGAAAGATATGTTAAATGTTTTTATTCACCTCCATACTAATGGTTATCACAGTTCCTATTTTTCTATTAGATATACTTAATGTCCATTGTTGAAACACTTTCTTGCAATACATCTAACCAACAGTTTGCACAACATGTTTCAAAATAAAAATTACAAAGTAAAGAAACTATTTAACCTATGCATTTGTTTGCAATATTTAACCCTTAAACCCATTTCTGCTTTTTCATTATGGTTGTGGTTTAAAAAGAAATGTCTAAAATCTATTATATATATATAGTAAGTTAACCAAGCAGAAACTACTGAAACCAATGGATTACCTTAACAGGCAGTGAACTTGCATTTTTATAAAGAGAAGTTAACAATGTAAGCCTATTTGTTTTTTTTTTTTATAGAGCTTTGTTATTAGTCTATGCCATTGTAGATGCTGCCTTGTAAATTGAAAAACTATGCTGAGAAGTGGTATTTTAGTGTTCTATCAATATAAATGTTTATCAAGTGTATTGCTTGCCAAGCAGATGTGAAATCCAATACTGAATTCCAAGTAAACCCTCTGCACACTTTTTGAGACCCTTATATATTTATAGCAAACATTTGCAACAAATCAGGGATTCTTGGTTGCATATACTAAAATACTTATCCGGGATAGCCAACTGCATCAAAGTGTTCCCTCTCTGGCCAGCCTCTACTCTACTGTGAAAAATGCCAAACACCCACTTGCTCATAGTGCAATTTAATGGACAAGTATTATGGGGTGAACCTTTATTTATGTGAAAGTTAGACATTTTGTGTGTTAGCACGTGGTCACACCCATTTTGGACCTCCTAAGTTGTATACACTGTATATGTAAGCTATTTGGTTTTGATCACATTTTTTTTTTCTATTTTATTCCACATTCTGGTAACTGCTATAAGCCTTACTGCTTTACTGCCAGGCAGATGCATATTTTAATTTATCAACAATCTTGAGCATAAAAGAGGGATTAGATGTTGAAATTGTTTTACATTTTCCCCAAGAAAGCATGTGGTTGCACACAAATATTGTTTTGGGGTTTTATTCCCTGCCTGTTGTTTATAGAGTGATATCTGATTTGGAATGAATGAAAGAACTACCTGAGCGTAAACTGTGTGCAGTGCCTGAATTACTTTCTAACTGTTAAATTACAATGAACTCCTTTCATGGTGGTTCCATCCACGCACTTGTGATCTTGATATGGGAAAAGGAGAAGCAGTAGGGAGTGGTTGATCATGGTTGAGCCTCAAGTGGACCCAGACTGAGAGTGAGTGCAGTATATTACTCTACATGTCAGACATATTTTCTTTTAATGAACAATTTTTATTGGATTTTTCAAATAGAAAGCACTTTGTATGACATTTTACATGAAAAATAAGGCAATATACAACACAGGTAGATTACATTCAGAACAATATCTGGAAGCTAATAAACCAGCAACCAGAACAGGGATTTCTCTTCAGAGATTGCCATTCAGGGTGACGCACGAAGCAGCAGGTTCCCTATTAGAGGGATTATGATAACATAACATTTACAAACATAAAGGTAGAACACAGAACAATAAAAGTATACTTGTTCAAATACTCCATCTATATCAATGTCAACACAGATATTATACCCATCTCTACAAAGAATGTGTTACAAGGTAAAGAGTAAAAGTAGTAAGAAATAAGAGAAATAGAAAGAAAGAAAAAAGGAAATGCAGAACTCCAGAACACGGACCACCCCCCTGGGAAGGAGGAAGTGATAGCTATCCAGAAGGTGCCATCATGGTGGATCTTCAATATTATGCCAGAGCTCCCAGACTTTATTGTGTTTATCAAGGATATTAGTTAGGCGTGCTGTAGAGGATTCCAAGAGTTTGACATCTTTTTTTTTTTTTTTTATCTTTTTATTGAGTATACGGCCTTGTACACACGGTCGGACATTCCGACCACAAAATCCATCATTTTTTTTCCGACGGATTTTGTCTGAAACTTGTGTTGCACACACACGGTCAGACAAAGTTGTCGGAAAATCCGATCGTTTCAAACGAGGTAATGTAAAACACGTACGACGGGACTACGTAGAGGCCAGCAGCCAATAGCTTTCGTCTCCAAATTTCTTTTGAGCATGCGTGGCACTTTGTGCATCGGAATTCTCTACACATAAAAGTCCGATGTGGCGTGCATTTGTATTCAACCCCCTTGAGTCAAAACATTGTAGAACCACCTTTCACTGCAATTACAGCTGCAAGTATTTTTTGGGTATGTCTCTACCAGCTTTGCACATCTAGAGAGTAACATTTTTGCCCATTCTTCTTTGCAGAATAGCTCAAGCTCTGTCAGATTGGATGGAGAGCATCTTTGAACAGCAATTTTCAAGTCTTGCCACACATTGTCAATTGGATTTAGGCCTAGACTTTGGGCCATTCTAAAACATGAATATGCTTTGAGCTAAACCATTCCATTGTAGCTCTGGCTGTATATTTAGGGTCGTTGTCCTGCTTGAAGGTGAATCTCCACCCCAGTCTCAAGTCCTCTTCCATAAAGGACAGGTTTGTAGAGTGCACAACTAATAGCTGTCCTGTGGACAGATTCTCCCACCTGAGCCGTGGATCTCAGAGTTACCATGGGCCTGTTGGCTGCTTCTCTGATTAATGCTCTTCTTGCTGGGCCTGTCAGTTTAGGTGGTCAGCCATGTCTTGGTAGGTTTGCACTTGTGCCATACTGTACTCTTTCCATTTTCGGATGATGGCTTGAACAGTGCTCCGTGAGACGTTCAAAGCTTGGGATATTTTTTTATAACCTAACCCTGCTTTAAACTTCTCCACAACTTTATCCCTGACCTGTCTGGTATGTTCCTTGACCTTCATGATGGTGTTTGTTCACTAAGCTTCGCTAACAAACCTCCGAAGGCTCCACAGAACAGTTGTATTTATACTGAGATTAATTACACACAGGTGGACTCTATTTACTAATTCACACTTTAATGTGAATGTTTCAACTTTTTTTTTTCTTTTAATCTACAGCTCTCTGCCGTGAATGCCCTTGAAAGGCTGGAAGGCTCGCAAACTTCCTCTAATGGGATGAATGTGCCAAGAAGTCTGTGATTCCTAATTGTGCTACAGCCTCATCACCAAAACTTCCAGTAGAAGCCTCAAGTGGCTTTTTCAACACATATTATCCAATTATTGATCACTGTTATCACCATAGGGGTACCTGAGAAACAGGATAGTGCCATCTCTGGAGTACAGGTATGTACACAGGAAGAAGATGCAGGAAATCAGCAGCACTGGGATGCAACACAGAATGGAAAAAAGGTGAAAAAGGTAAACAAAATGGCAATTGTCTATGGTATACAGCGTTTTAGCAAAATATAATTCACTTATGGCTTTTTGATATACTTACTTTTTCAAAAAAATGCTCAGGTTTGGCAACAAGAAAGTTGGTGTCTATATAACTGCATCGTTATCCATATGTACTTAGAGAAAGGGGAAGCCAAACACAGCCCTGGTTATGAGCAAAGCATAAGCTCTGATTATAACCAACAAACACGGTATTAAATGCAAATAAGCATATAATATTACATCATAACCATCAAATCAAATTGTAATCTTATACATTGTACCTGCATTCTTAAATTGTCCTGAGATTAAACCTTTGCTAAAACAACGAGTACTGATGTTGTGGCTGGCAATTTATAAATATGTAGGAAAACATAAAAACAAAATTTCAAGGCAGATGCTTTCCTCTTAATTATTCAGAGCAATTTACATAAGCATTTCATAATGGTTGCACTCCGATATTGTTCTGCTGCATTTTTGAGAAGGGTAATTACCTACAATAATTGGTGATAAAGTGTGCAGTTAAATCTAAAGTGAGCTTAACTATTTATTGTCACTCAAGACTTTACCATTTTAAAGGAACCAAAACATTAAATTGTGATGCACATGTGGGTTTTATTTGAAGCATAACTAAACCCAAGAATACAAATGAAATATATTGCAGCTTACAAATCCTCAGATGTGCTGGCTACATTTATTGTTTTCCAGGCTAAGAATACTTTCAGCATGTACAGAACGTACCTGTTGATCTTGACAGAAATGCAGTGTGACAACTTCCTGTGACCTGACCTGAAAACAAAAAATGTTACCTTTTTCATGTGAACTACTAAATCCTTCAACCCCAATGTATGAACAGAGGCATGCATGTTAGTTGTCTAGCCTAAGTGGCAAAGACTCTCCCCCTCTGTAGATACATTTGACCATGCCCACCCAGGGTCAAGAAGCATTTTATTTGCAGGATTACCAAGTAAAAATAAAAGGAAAGGAGACTGGAAAAAATTGAGTGCAGTCAAAACTGCATGTAGACTTGCTGAGTGTGTATACCAGCAAAATATGCAGCCATTGTAAGTTTCTGTAAAATTCAATGCATATGGCAACACTGTTGTTGTACAGAATGCCCCCAGAAATGTAATTTCCTGCTTGTGTGATTGGCCTACTGATTTTTCTAGAACAGTTGTCTCCAAACTGTAGCCTGGGGCTAAATGCAGCCCTTTGCTTGCTTTTATCTGGCCCTTGTTTCAATATTTCATCCTCTGTCACCAAAACGGAGGCATCATTCTCCCCACTGACACCAATAAAGGTGCACGATTCTTCTTAATGACTCCAAAGAAGGGGAACAATTCCTTCTAATGAAACCAATTATTGAGCACAGTTCCTCCCAATGACACCAACAATGGGGCACAGTTCCTCCCAATGACATCAACGATGGGGCACAGTTCCTCCAAAGGACATCAACGATGGGGCACAGTTCCTCCCAATGACATCAACGATGGGGCATGAGTCTTGTCATTGGCACCAAAGATGGAGCATTTGTTTACTCCCACTGATACTGGGACATTGTCTATTTCCAATGGCCACAGTCCAGCCCCCCTAAAGTCTAAAGGACAGTAAACTGCCGCTTTGTTTAGAAAGTTTGGAGACCCTTGTCCTAGGAATCTGTACTAAGATTTTAGGCATCCTTTGCAAAAAAAAATGTAAGTTTTGGTGAGATATTGCCTAAGAGTTAACTATATCTAAAGGGATGCAAGTCTTGTGAGTGCATCAGATAATAATAATAATAAACCAGAACCATAGAATTCATAGAAGCTATATAACGGCTTCTTTGAATGTAGTTGCTGGGCAAAAGGGCAAGCAGTATTCTTGATGAGCTCCCTTAATTCTATTCAGCCCCACCACACTAGAAATGAATGGTGAGGGGGGGGGGGGGGGGGGTCAGAGGAGGAAGATTTCACATAAACTAGGAGGAAGCAGCACAAGGGTAATGTTCCCCCTTCTTCTTTTTTTTTTTAACTAAATGTAGCGGTGTAGTTGCCACTAGTAACAAACATCCACCAAATCACCCACTGCCAGACTCCCATACATCACTTGCAGAGACAATGAACCGCCTTTTGCTGGGTTTGTTTTTGGTTGTTTATTGGGGGTACAACTTGGTTGGGTAAAAGGTAAAAGGGTATATGGGATGCCCATAGGATAGTTCATTTGCCATCATACTTTAAAGATTTCACTCACAAGCACATAGAGACAGACGAGATGATGTGCATACCGTATTTATCGGCGTATAACACGCACAGGCGTATAACACGCACATTGATTTGAAGAGGGAAGTTTCAGGGAAAAAAAAATTACATTTGAAATAAGGAACTTTGAAGCAATATAAGGGTCAGTTCCCATCTGCAGCCTCACCATTGCCATCAATGCAGCCTGATCAATGCCCATCTGCAGTCTCACAAGTGCCATCAATGCAGCCTGATCAATGCCCATCTGCAGTCTCACAAGTGCCATCAATGCAGCCTCATCAGTCCACATCAATGCAGCCTCACCATTGCCATCAATGCAGCTGTCCCCTACAAGGCTTCTAAAATTGAAGTATTGGCGTATAACACGCACTTGCTATTTGCACCCGATTTTCATGGTGAAAAAAGTGAGTGTTATACGCCAATAAATACAGTATATAAATTGCTATGATCTTCCTCCTGCATCACCATGCAGACTGTTGCTCCTCCTCTGCTTAACTCCCGCAGACTATTGCTTCCAGGCATTCCTCATCCTTTACCGTGTAAAGAATGAAGACATCACTCTTGACCGTGTAAGGGTGATGTTCCCAAAACTCTTTTTCTCCTGCACAAAACTTATTCTGAAGTAAGGTAATCAAGAGGGACCCACTCTGAATAAATCCACAAGCTGGCTCTGATTGCTCGCTGCTACTAGGCCAGAGGCCCGCAGCACCTCTCCCCGGAGGCCTAGTAGTTAAAAAGCACATGTTGGATGATGGACTACTGTTCCCAGCCAGCCCAGCTTGCAAATCCTGTGCCCTCAGGCCACATTGATTTGATGCATATCCCCACAGTCTCTCCTCTGATCCAGGACTCCCCATCATTGACCGTGTAATGATGAAGACTTTGCTGATGACTGTGTAAAAGCAAAGTTCCCTCACAGACTTCCTGGCACATCCAGCCCTCCACTGTGGTACACTGACCGACCTTCCTCTGCCCTGGGTCCTTGATGGAGAACTTGACCGGTTACCATATGTTCTGACAGCTTCTCCTGCCCCTCTGCTCCCGGAGTTCTTTACCAATGGTAACCGGTAATGACCGTGTAATGGTAAAGACATTGTCAATGACTGTGTAACGGCAAAGTTCCTACACGGCTCTCCCTGGGCCTCCTCTTGCGATTGGCGTACCCCCCCCCCCCCCAGATGGGGGTGCCCTCCTGCTGCTGTCTAGAATTCCATCCTCCACTTCACTCAGCCGACAACTCTCTCCAGTGGCATGTTACCTCAGTTTATATAGGAGGCCCGTCCCCTGCCAATTCCAGTTGGGGATTTGTCAGGGCTCCCACATGAGCTGCCTGCCACTCCAGTTCTAGGCTCAGCCCCTCTTCCAGAACATTTTCCCTGGAAGCAGGGGAGGCGCCTCAGAAATCGAGCACAGGTGGTCACACCCACTGCTACACTAACTACTCGCAGCCCCAGATCAAAACAGACATGCCTAGCTTGCAGCATAGGCCTGCCTAAATTTACCTGTGGTGACAGTCTTACTAGCAAAAATCTATTACTAGCACCTACCTATTGGTAGAGGGTGCTACATAAACTTAGGCTTTAAAATCACTGCAATGTACATTAACCACCTCAGTACACTGCATTTTCACCCCCTTCCTGACCAAGCCATTTTTCAGCTTTCAGCGCTGTCACATTTTGAATGACAATTGCGCAGTCATACAACACTGTACCCAAATGAAATTGTTATCATTTTGTCCCCACAAATAGAGCTTTCTTTTGGTGGTATTTGATCACCTCTGCGTTTTTTATTTTTTTGCGCTATAAACAAAAGAAGAGGGACAAGTTTTAAAAAAAAAACAATATTTTTTACTTTTTGCTATACTAAATATCCCCAAAAGATATATAAAAAATTTTTTTTTTCCTCAGTTTAGGCCGATACGTATTCTTCTACATATTTTTGGTAAAAAAAAATCGCAATAAGCGTATATTTATTGGTTTGCGCAAAAGTTATAGTGTCTACAAAATAGGGGATAGATTTATAGCATTTTTATTATTATTTTTTTTTAACTAGTAATGGTGACAATCTGCGATTTTTATCGTGACTGCGATATTGCGGCAGACATATCGGACACGTTTGACACATTTTTGGGACCATTCACATTTATACAGTGATCCGTGCTATAAAAATGCATTGATTACTGTATAAATGTGAATGGCAGGGAAGGGGTTAACCACTAGGGGGTGCTGAAGGGGTTAATATGTTCCCTGGGAGGGATTATTTCTGTGGGGGGAGGGGACTCACAAAGGGAGGAGACCGATCGGTGTTTCTCTGTACAGAGAACACATCATCGGCTCCTCTCCTCTGACAGGTTCCGCTGTGTTACCGGGCAATTGCGGTGCCCGGCGGACATCGCGGCCGCTGGGCACGTGCATCTGGGGGGCCCAGTGACACGCCAGGAGCGCGAGCGCCGCTGGCGGCGTGTGCGCGCTCCCTTGAGGGCAGGGAATCATATGTCATATGACGCCCTCCCGCCCTGAGAGCTGCGTCAATAGACAGCCGGCGGTCAGCTAGTGGTTAATCACCCACAAGAGATTGTTGTTCACAAAAGTGGAATTACACTTTAAGAGTGCAAATTTATGGTGCACTGACACTAACACCTTGAACTGGTCCCAGGTGAGGTTCAGCCCCTTGGCCTGGTTAATTTGTGTAGTGTGAGTGCCTTAACTGTGCTTGGGATTAGTCAAGCATACCATGCCCTGGACCACTTGGGAGAGGTGGTCCTGGGTGTGGTTTGCTTATGATCTAGTACGGTTTGCATCAGTGTGAGTGCAAACCATGCTGGAGCACAGTTGTCTCTGTGGAGGACTGTGTACTGAAATAGGATCACTGATCTGGTTAGCAGGGGAGTGTGCCTTGGAGAACCTTTAAGTGTTCCCGGAACACTTCCTTTAGTTCAGTGTGAGTGCAGACCAGTGGGGGAGTGGGGAGGGGGGAGAATTGAACTTTTGTGCGGTTTAGGTTAACTGGCCCCAGTGTGAGTGCACCCTTACAGTCATACAAATGACTGTTCGTGACTGGTTCTTTTTAAGGCAAATATTCATGATGTGTATTGCAAACCTACCCACACAAGCTTATGACCCAAGACTGTGACTTAATTAGCCACTTCCTATTTACATGCAACAGATGCTGATCTTCTGATATTGTGACTCACTTGTAACATTTGGACATACAGTATCTCACAAAAGTGAGTACACCCCTCACATTTTTGTAAATATTTTATTATAACTTTTGTGTGACAATGTGACAACATTGAAGAAATTACATTTTGCTACAATGTAAAGTAATGAGTGTACAGCTTATATAAAAGTGTACATTTGCTGTCCCCTCAAAATAACTCAACACACAGCCATTAATGTCTAAACCGCTGGCAACAAAAGTGAGTACACCCCTAAGTGAAAATGTCCAAATTGGGCCCAGTTAGCCATTTTCCCTCCCCGGTGTCATGTGACTCGTTAGTGTTACAAGGTCTCAGGTGTGAATTGGGAGCAGGTGTGTTAAATTTGGTGTTATCGCTCTCACTCTCTCATACTGGTCACTGGAAGTTCAACATGACACTTCATGGCAAAGAACTCTCTGAGGATCTGAAAAAAAGAATTGTTGCTCTACATAAAGATGGCCTAGGCTATAAGAAGTTTGCCAAAAACCTGAAACTGAACAGCGGTTTAACAGGACAGGTTCCACTCAGAACAGGCCTCGCCATGGTCGACCAAAAAAAGTTGAGTGCACGTGCTCAGTGTCATATCCAGAGGTTGTCTTTGGAAAAGAGAAGTATGAGTGCTGCCAGCATTGCTGCAGAGGTTGAAGGAGTTGATGGTCAGCCTGTCAGTGCTCAGACCATACGCTGTGCACCGCATCAAATTGGTCTGCATGGCTGTCATCCCAGAAGGAAGCCTCTTCTAAAGATAATGCACAAGAAAGCCTGCAAACAGTTTGCTGAAGACAAGCAGACTAAGGACATGGATTACTGGAACCATGTCCTCTGGTCTGATGAGGCCAAGATAAACTTAATTGATTCAGATGGTGTCAAGCATGTGTGGTGGCAACCAGGTGAGGAGTACAAAGACAAGTGTGTCTTACCTACAGTCAAGCATGGTGGTGGGAGTGTCGTGGTCTGGGGCTGCATGAGTGCTGACAGCACTGGAGAGCTACAGTTCATTGAGGGAAACATGAATGTCAACATATACTGTGACATACTGAAGCAGAGCATGATCCCCTCCCTTCGGAAACTGGGCCGCAGGGCAGTATTCCAACATAATGACCCCAAGCACACTTCAAAGACGATCGCTGCCTTGCTAAAGAAGCTAAAGGGTAAAGGTGATGGACTGGCCAAGCATGTCTCCAGACCTAAACCCTATTGAGCATCTGTAGGGCATCCTTAAATGGAAGGTAGAGGAGCACAAGGTCTCTAACATCTACCAGCTCCGTGATGTCGTCATGGAGGACTGGAAGAGGACACCAGTGGCAACCTGTGAAGCTCTGGTGAACTCCATGCCCAAGAGGGTTAAGGCAGTGCTGAAAAATAATGGTGGCCACACAATATATTGCCACTTTGGGCCCAATTTGGACAGTTTCACTTAGGGGTGTACTCACTTTTTTTGCCAGCGGTTTAGACATTAATGGCTGTGTGTTGAGTTATTTTGAGGGGACAGCAAATTTCCACTGTTATACAAGCCGTACACTCACTAGTTTACATTGTAGCAAAGTGTCAATTTCTTCAGTGTTGTCACATGAAAAGATATACCGTATTTGCCGGCGTATAAGACGACTGGGTGTATAAGACGACCCCCTATTTTTCCAGTGAAAACTTAGGTTTGGGGCTATACTCGCCATATAAGACTACCCCCCTTCCGAGGCAACACCATTTGCAAAAAAACATCAGAAACAAAAAACAAAACAAAAAAAACACCAGACTTAACATCAGAAAAAGGAAACTGGTGAACTACAAGTCCCAGAGATCCCACAATTGGCAGTCAGCAACAATGAATCCTCTCCTCCAAAGCACCATAAATCATACCTGTATTTTAGGGGAGATCTGGAGCTGGATGTGCAGTGCAGGATGCTTTGTTAATATGTAGAGCACCAAGTACACACAGTATATGATGCTGTGTTAGTACAGTAGCGCCAGGTACAGTTCAGAATACAGTGTGCAGACAGTGTGGGCCGCTGAGCCAATCACGGCAGGCATTGTATTTTACTAATCTGTTGATGGATACAAAGCCTGCTCGGATTGGCAGAGGCTGTGACATCAGCCCACGCCGCTCTGACTCATGTAGCCTGCTCGGATTGGCAGAGGTTGTTACCCAATCCGAGCAGGCTTAGCAGGCTCTGTATTCATCAGAGTGCATCGCCCACTGGGATTGGCTGAACGGCGCATACTGTATACATATTACAATTTTACAGAGCGCCCGGCGGACTGATATCCATCTGGCGGTTTCTTCACCTGGCGTATAAGACGACCCCCGCTTTTTGGCTGTGTAATTTCGGTGTAAAAGGTAGTCTTATACGCCAGAAAATACAGTAATAAAATATTTACAAAAATGTGAGGGGTGTACTCACTTTTGTGAGATAACGTAACTTCACACGGGCGGATAGAATTCAGCTTTTAGCTGCGGATAGATCAAGTTATCTACCGCAGATAAATTCAAACAATGCTTTACTATGGCCCTATTCACACACACTGCATTTAGCAACTGTTTTATTAAAAGGGGTTTTGTGCAATTAGAAAAAAATTAATTTGACTGCGTCCAGAACCGATTTATTGTAGCTATCTGCTCATAACTGCAGGTAATCGCAGAGTACTATTTCTCCTGCGGTTAGCAGCAGCAACAAGGAAAGAAAAACAACAGGAAGCACTTCAAAAATGGCAAGAATGTTCCAATGCAGCTAAACGCAGCTAATCACAATGTGCAACTGTAAGTGATCGCTGTGCCTGGAGTCTTGGAATTTTAAAATAACAAAGCATGCTTTTAACAGCTGCAGAACAGCCACCCGTGTGAAAAAGGCCTTACTTCTGAGAAAATATTATTAAACATATTCTGCCCTGTTTGCTCATTAAATTCTATAAATATGCTCATGTTTGGATTTTTCTATGAAAGTCATCATTGCTTTTCCAATTACCTTAGTCAATGACTTTCCACATGGGAACAAAAACCTGAAATACAATGATATAAAATCTGGCCAGCTAACCAGGGTAAAGGAGGGGTTGATGAATAGAACAATCACAATAGCACATCTCAGCCCCACATTCATGTATAGCAGGACTTTTCAACACGTTGCCCAGGTCCTAGATCCTATAACCTAATTTTTTCAGTTTAATCTATAGCAGTCCAGTGCAGTATCATTACACTGTAAGTGAAGAATATAGAATGTTTTTCCCCTCTGCTCTGACCCTTTTTCCAATCATGGCTGACAATATGTAATTTTTTTTTTCATCTCTATACCCTCAGTGTTTATATTATATAACAAAGTAACTGGGGGCCAGAATGATTTATTCCTTGACTTCCTTGATGGCATTACCTGAGAAAAATGTTCGTGCATGGGTGAGTCGCTTAGCCTTGTTTCAACGTCCTATGCACAAAAAACATAGAAATTGTGGGTGCAGAAAAATGTCAGCAGCTGCTTTGAATTGTCAAAATGTTTTAAATATTTGGCTGTAGCAGGAGGCAGGTTATTTACCTAGGGCTGGTGAGCGATACAATAATCAGTGTCTGTAGGTCACAGTGAAGGCGGTTCCTTGCAAGTTTGGTGCTGCATTTCTGCAAATGGAGTTGGAGATTTGGTCCGGATCAATGGCATCCTCAATGCTGAGAAATACAGGCAGATACTTACCACTCATGCCGTACCATCAGAGAGGCATATGATTGACCCCGAATTTTTTCTGCAGCAGGACAACATAGAGCCAATGTCATTAAAGCAGTTGTAAACCGCAGACGTTGCAAAAAAACAAAAAACAAAAAACAAACCCTGCGAGGCAATGGCATAATGGCATAATAAGCCTGTGCACGTTTAGGAGATACTCATCTTACCTACAGGTAAGCCTTATTATAGGCACACCACTGCAGCCAGCACTAAAAAGTACATTCTAATTTGTATTCATTAATTTACTATCTGCTTATCATTCAGTTATTTCATTGTTTACACAAGTCTTAGTATTATTTAATTTAATCTTTGTTTAACTTACATTGTTTTTATAGGAATGCAATTTTGGGTGCAATTTTTGTGGGGTCTTTGCATCCCTCAGTGGGAGGAAAAAAGATGCGGTCACTGGTCTAATCTCCTCTACCCAAATAGGTTAGTGATAACATTCAATATATTCAGTATGTACTGTTTATGTTTGTGGATCAATTGCTTAATGCTGATAAAAACAGGGAAGGCCTCCGCGCTTAGGAATGAGCAATAGGTGTGCAGCCTGTCCGGAAAAAATGGCGCTACCTGTAAAGGCTACGTGCAATGAGCCTAAAAAAGTGGACAGGTGAATTGCTTAATGCTGTCTCTTTTCTTGTAGATAACTGCTTATGCTAATAATGTACCCCTGACGAAGAAAGATTTAACATATCAATTTTCGAAACGTGTTGGATAATCCTGTCTCCCCAATTCAGGGTGGACAGGAATACATGGTTATTTCAGGGTATATATTTGCACACCTAATGTAACCACATCATTTGTTTGTTATGCTGTATATTGATTATCTTTTTACCTATACTAATAAAGTTCAAATTTGATCTTATATATGAAGTTTTTCATGCCCTAAATAATCCCAATAAGAGGTTCCTTTCCTAGTAACTTACATTGTTTTAAACAACTTTTTTGGAGATATTGTAGATCTGCACCTACACTAAGGTTAGCAGATTTTCAAAATGAAATCCAGGGGCACCCTACTGACCTGGTTCGCAAAACCACACCACACAAATGTTTCGACTTTCATTTTTATTTTAAACTGAATGGGTTGTTTTACAAGGTGATCGTTTACAATCACTGACCATACATTATAATTTCTTATTCTACTTTCTTTTAGATGTACCTTCAACTATGTAGTGCAAGGGCCTGCCTGGTTGCATTCAAATTAATAGTGTTTAGGTTTGACCTCATATTACATGGTTTTGATAAATCAAAATCAAAATTGTACAAGATAATTGTATAATATATGACCAGCCTTAGCCTTGATCCCTGAACACTGGGCTTTACTTAATACTGTGTATACAGTATACATATGTAAACAGTGTGTATTGTGCCACCCCAAAACCCATGGTGCTTTGTTACCATACATTTTGTAGCTCAATTTCTCAAGCACTTTAGCAAGGTACATTGGCATACCTCCCAAATTTTTGAGATGGGAATGGGGGACACCTATTAGCAAATATACGTAGGCACAGGACACACCCCCTGCCATGCCCCCTTAAAGGAGAATAAAAAAAAAAAATTTTTTTTTTGTTTTACCACTTCTATTCCTTTATATTGGCTTTTAAAATTTACAAATACAGCAATTTATGAATTAGATAAAAGGTTTAACACTGGGAAACACTATAAAAAGATAAAAAGTGTATATAAAACTATATAGATCAGACCAAAATGAGGAACAAATGAGGAGGAAAGAGGGATAGAGGCTCTTTGTTCCAAATCAGGGACAGTCCTTCGAAATCGGGGACAGTTGTGAGCTAGGACACAACTGTCTGTGGTGCCATGATTAATGGCACCACAGCGTGCCTACAAAAAAATATGTGCTTTTCTTGTGCATTGCAATTATGTGCTCGATTTTGAGTGTGTGCATATCAGGCATTCTGTAAGTCGGCCAACTTAGCATTTTCAGAAGTGGGTTGACAACTGCTGTACCCACATTTTAATTGCTAAAGGATACCTTTAAAAATAAAAATAAAAGTATGCTGCCATTGTTGACCTCTCCTTTTCGAAAATTCTAGTTGCTTGATCATTAGGCTGATCCAAAAGCTTCAATACTTTCTTAGACATAGAGAAGATGCAGATAATAACTTATGATATTCATCTGACTTCACTATTTACATGCATGTTCTAAATCTGAGGCCAGAGACTGCCAGGCAAATACAATTTTCAGAAGGAGTTTGATCATAGTACCGGTTTCCTTTAACAGCTGTAGCTGTCGTGCACTACAAAGATCTACCACTGGGGGGCATCAACAGACTACATTTATTAAGATATTTGAAGTTCTTCCTTACATACTTATACAAGATTCAAGTCATTATATTACCATTTTTCATTGGATATATTGATTTGAACACCTTCATGTATTTAATCAGCTGCTCATTTATTCCATATTTCAACAAAAAACTAATAGATTTCTTCATTCTTTATAGAGACTTACTATATATTTATTTTTTCACCAAAATGTTTGCTGAATCTTTACAGCATTCTAGAGCAGAGTCATTTATTATTTTCAGGGAGATAAATGCTGCAGAGGGAGCTTTCCTCAAGGTGGCATAATTGTTTATTTGTTGCTGGTGCATTCTTATTTTTGCATTTCTTTAATAATATCTGAGTCAAACTAAAGCATAAGATGCAGGCAGTTTTATGTAGTGCTTATTCCCTCAGGAGCCACTTGGTATGATGGGTTCTCTGTTCTGCTCTTACTCTGCAAACCGCTTCGTCCACTCTGACACACCTGGTTGTAACTTGAGTATTAATATACCAAACACTATATTAGCACACAGGAAATTGATCATAGATCACTAAATAAAGTAAATCCTAGACTGTAATATGGCAATTAAAAGTCTCACAGTATAAAAAAATTGTAGGAGAAGCTCTGCGCTTAGGATCAAACAAGGGTTGCAGTCTCCCCTAATAGACTCCCATAAGGGGCTATGGTAAATTAGAAAAATAATAAAATGGGGTAAACGGCTCTACCCAGGGCTGGAGAGGGGTATCTCCATCCCTCAGTATTAAAACAATTTATACACTTAAGACTATAACTATAGGAGCACATTAGCGCACCACCCAGAGGCTAATGTGCTCCTATAGTGATAGTCTTAAGTGTATACATCACATATACAACCATATAACGTGACATATAATAACTGATTTAAAGTGCAAAAAACACGAACCAAAAAGCCTCTGCTTACACATTAGTTAAGGTAATTAATACTTAATACCCAACACAGATAACTATATTCCACCTGTGAAAAAACAGCACCATAAAAAACCTCAAAAGCAATTTGTGTATAAGGCTACTTCACACTGAGGCGCTTTGCAGGCGCTAAAGTGCTAAAATAGCGCCTGCAAAGCGCCCTGAAAGAGCAGCTCAATTCACTCCAATGTGAAAGCCCCAAGGGCTTTCACACTGGAGCGGTGCGCTTGCAGGACGGTCAAAAAAGTCCTGCAAGCCGCATCTTTGGAGCGCAGTAGGAACAGTGTGTATACCACTCCTAAAGCGACCCTTCCCATTGAAAACAATGGGGCAACGCTGCAAACGATTTGCGGGCGGTTTTAATCCTTTTTCGGCCACTAGCAGGGGTTAAAACCGCCCCGCTAGTGGCCGAATAGCGCCGCTAAAATGACGGTAAAGCGGCGCTAAATATAGAACCGCTTTACCGCTGGCGCCCGCCTCAGTGTGAAAGCAGCCTAACTATAAATAAAAAAGTGAGCACTGAGTTATCAAAACACAATGCTGATAATCAAAAATAAGTAAATATATAACTAATAGTTCATCAAAAGATTAATATGTATGTTGACATAAATAGTCCCAAAAAAGTGATGTGCAGTCTTGCTGTAACAGATGCCAAGAATTCCAAAGTGACCAAGTGCTCAGCAGGTCAGGTGACTCTTGTGCTCTCCTTAAGGGTCCCCACTCACCCCTGCTGGGGTGATTTGCATGTATGGATAACCGGGTGTAATGTCCCTTGATGGCTTCTCCAACCGATTCACCAAACCAAGATGTCCAAGCGATCTCCTATTCAGCAATTCCCAAAGTCAGTTTTCCAGAGAATACTTCAGTGAGATCCCGGGGATAGATTCTCATAAGGAAGAAATTGGGCTCCCATAGTGTAGTATCAAGGTTATTTATTTAAAAAATCAAATTAAAAATAAACTTCCCATCAAGTGGGTAAAAAAAACCTTAAAAACAGCTACAATCTATGGTAGATACGATGTATTCAGGGGCCGGCATGCAGCGTGCACTCCAACTGCACTCCAGGCTCCCTGCTGTCATACCGGAAGTGATGTGAGTGTGTGGTATTTCGTCATTAACATTTTCAAAGGCTGCCTGTTAGCTGTGGGCTCTAATAGGCGTCCTGATTAGAGCCGTAGACTCTAATAGGCTTCCAAAATGGTAAACAGAGGGCGCAATGCTGTTGCGTTCACTGTTTACTCAGTGTTGTTTTAGGAAAGCGAATAAATTGCTTTCCTAACACTGACCCGCCTCTCAGCCAATCTGGTGCTCGGGTCTGGTTACCTCTCATCTGATTGGCTGAAACAACAGGGGCTGTGATTGAACGCCTGATAGAGAGAACCAGAGACATTGAGGAGCGTGGATGTGGAGGACGCTACCGTGACAGGTAAGTCCCGACTCCCGGGCAATGCACACTGGCAGCATTTGATGGGGCACAGTAGCGGCAATTGATGGGCACATTGGCAGCAATTGATGGGGCACAGTAGCGGAAATTGATGGGCACACTGGCAGCAATTGATAAGGCACAGTAGCGCCAATTGATGTGGCACAGTAGAGGCAATTGATGGGGCACAGTAGCGCCAATTGATGGGGCACAGTAGTGCCGATTGATGGGCACACTGGTAGCAATTGATGGGGCACATTAGCAGCAATTGATGGGCACAGTGGCAGCAATTGATAGGCACACTGACAGCAATTGATGGGTACAGTAGCTGCGTTTGATGGCACAGTGGCCGCGTTTGATGGGCACAGTGGCCGCGCTTGATGGGCACAGTGGCTGCTTTGATGGGCACAGTGGCTGCTTTGATGGGCACAGTGGCTGCACTTGATGGGCACAGTGCCTGCCTTTGATGGGCACAGTGGCTGCATTTGATGGGCACAGTAGCTGCGCTTGATGGGCACAGTGGCTGCCTTTGATGGGCACAGTGGCTGCTTTGATGGGCACAGTGGCTGCGCTTGATGGGCACAGTGGCTGCCTTTGATGGGCACAGTGGCTGCATTTGATGGGCACAGTAGCTGCGTTTGATGGGCACAGTGGCTGCAATTGATGTTTTTTTTTCAGTTTGTTTGCACCCCCACCAAAAAAATTTTGAGCACCAGCAGCCACTGGCTATGGCAAAATGAAGGTATTGAATGCTCCCATCTTGAGAATAAATAGAGTTTTGCATTCTCAGTAAGAATGCATAGTGTTACATATTTGTTATTTGTATAGATTTGTTGTTCTGAATCGATTTGTATTTTCGGAATTCTGTTTTCATTCGTTATATAATATAATACTCCTGTGCCACCTTCTACCAAGAATATAAAGTAAGCCCTGTGATACAGGTAGCTGCAGACATCAAATTGTGTTCCAGCAAAGAAATAAAAATAATTGTTATAATAAGGAATGCTGCACTACTTTTTTCTTGAAATATGTGAAAAATACACCAATTATTATGTGCTCAGTAACTGTAAACCAACCAATATATGGGGAATTTGATACAACAAAGCAAACATTTATTTACTTGATGTATGAAAAGACTATACCATACATAAGTATCTCAGTGCAGCATTTAAATACCACATTAAATCATATATAAAGAAATATTTTCCAGTGAATGTAAAATCAACTTATGATCCACAGAGTCTACAATGTGTTGCTTCTGTGAATATGTTCAGCTTATAAAAAAACAAGTCCACATTATGCTACTTAATACACACCAACTGTGACTCTTCACCCAACTTTATACTTTTCAGCATTACACCAATGGCAGCACATGTTCAGAGAATACAGTCAAGAAAATCCCTTTTGTATTATGGAAAGAGGCCTTTTATCTCTTCAGCTCATGTCATACATAAGAGGAGTGACCATACACAAGTACTCATCTTTAAATTCTTCCTCATGTATCTGATTGTTAGTGACATGGATACCCACTGGGAAATGGCTATGTACAGTGCCTTGCGAAAGTATTCAGCCCCCTTGAACTTTTCAACCTTTTGCCACATTTCAGGCTTCAAACATAAAGATATAAAAATTAATTTTTTTGTGAAGAATCACCAACAAGTGGGACACAATTGTGAAGTGGAACGAAATCTATTGGATTGTTAAAAAACTTTTTTAACTAATAAAAAAATGAAAAGTGGGGCGTGCAAAATTATTCGGCCCCCTTGCGTAAATACTTTGTAGAGCCACCTTTTGCTGCGATTACAGCTGCAAGCCGCTTGGGGTATGTCTCTATCAGTTTTGCACATCGAGAGACTGAAAATCTTGCCCATTCTTCCTTGCAAAACAGCTCGAGCTCAGTGAGGTTGGATGGAGAGCCTTTGTGAACAGCAGTTTTCAGCTCTTTCCACAGATTCTCGATTGGATTCAGGTCTGGACTTTGACTTGGCCATTCTAACACCTGGATACGTTTATTTGTGAACCATTCCTTTGTAGATTTTGCTGTATGTTTGGGATCATTGTCTTGTTGGAAGATAAATCTCCGTCCCACTTTCAGGTCTTTTGCAGACTCCAACAGGTTTTCATCCAGAATGGTCCTGTATTTGGCTGCATCCATCTTCCCCTCAATTTTAACCATCTTCCCTGTCCCTGCTGAAGAAACGCAGGCCCAAACCATGATGCTGCCACCACCATGTTTGACAGTGGGGATGGTGTGTTGAGGGTGATGAGCTGTGTTGCTTTTACGCCAAACATATCATTTCGCATTGTGGCCAAAAAGTTTGATTTTTGGTTTCATCGGACCAGAGCACCTTCTTCCGCATGTTTGGTGTGTCTCCCAGGTGGCTTGTGGCAAACTTTAGACGAGACTTTTTATGGATATCTTTGATAAATGGCTTTCTTCTTGCCACTCTTCCATAAAGGCCAGATTTGTGCAGTGTACGACTGATTGTTGTCCTATGGACAGACTCTTCCACCTCAGCTGTAGTTCTCTGCAGTTCATCCAGAGTGATCATGGGCCTCTTGGCTGCATCTCTGATCAGTCTTCTCCTTGTCTGAGCTGAAAGTTTAGAGGGACAGCCAGGTCTTGGTAGATTTGCAGTGGTGTGATACTCCTTCCATTTCAAAATGATCACTTGCACAGTGCTTCTTGGGATGTTTAAAGCTTGGGAAATCTTTTTGTATCCAAATCCGGCTTTAAACTTCTCCACAACAGTATTACGGACCTGCCTGGTGTGTTCCTTGGTCTTCATGATGCTCTCTGCGCTTTCAACAGAACCCTGAGACTATCACAGAGCAGGTGCATTTATACAGAGACTTGATTACACACAGGTGGATTCTATTTATCACCATCAGTCATTTAGGACAACATTGGATCATTCAGAGATCCTCGCTGAACTTCTGGAGTGAGTTTGCTGCACTGAAAGTAAAGGGGCCGAATAATTTTGCACGCACCACTTTTCAGTTTTTTATTTGCTAAAAAAGTTTAAAATATCCAATAGATTTCGTTCCACTTCACAATTGTGTCCCACTTGTTGGTGATTCTTCACAAAAAAATTAAATTTTATATCTTTATGTTTGAAGCCTGAAATGTGGCAAAAGGTTGAAAAGTTCAAGGGGGCCGAATACTTTCGCAAGGCACTGTATGTTTATAGCTAGATGACATGCAGACAGTTGACATCCGGTGTTAAGTATTTACTGGAACTATTTGATAAAAGCAACGTGTTTATTCCAGTTGAATAAGTTTATTTAAACAATACAGATTCCTACACACTGAATCTATAATTTTCCACTGTGCTCTAATAAAACCAAGAAACAAAATATGGCCAGTGTATGCAATAGAAGAAGCTTTTTTTTAAAAAAAAAAAAGTAGCATATCGTTGTTCCTACTAAATAGTTGAGAGAGAGTTGAGAGATAAACTGAAAAACTGTGCATTATACATTTTGTAATATTTAAAAAAGTATTTTAAATGGTAATTGTGCTTTAATGGACATGATTTAGAATTGTGGATACTTGAAGAAATGCAAGTATAGTATGCTTGGTCTTGCAGTTCTAGAGTAGGTCTCCAATCTTTTCAACATGAGGTCCATATTGTATATATTACAAATAATTGTGGGATGTAAAAAAAAGACCCATCAGGATTCCCCATTAGGGATGGGCCCGGTGCTCGATGCGAACCCACGTTCGCATCGAGCACCGGGCGTTCGCTCGCTCGGCGAGCCCAGAACTATTTTGGCCGCTCGCATCACGTTCGTGTGATGCGAGCGGCCCCGCAATGCATTGCGGCCGGCGCGGCCGACGCAGTGCATTGCTGGCTGATGATTGGCCAAGCATGCACTGTGACCCCGCATGCTTGGCCAATCACAGCCCCGGAAACTCGAAGAGCCATAATTGGCTACAGGCAGGACGCCTGTAGCCAATTACAGCTCAGGGGCTGTAGTACACGCCCCCCCTATAAAACGCCGCCACGCCGTCTGCGCCGGTCACATGCTGTTCCGGCGCAGATTGAGCAGGCTGATTCTGTGACACTCTGCTGCATTTAGATAGTTAGAGAGATTCACTTACAGAGATTGAGTTAGATAGATTCAGTTACAAAGATTGATTGAGAAAGAGGGGCTTGTAGTGTGCTCGTGGCAGGCAGGCAGAGCTACTATATTTTGTTACCAGAAGCACCTATAGGACTTGTAGTGTGTTCGTGGCAGGCAGGCAGAGCTCCTATATTTTGTTACCAGAAGCACCTATAGGACTTGTAGTGTGTTCGTGGCAGGCAGGCAGAGCTCCTATATTTTGTTACCAGAAGCACCTATAGGACTTGTAGTGTGTTCGTGGCAGGCAGGCAGAGCTCCTATATTTTGTTACCAGAAGCACCTATAGGACTTGTAGTGTGTTCGTGGCAGGCAGGCAGAGCTCCTATATTTTGTTACCAGAAGCACCTATAGGACTTGTAGTGTGTTCGTGGCAGGCAGGCAGAGCTCCTATATTTTGTTCCCAGAGGCACCTATAGGACTTGAAGTGTGTTAGTCCCATTACACACACAGAGCTATATTTTCTTCCCAGAAGCACCTATAGGACTTGAAGTGTGTTAGTCCCATCACACACACAGAGCTATATTTTCTTCCCAGAAGCACCTATAGGACTTGAAGTGTGTTAGTCCCATTACACACACAGAGCTATATTTTCTTCCCAGAAGCACCTATAGGACTTGAAGTGTGTTAGTCCCATCACACACACAGAGCTATATTTTGTTCCCAGAGGCACCTATAGGACTTGAAGTGTGTTAGTCCCATTACACACACAGAGCTATATTTTCTTCCCAGAAGCACCTATAGGACTTGAAGTGTGTTAGTCCCATTACACACACAGAGCTATATTTTGTTCCCAGAAGCACCTATAGGACTTGAAGTGTGTTAGTCCCATTACACACACAGAGCTATATTTTCTTCCCAGAAGCACCTATAGGACTTGAAGTGTGTTAGTCCCATCACACACACAGAGCTATATTTTGTTCCCAGAAGCACCTATAGGACTTGAAGTGTGTTAGTCCCATCACACACACAGAGCTATATTTTGTTCCCAGAAGCACCTATAGGACTTGAAGTGTGTTAGTCCCATCACACACACAGAGCTATATTTTGTTCCCAGAAGCACCTATAGGACTTGAAGTGTGTTAGTCCCATTACACACACAGAGCTATATTTTGTTCCCAGAAGCACCTATAGGACTTGAAGTGTGTTAGTCCCATTACACACACAGAGCTATATTTTCTTCCCAGAAGCACCTATAGGACTTGAAGTGTGTTAGTCCCATTACACACACAGAGCTATATTTTGTTCCCAGAAGCACCTATAGGACTTGAAGTGTGTTAGTCCCATTACACACACAGAGCTATATTTTGTTCCCAGAAGCACCTATAGGACTTGAAGTGTGTTAGTCCCATTACACACACAGAGCTATATTTTCTTCCCAGAAGCACCTATAGGACTTGAAGTGTGTTAGTCCCATTACACACACAGAGCTATATTTTGTTCCCAGAAGCACCTATAGGACTTGAAGTGTGTTAGTCCCATTACACACACAGAGCTATATTTTCTTCCCAGAAGCACCTATAGAACTTGAAGTGTGTTAGTCCCATCACACACACAGAGCTATATTTTGTTCCCAGAAGCACCTATAGGACTTGAAGTGTGTTAGTCCCATCACACACACAGAGCTATATTTTGTTCCCAGAAGCACCTATAGGACTTGAAGTGTGTTAGTCCCATTACACACACAGAGCTATATTTTGTTCCCAGAAGCACCTATAGGACTTGAAGTGTGTTAGTCCCATTACACACACAGAGCTATATTTTGTTCCCAGAAGCACCTATAGGACTTGAAGTGTGTTAGTCCCATTACACACACAGAGCTATATTTTTCTTCCCAGAAGCACCTATAGGACTTGAAGTGTGTTAGTCCCATTACACACACAGAGCTATATTTTGTTCCCAGAAGCACCTATAGGACTTGAAGTGTGTTAGTCCCATTACACACACAGAGCTATATTTTGTTCCCAGAAGCACCTATAGGACTTGAAGTGTGTTAGTCCCATCACACACACAGAGCTATATTTTGTTCCCAGAAGCACCTATAGGACTTGAAGTGTGTTAGTCCCATCACACACACAGAGCTATATTTTCTTCCCAGAAGCACCTATAGGACTTGAAGTGTGTTAGTCCCATTACACACACAGAGCTATATTTTTGTTCCCAGAAGCACCTATAGGACTTGAAGTGTGTTAGTCCCATTACACACACAGAGCTATATTTTCTTCCCAGAAGCACCTATAGGACTTGAAGTGTGTTAGTCCCATTACACACACAGAGCTATATTTTGTTCCCAGAAGCACCTATAGGACTTGAAGTGTGTTAGTCCCATCACACACACAGAGCTATATTTTGTTCCCAGAAGCACCTATAGGACTTGAAGTGTGTTAGTCCCATCACACACACAGAGCTATATTTTGTTCCCAGAAGCACCTATAGGACTTGAAGTGTGTTAGTCCCATTACACACACAGAGCTATATTTTGTTCCCAGAAGCACCTATAGGACTTGAAGTGTGTTAGTCCCATCACACACACAGAGCTATATTTTGTTCCCAGAGGCACCTATAGGACTTGAAGTGTGTTAGTCCCATTACACACACAGAGCTATATTTTCTTCCCAGAAGCACCTATAGGACTTGAAGTGTGTTAGTCCCATCACACACACAGAGCTATATTTTCTTCCCAGAAGCACCTATAGGACTTGAAGTGTGTTAGTCCCATCACACACACAGAGCTATATTTTTCTTCCCAGAAGCACCTATAGGACTTGAAGTGTGTTAGTCCCATCACACAGAGCTCCTCTATTTTCTTTGCAGAAGCACCCATAGGACTTCTAGTGTGTTAGTGGCATCACACAGAGCTCCTATATATTCTTCTCAGCAGCACCCACAGGACTTCTAGTGTGTTAGTGGCATCACACAGAGCTCCTCTATTTTCTTTGCATAAGCACCCACAGGACTTCTAGTGTGTTAGTGGCATCACACAGAGCTCCTCTATTTTCTTTGCATAAGCACCCACAGGACTTCTAGTGTGTTAGTGGCATCACACAGAGCTCCTCTATTTTCTTTGCATAAGCACCCACAGGACTTCTAGTGTGTTAGTGGCATCACACAGAGCTCCTCTATTTTCTTTGCAGAAGCACCCATAGGACTTCTAGTGTGTTAGTGGCATCACACAGAGCTCCTATATATTCTTCTCAGCAGCACCCACAGGACTTCTAGTGTGTTAGTGGCATCACACAGAGCTCCTCTATTTTCTTTGCTGAAGCACCCACAGGACTTCTAGTGTGTTAGTGGCATCACACAGAGCTCCTCTATTTTCTTTGCATAAGCACCCACAGGACTTCTAGTGTGTTAGTGGCATCACACAGAGCTCCTCTATTTTCTTTGCATAAGCACCCACAGGACTTCTAGTGTGTTAGTGGCATCACACAGAGCTCCTCTATTTTCTTTGCAGAAGCACCCATAGGACTTCTAGTGTGTTAGTGGCATCACACAGAGTTCCTATATATTCTTCTCAGCAGCACCCACAGGACTTCTAGTGTGTTAGTGTCATCACACAGAGCTCCTCTATTTTCTTTGCATAAGCACCCACAGGACTTCTAGTGTGTTAGTGGCATCACACAGAGCTCCTCTATTTTCTTTGCAGAAGCACCCACAGGACTTCTAGTGTGTTAGTGGCATCACACAGAGCTCCTATATATTCTTCTCAGCAGCACCCACAGGACTTCTAGTGTGTTAGTGGCATCACACAGAGCTCCTCTATTTTCTTTGCATAAGCACCCACAGGACTTCTAGTGTGTTAGTGGCATCACACAGAGCTCCTCTATTTTCTTTGCAGAAGCACCCATAGGACTTCTAGTGTGTTAGTGGCATCACACAGAGCTCCTATATATTCTTCTCAGCAGCACCCACAGGACTTCTAGTGTGTTAGTGGCATCACACAGAGCTCCTCTATTTTCTTTGCTGAAGCACCCACAGGACTTCTAGTGTGTTAGTGGCATCACACAGAGCTCCTCTATTTTCTTTGCATAAGCACCCACAGGACTTCTAGTGTGTTAGTGGCATCACACAGAGCTCCTCTATTTTCTTTGCAGAAGCACCCATAGGACTTCTAGTGTGTTAGTGGCATCACACAGAGCTCCTATATTTTCTTCTCAGCAGCACCCACAGGACTACCGACTACAATGGCTGGAAGACCGCCAAGGGGAGGCAGAGCGTGCAGAGCCAAGAACACAGGGCAGGCAGGCTCTGTTTCTAGTGGACGTGGCCGTGGACGTGGACGTGGTCGTGCATCGTCATCAGCACGTGGCCATGGGACACGCGCGTCTTTGTTTTCGGCAGCTGGACATGTGGAGCCGCATCATGCTGAAGGCTTGGTAGAATGGATGACCAAGCCCTCCTCATCCTCCTCATCCTCTCTCACCCAGGCTCAGGGTACTGACAGAGCATCATCAGCCACCCCTTCCCTAGACCCACCATGTCCTCCTGAGGAGTCCCCCGAACTCTTTGAGCACAGTGTTGGGTACATGCTCCAGGAGGATGCCCAACGATTCGAAGGCTCGGATGACGATACCCAGCTTGAGGAATCTGGCAGTACAGTTCCACCAGCTGCAGCTTACTGCCAGGTTTGCTCTAGTGGTGAAGAGGGAGGGGATGATGAGGTCACTGACTCCACGTGGGTGCCTCAAGGGAGAGAGGATGAGGAGGAGGACGAGGAGGAGGAGGATGCGGCGTCACATGTCCAACGAGGCAGGATGCCCCCTGGAGGCCAGGTAGAGGCCAGCACAGCAACTGTACAACACCGCAGAGCTCCGCCTGTGCAGGGCGCTGCCTCTGCACGTTATCAGAAAAGTTCTTTGGTGTGGGCCTTTTTTGAGACGAGTGCAGCAGATCGCACCACTGCTATTTGCAATATTTGTCTCAAGCGTATCTCGCGTGGCCAAAACATCAGCCGCTTGGGCACGACAAGCATGACCAGACATATGGCGACCTGCCATGCAGCTCGTTGGCAGGCACACATAAAAGACCCACACCAAAGAACTAAGCGGACCTCTCCTTGCTCCTCCTCAGCTGGGATCTCCATCCCCACTACACCTTCAGTCCTCTCTGAAAGCTGCTCTGAGAGGACTGAAGGTGTAGAATTCGGTGTGTCACAACCAAGTACTTGCAGTACACCGACGTCCGAATGCAGCAGGCAAATTTCCCTGCCCCAGCTGCTGGACCGTAGAAAGAAGTACACTCCCAGCCATCCACATGCCCAGCGGTTGAATGCTAGCCTTGCTAAATTGCTAGCACTTCAACTGCTGCCTTTTCAGTTGGTAGACTCGGCCCCCCTTCCGTGAGTTTGTTCAATGTGCGGTTCCTCAGTGGCAGGTTCCCAAACGCCACTTTTTCTCGCGGAAGGCGATTCCGTCTCTCTACCGGCATGTGGAGGGCAATGTCCATGCCTCGCTGGACAGGGCGGTCAGCGGTAAGGTGCATATTACCGCTGACTCATGGTCCAGCAGGCATGGACAGGGACGGTACCTTTCTTTCACGGCCCATTGGGTCACTCTATTGGCAGCTGGGAGGGATGCAGGACAAGGTGCAGTAGTGTTGGAGGTTGTTCCGCCACCACGCCTCCAAAACGCGACTACTGCTACTGGTTGTGACACACCTCTCTCCTCCACCCCCTCCTCTTCTTCTTCCTCCAGTGCTCTGTCCTTGGAACCAGCGGTGCTCCGTAGGCGTACAAGGGGCTACGCAAGTACGCAGGCAAAAAGATGCCATGCCGTGCTTGCGCTGGTGTGTTTGGGGGACAGGAGCCACACTGGGCCAGAGGTTCTGGCAGCTCTGCAGGGGCAGGCCGAGAGGTGGTTGACGCCACGTCAGCTTAAGCCAGGAATGGTCGTTTCTGACAATGGCACCAACCTCCTCTCCGCCCTGCGACAGGGGCAGCTCACCCATGTGCCCTGCATGGCTCACGTCCTCAACCTGGTGGTGCAGCGGTTCTTGGGCAGGTTCCCAGGCTTACAGGATGTCCTGAGGCAGGCCAGGAAAGTCTGTGTGCATTTCCGCCGATCTTATAATGCCAGTGCTCGGCTGACTGAGCTGCAAAAGGAGCTGAACCTGCCCAAGAACCGCCTAATATCTGACATGCCCACCAGGTGGAACTCAACGTTGGCCATGCTGCAGCGACTGCACACGCAGCAGAGGGCCATCAATGAGTACCTTTGCGACTACGGCACCAGGACAGGGTCAGGGGAGCTTGGTTTTTTTTCCCCACGTCAGTGGAGCATGATCAGGGATGCATGCACTGTCCTCTCACCATTTGAGGAGGCCACGAGGATGGTGAGCAGTGACAGTGCATGCATCAGTGACACTGTCCCTCTTGTCCACCTGTTGGAGCATACGCTGCGTGGGATAATGGACAGGGCACTTGAGGCAGAACAGAGGCAGGAAGAGGAGGACTTCCTTGCCTCTCAAGGCCCCCTTTATCCGGACAGTGTTCCTTCTGTCCCACCCATCACACAGGAAGAGGATGAGGAGGAGGAGGAGGAGGAGGAGGAGGAGGATTGTGTGAGCATGGAGGTGGAGCCTGGCACTCAGCATCAGCAGCAGCAGCAGTCTTTTAGGGATGATGTACAGTCCCAACAAGCCAGTGGACTTGTACGTGGCTGGGAGGAGGTGGCTGGCGATCATGTCATCCTCAGTGACCCAGAAGACTCCGGACCGAATGCCTCAGCTAACCTACGCTGCATGGCCTCCCTGATCCTGCAAAGCCTGCGGAAGGATCCTCGTGTTCTTCGGATCAAGGAGAGGGACCATTACTGGCTGGCCACTCTCCTTGATCCACGGTACAAGGGTAAGGTTGCGGACCTTATCTTGCCGTCGCAGAGGGAGCAGAGGATGAGACATCTCAGGGAGGCCTTGCAGAAAGGTCTGTGCAACGCGTTCCCAGAAACTGGGAGGCTACAAACTCCTGGTCCTGGGCGACGAGTTGCTGAGGCTTCGGTCAGTGGCAGAAGGAGCGGTGGGGAAGGTGGACGTCTGACCGATGCGTTCAGACAATTTTTTAGTCCGCAGCCCCAAGGTATGATCGGTTCCAGCAACCATCGCCAGCGTCTGATATACATGGTGCAGGAATACCTTGGGGCAAGGTCAGACTTGGACACCTTTCCCACCGAAAATCCTCTGGCTTACTGGGTCCTGAGGATGGATCACTGGCCAGAGCTTGCACAGTATGCAATTGAGCTACTGGCCTGTCCTGCCTCCAGCGTTCTTTCCGAACGCACATTCAGTGCTGCTGGAGGATTTGTGACTGATCATAGGGTGCGCCTGTCCACCGCCTCGGTTGATCGACTGACATTCATCAAAATGAATCAGTCTTGGATCACCACCAGCTACCAGGCACCTGAGGCGGATATAACCGAATAATTTTTAATGTCACATCCCTTCAAGACTGCCTATGCTGATGCTGAGTGACTGTCCTCTTATGTTCACTGACTATCCTCTTCCTCCTCCTCAATGATCCATGCCACCACACCAGTGCCTAAGGCACAATTTTTCAGCCCCTGTTTAACAGGGGCGTGTACTTACAATTTTTTTAAAAAATGCTTCGCAACACGTGTGACTGCTGTGCTCCAAGTACAGTCTCTGTGAGGGCCGTGTTGCAGTGTTGTGGCACCAGCACCAGTGCCTAAGGCACAATTTTTCAGCCCCTGTTTAACAGGGGCGTGTACTTACAATTTTTTAAAAAAATGCTTTGCAACACGTGTGACTGCTGTGCTCCAAGTACAGTCTCTGTGAGGGCCGTGTTGCAGTGTTGTGGCACCAGCACCAGTGCCTAAGGCACAATTTTTCAGCCCCTGTTTAACAGGGGCGGGTACTTACAATTTTTTAAAAAAATGCTTCACAACACGTGTGACTGCTGTGCTCCAAGTACAGTCTCTGTGAGGGCCGTGTTGCAGTGTTGTGGCACCAGCACCAGTGCCTAAGGCACAATTTTTCAGCCCCTGTTTAACAGGGGCGGGTACTTACAATTTTTTAAAAAAATGCTTCGCAACACGTGTGACTGCTGTGCTCCAAGTACAGTCTCTGTGAGGGCCGGGTTGCAGTGTTGTGGCACCAGCACCAGTGCCTAAGGCACAATTTTTCAGCCCCTGTTTAACAGGGGCATGTACTTACAATTTTTTAAAAAAATGCTTCGCAACACGTGTGACTGCTGTGCTCCAAGTACAGTATCTGTGAGGGCCGGGTTGCAGTGTTGTGGCACCAGCACCAGTGCCTAAGGCACAATTTTTCAGCCCCTGTTTAACAGGGGCGTGTACTTACAATTTTTTAAAAAAATGCTTCGCAACACGTGTGACTGCTGTGCTCCAAGTACAGTCTCTGTGAGGGGTTGCAGTGTTGTGGCACCAGCACCAGTGCCTAAGGCACAATTTTTCAGCCCCTGTTTAACAGGGGCGGGTAATTACAAATCTTGATCTAATAGTTCACAGCAGGGCCCATTCCTGCGCCCACCAAGAGTAACTATGAGGGCCTGCAGTCTTGTGGCAACACCGTCCACCACCACCGCCAAAGGCCCAATTTTTCTGCCCTGTTCATCAGGTGCTTGCAATTACAAATCTTGATCTAATAACTCACAGCAGGGCCCATTCCTGCGCCCACCAAGAGTAACTATGAGGGCCTACAGTCTTGTGGCAACACCGTCCACCACCACCGCCAAAGGCCCAATTTTTCTGCCCTGTTCATCAGGTGCTTGCAATTACAAATCTTGATCTAATAACTCACAGCAGGGCCCATTCCTGCGCCCACCAAGAGTAACTGTGAGAGCTTACAGTCTTGTGGCAAAACCGTCCACCACCACCACCACCACCACCCCCAATTTTTCTGCCCTGTTCAACAGGTGCATGCAATTACAAATCTTGATCTATTAACTCACAGCAGGGCCCATTCCTGTGCCCACCAGTCTTGTGGCTACACCAACATCTAATAGGGCAAATTTCTGCAGAGTATATACGCCAGGCCCCTACTTTCAAACATCCAACTTACAAACGACTCCTACTTGCAAATGGAAAGAGAAAACAGGAAGTGAGAGGAAATCTACCCCTAGGAAGGGAAATTCTATCCTGTTAGATTTAATTTGGGAAAAAGGTATCTCCTCTCTACTGATACTTTATCACCAATCCTTGTTTCAATTAAAACCCCACTTTTCCAAAAACATTTGTCATTGGGACAGAAAGTGAGGTGACATGTTCTGAACAGATGTGCAAAGACAGCAAATGTTACAGGGGTGATAACCCCTCCCTATGTTCTCCAAAAAGCTTAAAAATAGATTTTTTGGGATGGAGCTACACTTCATAATGTACCTGTTCAGATTCTACTTAAGATCAAACCTAAAGCCGCAAGTGGTTTTAAATGGCTTCTTTTTTCCTTTACAAATGTCATTTTGTGCAAGGACAGTTCTAAACACGGGAAACACATGCCACTTCACAGGCATACTTTAGACACCCCCCAGGTACCATATTTAAAGGAAAATTTCACTTTTTTTTTTTTCACTTTATGCATCATTAAAATGACTGCTCCCGAAAAAACGTTAGTTTTTAAAAGTTCTTTTTGCATTGATATATGTCCCCTGGGGCAGGACCCGGGTCCCCAAACCTGTTTTATGACATTAACATGCATATTGGCCGTTGTAATTAGCACTTTTGATTTCGAACGTTCGCGTCCATTATAACGTATAGGGTTCGAAAATTCGCGCGAACTTTCGGTCCGTTCGAAGGTTCTGGTTCGAACCGAACCCGGGGTGTTCGGCTCATCCCTATTCCCCATACATCAGGTTCCCCATTAGACTCCCCCTTACATTAAGGTCCCCATCAGAGCTCCTCTTACATTAGGGTGCCTATCGAGGCCTCCCTTACAACAGTGTCTGCCTTATGAGTCCTCCCCTTACATCAAGTTCCCCATCAGAGTCCCACCTTACATCAGAAGCGGAGACTATAGGCAGCCTCTGCTAACCTTAATCCTCCATCACTCCACTTTGAAGATATGCCACTGACCCTAGCTGCAGGCCAGATACAATTTGTAGTGGGCCGGATGTGACCCTCAGGCTTTAGTTTTTGAGACCCCTGTTTTAGAGTAAAGACAATGAAAATATAATGGTAGGGGTTCCATAAGGCCAAAAGACATACATGTTGAGGCTTGAAGTTATACAGGTACAGGAAATATAGCTGGAAATTGCAGGTTTACCAAACAAGGAGAAATACAAATATAGTATGCTGAGACTTGCTGTATGCTTGGATAAAGGTCTGGTATGAGCTTTGGGGGGGGGGGGGCCTACATAATTTTTTTTTATTTTTACATTTTGGTGTTTTTTTTCATTGATTTTTAATCTATATTGATGGGAGCCGGCAATACATTACAGCTGCGAGTAAGTTTAAATTAAATGTTTTCTTTTAGAAATGTAATTTTGCTGAGGCACTGTTATAAACACTGCACAGATGTGCCACTTTACAGACAGACTAAGGGGACCCACATGCACGATATTTAAAGGAATATTTCATTTTTATTGTTTCACTTTAAGCATTATATAAATCACTGCTCCTGAAAAAACAATAATTTGAAAAACTTTTTTTTTTGCATTAATACATGTCCCCTGGGGCAGTACCTGGGTCCCTATACACTTTTTATGGCAAATAACTTTCATATAAGCCTTCAATGAAGACTTGATTTTGCAGGATCGAGTCCTATTGACTTCAATTATTCCTGCATATGCCGATTTGACAGCATGTTCGCTGGCAATAGCGCGATTTTCCATTTGCATGTCCACTCAGTTGAAGTTTTAATTTGCTTAATTAGGTGCTATTTTCATGTGCAGTGAGATTGCATATTGGCGTATAGTAAATGACCCCCACTGCTATACAAAGCATCACAGCCAATGTGTACTGCCCCTTTTGCTGATTTTTTTCTGCACCCTTTGTAATACACACTTCTCACCAGTACACAATACACACGCCTGAGCCCTGTGTGGTATACCTGTGTCCAGTAATTTGTGTGTTACACATTCCTGAACCATGCACCTTGTGCGGTACACACTTTTGAGCCTTACCCTCTTACCATTATTTGGGTCCACCATAATTCTATCCTCTAAGATAGGTGTGGCTAGGGGTGGGATTGGGGCATGGTTGGGGGCATAGTTGGGGCAGGGAGTTGGCCGGGGAGGGCGAGTTCCTGCACCTATTCTCTGAGAAAAAAATCCCTACCAGTATTGAAATAGTTATAGAATAAAATTATGTGTAAAGTGATAGGATACCTAGAATTGGCGCCCTATGAATGAGGAATACGCAAATGAAGCTGCCCCTTAAAGGTGAACAAGTCACAAAAAAGTTGGAAAAAATATATAAAAGGTGGTGCTAAGCATATACAAGTGAATATACAACACTATGGGAACACTATCACTAATGGACTTTTTAGCCTGCTATATGTTCAACAATATATGTGTTTTTTTGCAGTGATATATGTTCATTATTTTGGTTCATGATATATACTGTATATTCACTTGTATATGCTTAGTGCCACCTTTTATATTTTTTTTCCATAGAATAAAATTAGGTTTCCCCTACAAAGTAACTGCTGGTGGTGTGCTCTATTCTTTAGACGTGGACATTTAGTCTGGATTTACAAGGACAGGCATTATTGCTGTCCCATCACAGACATTTGTGTTTCCTATACTGTCATTTATCAACAAGCACAAACATGCTCTGCAAACCCTCATTGCTTTCTTCAATTTTTCAGCCAACGATAAGGAAATAGGTTATAGAAAATGATTTTTTTCAATATAAGTAAATATCAAGCTTGTTCCTTTAATACACCAGGAGAGTGTTGCTATTATTATCAGTTTTGTAATTAAAAAGTCAGATTTAAAAAATATTTAATGAACAAGAAAAAAAATACATACTTTCAGCCAATACTAGTAAGATGGTTACATTTAATAAAGCTTAGTTCAATGAAACAGAAGACTTTCTCATTCAATATCTTGAGTCTATTGTACAGTACATAATTGAATTGCACCTTCTAATTCTCCCATTAAACGCTTTATGAAAAATACCTTCTAACTTGTCACCTTAATCTTACTTTTTTTCAAGCAAGGCAGTGGGAAGATTAACCTAGCCTCCATTTTATCTTTGTCCGACACAATGACTGTCCCTATCTTATGAAACAAATTAAGAGAGATTTTTATTCAATCCATGAATTCAATTTTCAGGATTTTAATGGAGGAAAATTATGAAGCTTTAGTTATCAAACTTTCAATAGATGTCAGTATAAACGATTTTAGTAATTTTATCTTTTTTTGCTTGTATAGTTGAAATTTAGCATACTTTTTTTTCCAATTAAAAACCATAGTAAAGCAGTTAAATTTAAAAAGTACCTTCGGGCTACAGTCGTTTTTATTTTATTTTATGTAAATATGTTTTTTTTTAAATTGGTGATATACGAGTCTAAGAATGTCCATAAAATTGTTACTTGTTTAGTTGGCATGAACTTCACAGACTGTTCTTATTTCAGTTGGGTCAATAAACAATACAATAGCAATGTCTGTGTATGCAATGTTTTAAATATGGCCACTTTATCCCACTCTGCTAAATGGATAAAATAAGGTTGTTGCTATGCCTTACATTCCAATTAATACTGATGTCTATTGACAGCGAAAAATGTCAGCTATTTTTTGAAAAAAGTATTTTTTGGAAAATGAGCAGACTGCACAGATCATTAGGTTTTTATCTGCCATTGACTCTTATGTTTCTGTTTGCTTTTCTTGCCTGCTCTTTCCACATCTTTCCTGTCTCAGGTGATTAACTTTCTTTTGTAGATGTCATGTTGGATGCTCCACCTCTTCCTGAGACTTTCAAAACTTAAAATGGAATGTCACCCTTGACACTTGTTTAAAGCTGAAAATGCAGCCTATTGCTTTTCATTGCTGTAGTCTGTACCATGTTTAATATTAAGAACAGATTTATGGTTATACTATTGCACGTTGTCTTTTTGTTGCTGGAGACTAAAACAGAGGCGTATCTAGTGAAAATGGCGACTATGGCAGGCACTGGAACTGTGCCACTGTCAAAACCTTTAAAACCTAACAAAAAAAAAAAAAAAAACACAAGTCAAGCTCTTTAATCTTTCAATTAACAAATTATGGATTGGCACTACGTAAAGATTACAACTGCAATTACACCCCCTGTTGCTTTTAGCAGGTGTAGTACCCACTGACAGTGTAGAGTTCAAGGGGTTAAAGCACACAGTGTGGAGGTGATACAACGCCTCCTCACCACCTTTCAAATGCACATGTGAACAAGCCCCTACATATCCCTGCATGTCAATGGTGAAGGGCAGCTCAAACAAAATGTCATGCCTTTTGCTGGTCAATGAATAA
This sequence comes from Lithobates sylvaticus, assembly GCA_028564925.1. Classification (NCBI taxonomy): domain Eukaryota; kingdom Metazoa; phylum Chordata; class Amphibia; order Anura; family Ranidae; genus Lithobates; species Lithobates sylvaticus. The sequence goes on along the minus strand of CM053027.1, from coordinate 379,794,579 downwards.
AATAAACAGCAGGTGCACTGATCACAAAGTTGTCTCACAAAAATTGTAAAGCTATTGCATTTCTGCTTATATATATATATATATATATATATATATATATATATATATATATATATATATATATTATTTTTTTATAGTACATCTCAGCATATGAAGGTCCACTTTTTTGAAAGCCACACATAACAGGCTTGCTATATGTACACTGTGCACTGTCCTGTGTAAAACATTTGCTCTTCCCTCTTTGGGTGCCAGAAGGATTAGCAAGGTGATCTCTATCCTAGTGTGCAGTGGCTCAGTGTGCTGGTTACTTGAGACTATGCAGTATGAGCTGAACACACAGCTTACACCAAGGATGGGGCACAGAAATTGGGGTGACTCTTCGCTATGACACAGATGGCACCTTGGCATTGTAATTGGAGAGGGAGAACTAGAATTTTGATAGGAGGGGGATACCTGTGCAGTGTGACAGGAGGGGAGTACCTGGGCAGTGTGACAGGAGAAGGGGGTACCTGGGCAGTGTGACAGGAGGGGGGAGTACCTGGGCAGAGTGACAGGAGAGGGGGGGGGTACCTGGGCAGTGTGACAGGAGAGGGGGGGGGTACCTGGGCAGTGTGACAGGAGGGGGGAGTACCTGGGCAGTGTGACAGGAGGGGGGAGTACCTGGGCAGTGTGACAGGAGGGGGGAGTACCTGGGCAGTGTGACAGGAGGGGGGAGTACCTTGGAAGTGTGACAGGAGGGGGTGTACCTGGGCAGTGTGACAGGAGGGGGTGTACCTGTGCAGTGTGACAGGAGGGGGGTTATCTGGGCAGTGTGACAGGGGGGGTACCTGGGCAGTGTGACAGGAGGGCGGGTACCTGGGCAGTTTGACAGGAGGGGGGAAAACCTGGGCAGTGTGACAGGAGGGGGGAAAACCTGGGCAGTGTGACAGGAGGGGGGGATAACAAGAGGATGGGACAGAGTAACATAAGGACACATGGAGTGGACACACTGGGCGTTATTTACGAAAGGCAAATCCACTTTGCACACTGCAAAGTGTACTTAAAATTGCACTGAACGTGCACTTGGAAGTGCAGTCACTGTAAATCTGAGAGGTAGATCTGAAATGATTTTATTATCCAATCATGTGCAAGCTAAAATGCTGTTTTTTATTTTCCTTGCATGTCCCCCTCAGATCTACAGCGACTGCACTTCCAAGTGCACTTTCAGTGCAATTTCAAGTGCACTTTGCACTTGTAGTGCAAAATGGATTTGCCTTTAGTAAATAACCCTCACTATTCTCTCTCATGTGCAGGGCACTGTGTCTTATTCTGGCACTGGCCTCATATCACACACAACACACAGTAGTCACAAATAATGCTCAGAATTCCTCCCTCACCCGACCCCCTCCTCCTGCTCCTCAGGTTGTTGTTTCTCTTACTGTGGCTGACTTTGCAGTTGGTCTCTTGCAGGTTCTGTTCCTGGACGGCTGTCTGTACATAAACAACATGCTCATCGGACGATCATGGAGCTTCCATCTCTGATCCAGCGCCGATGTCCCATAATTCTTCACTGACACCTCAACACTGTGTAGAGTGATCTGACAGGTTGCAGGTCAGGCTCTAAAGGGGTCTGACAGGGAGAGGGCAGGGCTGGACCGAGTTCACTGCTAGAATCCCTCTTCTTCAGCGGCTTCTTCCTCAGCATAAGCTGAGTTCTCGGTAAAGTCGTCCAGGGCTGGGGTGCCCTCAGTGTCCGCAGGGCACTTCTTCTCCTCCCCCTGCAGGATCCCAGCTGCTCCTGTCCAGTGTCTGAGTTTCCATTGAGATGCTGGAATAGATTTTTGGCAGCTCCGCAAGAAAAAAAAAAGCCATGACACCCTGGTTGATTAGGGTGTGCATCCAGGCACACCCATGCCCAACACACCCTGTTCGCACGCCTATGTGTAAGTGCCTTGCTGCCCAGCCACTCACGAGTGCCCCCTTCATATGGCGCCCATGGCACTTGCCATATCTGCCATACCCTTGATACGCCACTGCTTAAAGCCCAAGTGTATTTTAATTTTTAAATGAAATAAATACAGTCCAAGTTGATTAAAACACGTGGGGGGTTCTTTACAAAAGGCAAATCCACTTTGCAGTACAAGTGCACTGCAAGTGCACTTGAAAGTTCACTTGGAAGTGCAGTCACTGTATATTCGAGGGGGACATGCAAGGAAAAAAAAAAAACAGCATTTTAGGCGCAGGGGTGATGCTCACCAAGATGGACAGAGCAACACACCATTCTGGTCTCCCGAGCAAAGCTGTAGCCGACAGAGCCCACTGAACGAGCCCACTGCCATCCGACCCGGGGTAGCCCAGGGAATCACCCGATGTACGCGGGCTCGGCAAAGAGGAATCTCTTGCGCCATCTAGAAGCCGCTATACAGCAGCCTGGACCCTCCAAAATGGTGACTGCGACTCCACAAGGCCCCAGATAACTGTCCAAACGGGCCACAATTCTCCCCTCACTCCCCTGCAGACTTGACTGCTATGATGTCTGTCTTCTCTACTATGCTTATCAAAGGCTTGGCTCAAACAGCCATGAAAAACTATTGTGGTGCCTGGATCTACCGCACTATTAGTATACAACTATTTAGATAATTAATAGTAATTACTTCAACCTTTCACCATGTAGTATCAACAACATGGCGCAGTCCATGCGACCACAAAAACTACATATAAGAAAAAAAGGACATTTAATAAAATTTTATTTAGAAAAAACACACCATAATAGCAAATATTACAAAATACCAAAAATGGCGGTCTGAGTATAACCTTCCAAAACATAAAAAAAAACAACGTTGTCATTTATAAAGAGAGAGCCTTAAAAGGAAGTTAGCTCTGAGGAATTTAGCTGTTATTGGCTAACAAAACATGTCAGCGTGATGTCAGCACGTTCGTGACGACGGAGGGGTCGTATCACGAACACAAACAGCGTATTGAGGCAATGGCAATGGAACAGCTGAGAGCTTGCTGCAGGCGGGGATGACACTGGATCCAACACCTAGATCAACTTCCCAAGGGGATAATCTGGTGACTTCAGGAGTGGAGCTCAGCTCAGAAAGGATGAGTGGAGGTATGAGGAGACACAGACGTGGGTGAGAGTATCTTACAAAGTTTTACCCCCGCAGCCTTGTTTACTGGACACTGCAGCCTATACATTTAAGCCACCTGTGCCTCCAATAGACAAATGAGAGCCTCTAATCCTAGGTGCCACAGATGAATTTGTGTACTAATGACTTATTACAGCCCATGATATACCCACTTGTTTGTTTATGCGCATCCACATCTCAGTCAGTTTACAGCTACATATCCTGTTTGGGATGACCACAATCCACTGCTTAATTAGGAAGGAGGACGATAGTATATGCAATATATTGATCAACAATACTTCAATCAACTCCCATCCTTTAGGCTGTGTATGTCTGATTGTGTGGTTGTATGTGCAGCTGTGATCCCTCTTTTTAAATGACAACGTTGTTTTTTTTAATGTTTTGGAAGGTTATACTTAGACCTCTATTTTTGGTATTTTGTAATATTTGATATTATGTTGTGTTTTTTTCTAAATAAAATTGAATTAAATTCAATCGTAGTGTTCAGTTACTGCGACCCCTTTGGAAGGCCTTGTCCTTTCCTTTTTTCTTTCTTGGCTCAAACAGCCGCCCAGATCACCTCATCTATACATGCTGATTTGCACCAAATAGGGGCCAGGATTGAAATGGTGGAAAAGAAATCTGACCAGGCTGCTGGAAGGATTAACCAGAACACCGCCAGGATACAGGACCTTCTGGACCAGCTAGAGGTGGCCCTATACAAAATAGATGACCTTGAAAATAGGTCGATTGATTGATACGATTTTAGAATTCGGGGGCTCCCGGAAACAGTGAAGGATGTTCCAACAGCAGTACAATCCCTACTTAGGGACCTAATACCCGAAATTCCAGAGCATAGGTTGGAGTTGGCCAGAGCACACAGGGCCCTACAACCCTCTACAAGCCCTACAAGATGGTCTACCCAGGGACATAATCGTAAAGCCCCACTTTTATGCAAAGAGGGGGTAATGAAAGCATCTAGGACCTTGGACAAACTATTACTCCAAGGCCACCAAGTCCAGATTCTTGCTGATCTTTCCCCTTACACAGTTCAAAAAAGGCACGCTCTGAAACCAGATTTTAATGCAAAATTAAATCACGTACAGATGGGCCTTCCCTCTGCGCCTGAATTTCTCCTACCAAAATAAACCCTATGGCTTATCATCATTCGGGGAAGGAGAACATCTGCTAACACGTCTGGGGATTATCACCCAGGAAATCCCACAACGGACTACCACCAGAGGACCCCCTTCCATGAAACGCCCTTCACCAGCTAGCCCACTAACCCCTGTCTGGCAAAAAACAGCAATTGAAAAGGTCGAAAGACTCTTGCCCCCCCCTGACCACCAACATTCCCCAGGGCCTGCCCATGGGGCATCCCACCGAATATGCACTCAGCCCCCCTCCTCACACATGTACGCACTCAGTCCCCTCCTCACACCTGTACGCACTCAGCCCCCCTCCTCACACCTGTAGGCAATCACCCCCTCCCCTCACACCTGTAGGCACTCAGCCCCCTCCTCACACCTGTATGCACTCAGCCGCCCTCCTCACACCTGTATGCACTCAGCCCCCCTCCTCACACCTGTAAGCACTCAGCCCCCCAATCATGTATATATGTCAGTCCCCTCACACCTGTATATGTCAGCCCCCCACCTCACACCTGTACGCACTCAGCCCCCCCCAATCCTGTATATATGTCAGCCCCCTCACACCTATAAATATGTTAGCCCCCCTCCTCACACCTGTACGCACTCAGCCCCCTCACACCTGTATACATGTCAGGCCCCCCTCACACCTGTAAACATGTCAGGCCCCCTCACACCAGTATACATGTCACGCCCCCCTCACACCTGTATACATGTCAGGCCCCCCTCACACCTGTATATATGTCAGGCTCCCCTCACACCTGTATACATGTCAGCGCCCCCTCACACCTGTATACACATCAGCCCCCCCTCACACCTGTATACATGTCAGCTCCCCACATATACACATCTGTAAGCACACAAAGCTCTGGCCCCCTCCCTGTACACAAACAGCCCCCCTCCATTTCCTTCACAGCCTCTACTTGTAAAGGAGATCTTCCTACCTCGTCCCAGCTCCTGTTTCCACAAAGCTGACATGTTGCTGATACACAGAGGGGCTGCAGCCGATCACACTACATAACACAGTAGTACATGCAACACACGAGGGCTGCACATGCACATAGTAGCCAGAGGTGGCAGTAAAGAGTACAATGTCTGAGCTCAATGCAACAGAGAGCAGACGCTGCAGAGATTGTTTCTGCACTGCACAACACGGATCCCCTTTACCCGCTCCTGCCTTCTCCTAGCCTGGTCGGGCCCCTCCAGACTCTCGGGCCCCTTACAGTTGTATCGGCTGTACCCTGATGGCGGCCCTGTCCCTAGCAAATAGCAAAGGCAACTATACCTGGCAGGTAAATTTAGGAGCAACCCTGCCTAAACATCAGGGTGCTACATGTGTAATTCATCTGAGGAGGAGGAATTGACAGCAAAACTTTGATAGGATTGCATTTTGTTAGCTAAGTAGCCTATGCTTGCTTTCTGTTTTTCTACCCTACTCTCCCAAATTACCCCCATTCACGGGCTTTCTTCCTGGCAGCACATTTTCAGTCTAAATGATATACACTGTTGCTGCAAAATAGCCAACAGCAACTTCATGCCAATGACAAGGGCTAAGAAGCACTGCAAGCCTCACCTGACACCAGTGCATGGTAATCCAGGGGTAATCCTCATCACACTCCCAAAGATCTGAAACGCCTTCAATATCTCTTAAAATGAGACGCATCACATATTTTTATCTAACCTTCTGTGTCCAAACTAGGTTATCATTGTACACTTGCTTGACGTCCCACTTGAATTTTTTTGCATGTTATTTAGCGGACAACAATGCCCAATACATATGCAGAAATCCTTAAAATTAGGCATAACATACTTTTCATTCTCTGTAGAACACCTGCTGGAATTCTCTGTGTCACATTACAATGTAGAGAAATGTGCAATAAAATTCTGCATATGTCCATGAATCTACACAGTGGGGAGTGAAAATACTATTAATTTAATGCGTGTCTGTTAGGCTACAAACATGTCTGATCATAGTGTCGTCCACTAATTAAATCACAGTGGTAGCCTGACAAGAGCGAATGATGAAAGTTCTAGGATAGCTGTAGCTATTTTAATCCCTGGAATAAGATACAGACTCAGAGGGTGATGTTATCCCCAGATCAGCAGGATGTTGTAGTCCCAGTAGAGTGTGAGAACAAATCTGCACTCTGTTGAGGCAGATGTGGATATAAATGATTTGGCTGCTTAGCCTTTCTTTATATACAAGCACTACATAAAAACTTCCAAAATACAACTGGTATTGTGCGAAGTGCAGATGTGCAAGTCAGGTGAAACAAATGTATGACTTTGGATAAAATTCACTCCAACACTTGTATATGCATATGTAATGCTTTTATTGTAATGTTTACCCCTGCAATGTAATGTAATGTTTACCCCTGCATGGTCGCATGGTTGCTGCAAAGTATATCCATGCATACTTAACCTCCCTGGCGGTATGATTCTGTCTGGAATTTGGTGCTGAAAGCGGTACAATTATTTTGCATGGAAATTTGGCGTTTTTATATTGTAGGCATGCAATTCTTATGAATAACTCACTTAAATCTGTCCGAACCAGAGTCTAGTAGACATCCCGGGTATGATAAAGTTTGAAACACAAAATAATAAATTATAATATAATAAAAATATATATAAAAATGATTCAATAATGTAATCAAATCAAAAACACTGAAATTTGCTCAGTTGCAGAATAGTCGCTGTCATTAAATTTATTGTTTGATGATAAATTGTGATTCTAATTTATTATCGGTGTTTTCTAGCTGGTCTAAAACCACTTTTGACATAAAGGGACACTTTTTGGTTGCTATGGACAATCTCCAGTTTCCAGGCAGAAAAAAAATCTTTTTATTATATAAAATGACATGCAGGGCACTGGGCAGACCACTAGGGACAAAGGGGGTGTGTATTTTTTGTATACAGTACTGTAATCTGTAAGATTACAGTACTGTATGTGTGTTGTGTTTTTAAACTTTTTTAAATTTGGCGCCGATCTCCGCTCCCGTGCGTCGGAACATCGCAGGGAACGGAGACCGGCACTGTGTGAATCGAGCGAGCGGACGGCTCGCTCACACAGCGGGGAGACATCGCAGGATCCAGGGGAAAAGGTAAGTAACTTCCCCCCTGCATCCTGCACGCAAGCCCGAGCCTGTCTCGGGGTTACCGCTCCCAGCACAAAAAGCTGGACCCGAGCCAGGCTCGGGGTTACCGCCAAGGAGGTTAATGCAGATTTGTATAGTTTTATATGCGTATGTAACACTATGGGGTATATTTCTATAGCAGTGAATGTGACATTCAAACATTCACTGAAAGTGTATCTTCCTGGTGTATACGTTTACAGTGATTGATTTGCCTGCATTTAATGTTTGGTGAATGCCACATTAACTGCTTAATATTGCCCCTTGCCTGAATTCAATAACTAAAAGGGCACACTGTGAATGCCCCAAGCACATTTTCTTGTCAATATGTTCCTAAGTCCATTCATTCTTTTTACAGAATAAAAGATAAGCAGCAGTCCCTTAAAGTGGAACTATACCCTTCTGTCCTTTACAGCCAGGGAAGCTGCCATCTTAATCTCCGTTTGGTTTGCAGTTGCCATGGTTTCGCAAATGTGAACAGCTATGGCACCAGCCATTTGATAGTTTGACAGTTTTGTTGAAAGCACAAGCAAATGTGACAGTTGTCATTCACAGCATGCCTTAAATGCAGAGGCGGCTCTTTAATTAGGCAAATTAAGCGGTCGCCTGAGGCCTCGCACTCAAAGGGGCCTTGTGGGGAAGCATAGTGTATCAGTCCCACTCTCAGTATAACGTGTCTGGATGGCTTTGCAGTGTGAGGAGGAGCCCTGAACACCCTGATATGTACATTGTTTCCATATATCCCAATTACCACATGTCAGCCCCCTCCTCCTTCTTCTACTCCTCCTTCTACCCCCCCTGCCCCCCTCTGCCCCCTCTACCCCCACTCCCTGTGCCCTCTAACCCTCCTATCTCCCCCTTCCATTCTCCCATTATTTTTTTCACCCCTTTTCTCTTCTCTCCTCACTTGCCACACCCTCTCTGTCCTCTCTTTCTACATCCCTCTGTCCACTCTCTCCTCACCCCCCTCCTACCGTCCAGGCTATCCTCCCCCTATCCACTCTCTCCTCTCCCCCTCCCCCTGCCGCTGTCCACTCTCTCCTCACCCCCCTCCTTCCTTCCAGGCTATCCTCCCCCTATCCACTCTGTCTCTCCTCCCCCTCTCTCTCTCTCTCTTTCCCCTCTCTCTCTCCTCTCCCCACCCCTCTCTCTCTCCCCTCTCCCACCTCCCACTGTCCACTCTGATCTCCCCCACACCCTGTCTCTATCCCCCTCCCTCTGCCCACTCTCTATATCCTCTCCTCCTCCCTCTGTTCACTCTCACCTCCCCCTCTCTCCTCTCCCTCCCCTCTCTCTAATCTCTCTGTCCGCTCTGATCCCCCACCCTCTCTCTATCCCCCCTTCCCTCTGTCTACTCTCTCCTCTCCTCTCCCCCCTCTCTGTATCCTCTCCCCCTCCCTCTGTTCACTCTCACCTCCCCCTCTCTATCCTCTCTCCCCCCCACCCACTCTCTCTCCTCTCTTCTCCGTCATCTGCTGCTTCGAGGGCGTCCCCTCTCGGCCCCCCTCCCCTCTTTTCCTCCCCCTCCCCTTCTCTCACCTCCCCCTCTCTATCTCTCTCCCCCCACTCTCTCTCCTCTCCCCTCTCTGTCTACTCTCTGTCCTCTTCCCCTCCATTTTTCTGTCCTCTCTCCCTTCACTGGGTCATCTTCATCCTACAGGTGCTCATCATATCCCCATTCATTCCTATTCAAAGTCGTACTCATGGCAGCCTCCAGATATCTTGTGAAGCACAGCTCTTACCATCTTCCCATAGGAATTTTTGAAGGTTGTGGCACAGGAAGTGAAGGAAATTCTCTCTGGATGGTTCTGTAAAAATATCTGGATAGCTGATCACAAAAGGAGCTTTAACCCTTCCCCACACAGAACTGAAAGAAAAAACAAAAACATGGATGGATATACATTTAGGGATTTTTTTAATAAATGTTTTCACCCAAGGCCCACATAATGTTAGTATTCAGATTCAGCTGGAAAAGTGTGTGAATCCTGGGTAAACATTAAACAATAGATCCCTTAAAGTCCATTATTTATCTTTTTCATATGTATTAAAATCGACTTAGTTATAAGGTAATGGCTGTATCACATAATTTATCGATATACAATTGTTATAAAAACGCTATAATGAAATTTAAAAAAAAGAACATATATGGTTAATAAGCAGAATTACAAAGGAAAGCAGATATGACTAATGCTCATTGCTATTCATATGCATGGGCCTCTTCTATAACAACCACTCAGACAGGATTTAGAAAGAAGACTTGGGGTTCACATTCTTCCTGGCAACAAGCTATTACAGACTGGAAAATGTATGTTATGAAAATAAACACTGACAATGCATGTACACATATATTGAGGTTTATTTTGTTTATGTATGACTGATTGCATATTGTTCTAGCGGTATTGTTTAGCAAAGCTGCTCTGTGCATTACTTTAGCATTTTTCTCTACAGGTCTTTTATTATGATTATTTAAAGGATCTATTGGCCACAGTCCAGGTCCATAGACGTGTGCGCAGCCTATTGGATTAGGATGTGCATTCCAAAACCCAAACACACGTGTGTGGGTATATATATATATATATATATATATATATATATATATAGACATATATACAGACACACACTTTTAAATAAATGTAAACAAACATTTTGAAATGTGTTAAAAAATTTTTTTTGATATTTCAATACACTGCCTAAACATCATATCAAGTATATACTTGATATACATGCATACCCCTCTCCCCTTTTTACCCTCTCTATCCCTGCAATAAAGGGAATACCCTTGAATGGTTGCCAGCCAATCATGAGATCTGTTGAACCAAGTCTCTGAAATTCCCACAAAATCGAAATCCTCCTTGTACAACAGTATCTCTAGTTCTCCCACCTTGTCCGCCAGGCTCCTGGCATTGGTAAACATGCCACGTAGTTTAGACCGGTCGCATACTATCCTCTTATTGGGTGTTCCAAGATTGCAAATAGGACTTGCTACTATACTTACCTTGGGTTTATGTGCTTTAGTCAACCTACCACTAATGCCCCCAATACTACCCCCTGGAATATGTACCGCGCTGACTATCTCTACCTCTGGACCCTCCCCCCGTTGCCTAGTTTAAAAGCCCCTCTAACTTTTTGGCCATCTTCACTTCCAGCAGATCTGCACCCTCAAATAAATTGTAATAAAGTACATGGTGCATACAACAGAATGAATTGTTCAAAACAAATATAAAATGAAAATAGCTGACAAAATGGAATCGATTTACTAAAACCGAGTGCAAAATCTGGCGCAGCTCTGCATAGAAACCAATCAGCTTCCAGTTTTTTTGTGAAAGCTTAATCTCTTCGTGCCAGCCACGCTTAAATATGTGGCCTCCTGGCGGGTGCGCCTTGGCATATTTGCGTGCAATATTGCAAAAACAGCTGTGCCGATAGCGTGCTCCCGGCACAGTTACCGGAAAACATAAAGCTTTCTGATCATGTGACTGCTGTGACAGCCAATAACGCCGTTCACATGATCATAGTCTCCACCTCTCGCCACTTTAAGGGGTTTAGGAAGCAGGGAGGTGCTGGCTCCAAGAGGTTAATTGAACAAGCTGGAGCTATAAACTGATTGACTACCATGCACAACTGCACCAGATTGTGCACTCCCCAGTTTTAGTAAATCAACCCGAACGGGTCTACAATCATTTATAAGAGTTGATGCAGGTGCAAAATGCATCAAACAAAAAAATCATCATATTCCATATGTAAAGAAAGAAATATAAGTTCCATAAATTATGCATTTACATATATGCTGCAATCTAAACTTCCTGTTTATTTCCATATAAATTCAAACAATATGAACACTAGTGCAACCACCACCTATCCCAGTGGACACACTCTCACCTTGCTGGATGGAAATTTAAATTTTAAAAGGTCTAGATGCAGCGTTTCTTCTACAAGCTGGGAACAGCTATACCAGGATGTCAAGGATCACCAGTGTTTTCTTTTCAGAAGTGCTCAAATAAGTGAATCAATGGCTACATAGTGAACTCCATTAACAATATAACATTTTATTTTAAAAAAACATGTACAAATCAAAAATGTGTAATCAATTACTCCATCCAATCCAATTGCTATATACCAAAAATAGTCATTCCACAAAGGCAGTACTGCTGTCAGGTTCCCTGCACATGCGCCACGACTCCCAAGCTCTGTATAGACATACACCCACCACATCTCCTAGCTGTGCCCTAAGTGTAAAAGTGTTTGTAATCCCTTACAGTACATAGACCCATTTAAGTGACTAGCCTCAGGTTATACACAGAAATAAAACAAATCCTCCTTTTTAATTGGTACCTGTTTATCTGCAGTCTGTTCTTCTCTACAGCCATTTAACATGCATAATGTATACAGCTTGACTGAGCTGCCAGAAAGCCGATGAAATTTCACTCTGCAGAGCTCAGTGAGAGCTCATTGGAGGGAAGGGGCTCTCTTCACACAGCACACAGGAACAGAGCTGAGGCTGTAAATCACAGTCTGTGTGCTCAAGCTTCCTCCCCTGTCATCTTTTTACCTCTTGGTGTCAGGAGATTCATGCTTATAGCAGAGGAACTAGGCAGCAGACATAAATTACACTTAGTTCTCTGGACTGAGACCCTATAGAATGATATGCTTTGTCCATATTTGTTTTCTGAGGTTTACAGTACAACCACTTTAAGTCATAGATGACCTCATAAGGGATTTTGTCTCCTTAATCCTCCCCCTGATGAAGATTTTGTTTGTCTTCCAATTGTATGGCTTTGGTTAATCTGGAAGAGATTATGCAAAGATTTTGTAGTGTACGGAAAGTTCTGCTGTTGTTCGCTGCGAGCAGGCAGGTTTTTTATTGCAAAAGAGTCATACAATGGCCCCCTGCAGCGTCTCCTGGCAAGTAAACTGAGCTGTGCATTCACAGCTCAGCTTACAGTGGCCCGCCTGAACCCTGTGTGCCAGAATGACAGCCTCCTGCACATGCACAGGAGTGATGCCATCCCATGCCGTCCAATGAAACTGGCTAAAAACCAGCACACAGGAGAGGATCCCAGCGCTGATGAGGGACTGGACCTTTGGCAGAAAGGTGCCTTTAGTTCTGCTCTATGTGGTTTGAGATTTTATATATAACCATTTGTACTAGGTATTTTAATGACTTGGGCATTTAAACCCCCTTCCTAACCAGACCAATTTTCAGCATTGCTCTCACATTTTGAATGACAATTACTCAATCATGCAACACTGTACCCATATGAGATTTTTGTTCTTTTTTTCACACAAATAGAGCTTTCTTTTGGTGATATTTTTATTACCACTGGGTTTTTTATTTTTTGCGCTATAAATGAAAAAAGACAGCAAATTTTGTAAAAATAATGTATTTTTCTTTGTTTGTTATAAAATTTTGCAAAATAGTATTTTTTTTCACATAAATTTTGGTTAAAATTTATACTGCTACATATCTTTGGTAAAAATAACCCAAATAAGTGTATATTATTTGGTCTTTGTGAAAGTTATAGAGTCTACAAGCTATGGTGCCAATCATTGAAAATTGATCACACCTGGTGTACTGATCTAATTTCTTGAGACACTAAGACCCCTTTCACACTGGAGGCGTTTTTCAGACGTATTAGCGTTAAAAAGAGCACCTGTTAAGAGCCTGAAAAATGCCTCATCTGCAATCCCAGTGTGACAGCCCAAGTGCTTTCACACTGGGGTGCTGCGCTGGCAGGACATCAAAAAAAGTCCTGCAAGCAGATTCTTTGAATCGCTTTTGAAATCAATGGGCAGTGCCGCCAAAGCACCTGCAAAGAGCCTCGGCAGTGGCGATTTGCTGCCACTTTTAACCCTTTATTCGGCCGCTAGTGAGGGTTAAAAGCACACTGCTAGCGGCCGAAAAGCGCCTCTAAAGCCCCATACACACGCTCGGACTATCCGAGGACCAGGTCCGTCGGACCATGTCCGTCATACTTTGTCTGATGTTGGTTTTGCGTACACACGGTCAGACAAAGTTGTCGGAAAATCCGATCATTCTGAACGTGGTGACGTTTGTTGCCTACGACGGGACTACGTAGAGGCTAGTAGCCAATAGCTTTGGTTTTGTAATGTGATCTGAGCATGCGTAGCACTTTGTCCGGTCGGACAACCGTACACACGATCGGATTTGGTGTGATCGGACCGTGTTGTCGGCAAATCTATCCAGCAGGAGATAGGACTTTGTCCGTCGGACAATCCGACGTACACTGTCCGATGGTGCATACACACGGTCTGATTTTTCAACAACATTGTCCGATCGGACAGAATCCATGCAAAAATCCGACCGTGTGTATGGGGCTTTAGACGTTGGTAAGGCGCCGCTAAAACTAGTGGCGATTTACTGCCGACGCCCCACACTGTCAGTGTGAAAGGGCTCTAACAAGACAGGACAGTACAAATACCCCCCAAATTACCCCTTTTTGGAAAGTAGACATTTCAAGGTATTAAGTATGAGGCATGGTGAGTTTTTTGAAGTTGTAATTTTTTTCCACAATTCTTTGCAAAATGAAGATTTTTTTCTTTCTTTTTCACAAAATGATCATATCAACAGGTTATATCCCACACACATCACATGCATACGTGAAACCACACCCGAAAACACATTATGCTACTTCTCCTGAGTATGGCGGTACCACAGGTGTAAGACTTTTACACAGCCTGGCCACATACAGAGGCCCAACATGCAGGGAGCACCAGCAGCTGTTATAGAGACATAAATTACACATTTAATTACTTGACTATGGATGAGCACTGATATGGCATGGATGAGCACTGATGTGGCATGGATGTTGTATATATAGTTACTGATGTGGCAGGTATGAGCACTGATGTGGCACGTATGACCACTGATGTGGCATGGATGAGGCACGGATGAGCACAGACGTGGCACAGATGATCACTGATGTGGCATGGATGAGCACTGATGTGGCATGAATGAGCCATGGATGAGCATGAATGAGCCATGGATGAGCCATGGATGAGCATGGATGGGCATAGATGAGTCATGGATGAGCATGGATGAGCCATTGATAAGCCATGTATGGGCCATGGATGAATACGGAAGAGCAGGGATGAGCCTTGGATGGGCACAGGTGAGCCATGGATGGGCATGGATGAGAATGGATAAGCATGCATGAGCACGGATGAGCCATGGATGGCCACAGATGAGCCATGGATGGGCACAGATGAGCAGGGATCAGTCATGGATGAGCATGGATGAGCCATAGATGGTCACAGGTGAGCCATAGATGGGCATGGATGAGCATGGATAAGCATGGATGAGAACGGATGAGCCATGGATGGGCACAGATGAGCCATGAATGGCCACGGATGAGCCATGGATGGGCACGGATGAGCCATGGATGGACACGGATGAGCCATGGATGGAGCATGGATGGGCTCAAAACAAAAACATTTGAAAATCTGAAGAAAAAAAAATCACTCATTTGCACCACAGTTATTAAGCCTTTATGGACAGGCTGCAATTTCTGAGCAATTAAGTGGGCATATTATTTTATTATAATATTGCTATATTATAATCAGTATATTTATACATAGTAAATAATATTGCATCTGGAAATGAAATAATTAGGTTCCTTTTTGTGTTTTATTGAAAATTGGAAGGCTGGCCGCAGGCTAGCCTGAATTTGTAGGAGGAGTCTGAGGGCTTTAAAATCCCTCCTCCTCCATCAGAGCCTTCGTCTGCTCATTTCTGGGTTGAGAATACCGGCTGCAGCTGTCAATGGAGATTCCCCTCCTGTGCTCACGCCGAGCATCATTGGAGGGGGGCAGCCATCCATCTACTTTCCAGGACTCATGCATCCTTGATGGGGGGGCGCCCGCCCGCCCGCTCATCCGTCCATCCATCCACAGACTTCTCCTGTACCCATGCAGGCAGCAGAGAGAGGTGGCCCGACCGTGCACGTTTTCCCCCGGTGCTCATCCGGCAGCTTCAGGGGGCGCTTCTCTCGGTGCGCACGCCAGGCATCATGTGGGGGGGCGAGCCCGCCATTCACCCGCCATTCACCCACTTCTCCTTCCATGCTGTTATCGGCATCATCTGCAGGGCCACCCACTCCTCCTCCCGGGCTCACGCCTGGAGGCGGGGGGGGTCCGTTCCTCCACCCTCCCGCTCCGCCGGGCTCACGCTGGGTGCACGAGGGGGGGGGGGGGGCTGTCTGTTCCTTTACCCTCCCGCTCCACCGGGCGCACGCTGGGTGCATGAGGGGGGGTACATGATGCATTCAGCGAGCACTTGGCAAGTTGATTCATGTAAACTGGAACAGGAGTATTTTTTCCTGGGTTAAGCAGTGCTCAAGTTCATTACTATTTGACAGACGTTAATACCAGATCTGCTCAGTTTTCTGGCTGGATTTCTAAAATTTGTCAGAATCTTATTTGTTCGCAGAATTCCTGTCACAGTTTTTCGATCGTAGCATTTCTGTCATGGCTTTTTTGTTCGTAGTTTTTTTTATTCGTAGCATTTCTGTCGTAGCTTTCATTCACAGGTTCCTTTTGTAGAATTTCTGTCGTAGTTCCATGTCATAGCATGTAGTTCATAACAGTTCTGTCATAGCTTTTACGGTCGCAGCATTTTCCCATGTAGGTGTCATTCATAGCTTTCTGTCATAGCGATTTTCCTGTGTAGCTTTCATTCGTAGCATTTCATGTCCTAGCATTTCCTCTCGTAGCTTTTTCCCATATAGCTTCATTCATAGAATTTAGTTTGTGGAAATTTTCCTGTCATAGCGATTTTCCTGTCGCAGCATTTCTGTCATAGCGATTTTCCTGTGTAGCTTTCATTCGTAGCGATTTTTCTGTCGCAGCAGTTTCCTGTGTAGCTTTCGTTCGTAGCGATTTTCCTGCCGCAGCAGTTTCCTGTGTAGCTTTCCTGTGATAGCATTTTCCTGTGTAGCTTCCATTCGTAGCGATTTTCCTGTCAATGATTTTCCTGTGTAGCTTTCATTCGTAGCGATTTTCCTGTCGCAGCAGTTTCCTGTGTAGCTTTCCTGTCGTAGCGATTTTCCTGTCTTTAGCATTTTCCTGTGTAGCTTTCATTCGTAGCATTTTCCTGTCGTAGCATTTCATTTGTAGCATTCCTGTCAGCTAGTGCTCACATCCAGGGTCTGTTACGTCTACAGATCCGTTCGTTTTAAATGTTTGACCACAATCTTCTCGCCATATAACTTACGTCATACGATGCACGTTCATTTCATTACAACGTTACGACTACCCACCACGGTCTGTGGATAAACTAGCCCTGTGGGTTTCCGCTTGCTATCTGTCTGTTTTCTGTCGTAGCCTTTCGTTTTGTAGCATTTCTGTTAGCTAGTACTCACATCCAGGTCTGTCACGCCTACGAACCCATACGGGCTGAGGTTTTGTTTTTAATTGATTGTCGCCCGTTTGCCACACGTCATATGTTGCACGCTCATTTCATCACACTTGCACGTCTACCCACCACGGTCTGTGGGTACACTAGCCCTGAGGGTTTGTTTGCTATCTGTCTCTGTTGTTCTGTCATAGCATTTTCGTTCGTAGCATTCTTGTCGTTCGTAGTATGTATGTTAGCTAGGGCTCACATCCAGGGTCTGTCACGTCTACGGACCCATACGGGCTGAGGCCTTCGTTTTTAATGGATTGTCGTCCCACAATCTTCTCGCCAGTATACCATACGTCATACGTGCACATTCACCATACCTTTACTACTACCCACCACGGTCTGTGGGTACCTTAGCCCTAAGTGTTTGTTTTTAATTACCCTTCTTGGTGCTGCAGGTTGCTCGGGCTCGCTCACTACATATACTAGGTTTGTGTCAGCATTAGGTTCACATTCATGCACTGTTGGTCTTGTCATTTCTGCACCCACATGATGTACGTAGGGGTGTTGTTTTGTGTGTTAGTTGTCTGTTCTCATTTCTCTAGTTTGTGTTTCCTTAGATCAGGGTATGTTGTGCGTTTCGGCAGCTGCCTTTTCACATTCATTCCTCCACCGCCGCATAGGGGTTTCAGTGCATGACAGCACCTCCATCATCAATGGAGTTTAGTTTGATCACTGGTGTTCCCCTTCTTCGGCCTCAGCTGGGTGGGAGGGGCAGTACTTTCAGGTGGTTAAACCCTACTTCGTCCCAACCTCTTCCATCCGCCAGCGCAGCACATGTTTCTATGCATGATTCTTGAACCCAGATTCATGCGGTACTTTATGCGCTCTCACGTCCATACGATAATTTTTAGACAGGATCTTAGCCCGCTCGACTTGCGCAGAGGTGTTAGTTGTAGCTCCTGCTCTTCTCGGTACACCGGAAGGTGATGTTGGAATTTCTTTACAGTGGCATGTAGCATTGGGGACAAGCTTGGTCTCAGGTAATCGATCTGGCCATGGTTCTTATCCAGATAATTCCGATGGCTTCTACCAAGGGCGGGAAGGTTTTATAGGTCCATGTCTCTGGCTTTCGCTGCTTATTGCATCTGCAATTTTGACCTCATCTGCCAATTCCTCAAATTATATATCAAGTGACCAGCATTTCAGGACCTACATAGTCCTGTCAGTCTGTCCATTTTTTGCAGCTCATCTTCTCAAGGCCATCAAGGGAAGGAAGTCTGGGATGTTCTCTTTGGCACGGCTACCAGTTACCGGCCAGGTTTTAGTGGTGTTTCAGACTTCCTGCCTCCTTGGCGCAGTTCCCAGTTAGTGCTCTTGGCAGTTCTCTCTTACCACGCTTCATTTGAATAGATGGTTAAGCCAGGGATTTGTGGTTATATTTCTGTACCACAGTCATGGTGTCGGTTTAGTAGTTGTCCTTCTCTGCACATTCCTTGGGTCTGCTCTTTCTCCATCCTCTCACTACAAACAGTTTGTTCTCATGTCCAGGTTACTTGCCAAACCAGGCTCAAATCCAAACCCCTTTTCTGAATATTCATCTGGTTCGGAGGCAACTTTTGTAGGTCACGCACAGGCGGTCCCTTCCTTTTTCATCAGGGTCATGGGGCGCTCGAGATCCTCCGTTTTAGCAGCTACATACACAAACCCACTTTTCTGTAGTCATCCGGGCATTCACATTTTCGGGACTAATGGTTGTTGATGGCCCTTCTTTGTAGCTTTCACATCACACCTACTTCGTGTCTCTTTTTGCCCTCTTTTAGGCATACCGACCAGCAAGGCCAAGGCACACCTCAGGTCTTGTTAGTTAGGGTTATTGTATTTCCGAGTGAAGATTCTGACTACAAGTGGAAGACTGGCCGCAGGCTAGCCTGAATTTGTAGGAGGAGTTTGAGGGCTTTAAAATCCCTCCTCCTCCATCAGAGCCTTCGTCGGCTCATTTCTGGGTTCCCACCCGTTCCCCCATACTTTCATCATTTCATTTACATTTCATACATATTCATTCAGGGTATGCCCTCTTTTAGGCATACCGACCAGCCAGGCCACGGCACACCTCAGGTCTTGTTAGTTAGGGTTATCGTATTTCCGAGTGAAGATTCTGACTACAAACATTATATATATTTGAACCACACATTTGAAGCCTTAATTGGATAGACTGCAAATTATGAGGGAGAGAAAACCGAATGAACAATTAGGTTGCCTTTCTACAGATTGAAGAAGTTTCACATATTTTAAACACAGTTTTACATTTTATTCTCGCAGGCCACTACTTATGAGGAAGAGATCATGTAGACTGCAGCTGGAAATAAGA
Source organism: Lithobates sylvaticus (assembly GCA_028564925.1). NCBI lineage: Eukaryota > Metazoa > Chordata > Amphibia > Anura > Ranidae > Lithobates > Lithobates sylvaticus. The sequence goes on along the minus strand of CM053027.1, from coordinate 379,775,461 downwards.
ATTACATTTTTTTTTCTAAAACTGAGGGAAGATGATAAATGGTAACAGCACCAGATTTTAAGGTTGTTTTTGAAGGCTGCTAAATGTAAGTCAGAGAGTAAGCTAAATGCATCTTAGAATTTAAAGAAATCTGTATTTTTTTTATAAACAGAAAAGAGGATAAATATACATATTTACAGCCCAGCTTTAACCACTTCAATACTGGGCAGTTTTACCCACTTCCTACCCAGGCCAATTTTCAGCTTTCATCACTGTTGGACATTAGATGGCTTGAAAGGAAGCCATCCATTGTGTACAACTGTCAAGTGAACTGCTTGGATTCATCACGGCGGTCACATGGTGCCAGCAGTGAGCCATACTTGGATTTGTCATTGACTGTGTCCCATGGACACGGGCGTGACAGATCGACCCGCTGCATGGCCTCGCAATCTGCACATCCTGACAGGACGTCATATGACGCCCAGTCAGGATAACTAATCAACCACCAGGCCATCATTTTGCTATAGACTGGGCAGGAAGTGGTTAACTTTATTTATAAATGATATAGGGTCTGGGATTAAAATACAATTTCAGTCTTTGCATACTACACCAAACTATGCAGTGGAATGATGTCCTTACAGGATGTCCCCAATTTATAAGCCAACCTCAATGCACTGTTTAATTGGGCAACTATGTGGCAGATGAGGTTTAATGTTGATAAATGTAAAGTTATGCACTTGGGGGCTAAGAATATGCATAAATCATACATACTAGGGGGAGTACAACTGGGGGAATCCATAACGGAGAAGGATCTGGGGGTTGTGGTAGATCATAAGCTCAATAATAACATGCAAGGCCAAGCTGCAGTTTCCAAAGCGAGCAAAGTCCTTTCTTGTATTAAAAGAGGTATGGACTCCAGAGAGAGAGATATAATTTTGCCCCTGTAAAAATCATTAGTAAGACCTCATCTGGAATATGCAGTTCAGTTTTGGGCACCAGTTCTCAAAAAGGATATTGGGGAACTGGAGAAAGTGCAGAGAAGGGCAACCAAACTGATAAGAGGCATGGAGGAGCTCAGCTATGAGGAAAGATTAGAGGAAATTTGATTATTCTCTCTGGAGAAGAGGAGATTAAGAGGGGATATGATCAACATGTATAAATACATAAGTGGCCCATATAGTGAATCTGGTGATGAGTTATTTACTTTAAGGTCATCACAGAGGACAAGGGGGCACTCTTTACATCTGGAGAAAAAAAGATTTCCAAATACGGATAGGTTTCTTCACAGTAAGCGGTGTGAAAATGTGGAATAGACCAGCTCCGTAGATTGCTTTAAAAAAAGGCCTGGATTCCTTCCTAAATGTACATAATATAACTGATTACTAACATTTATAGGTAAAGTTGATCCGGGGAATATCCAATTGCCTCTTGGGGGATCGGGAAGGTATTTTTTTCCACTGCTGGAGCAAATTGGATTATGCTTTGCTGGGGTTTTTTGCCTTCTTCTGGATCAACTGTGGGTATAGGATTGTGTATATAGGATTGTATATCATTTTCTTTTTCTTTTATTGGTTGAACTAGATGGACTTGTGTCTTTTTTTAACTAAACTAACTATGTAACTATGTATGTAACTATGTTTTGTATTGCCCAATTGTTTTGAGTTATAGACAGTCAGAAGATTATACCTAGAATTAAAAAAAAATCTATTTTTAATAAAAATTTAGTACACAAAAATGTTAGTGATTCCAAATACGCCTTTTTAAATAGTTTGTAATTTTTGAGGGATTGAGCAGCCAGATTGCATCTGACATTTTTTCTTTAAAATTTTGCAGACTTATTTTACAGAATTGTATCCCCTGCTTTTAAAACAATTTAGACTGCTATTTCTAATGGAGAGACCATGCAGATTTCTTCAGTAAAGATGAAATTAGACTGTAATTGTGCAGAGACAAAGTATAACAATTATACAGATTTTCCACAGAGAATCTCATCTTTATTAGCAGGAAGCTATTTTTTGGCAGAGTTGGCCTATTCCAGTTATAAATATTACATGAACCAGTAAGAGATCACAATACAGCCAAAAACATTCAAATAAATAACTATTTTTGACACATAATCTAAAAATTACACAGATTTCTTGCACGTAATATAATTATTTTCTTGAAAGGAATTCAAGATGTTATAGTTCAGACAGGCTTTATATTTAATTGCAATGTATTGTATTTCTCTTGTGGCAAAGGAGGAATAATATTGTACAGGTAGAGAGTGAAAATCAGAATCATTTCTAATTAAGGAACCACTGTTAGGCTACAATACTGTAAACAGTGTGTCAGCCCAGAAATTATGGATGGTGTACAAACAGCATAATGTAACCTGTATCAAAGCCCAAAATATTGTAGTCAGTTGGAAATGTCATTTTGTGCTTTTTACAATTATTTTCCATTGGTTAGCAAGACAGAGGAAACCTATTGGCTTTTCTTTGATGATCAATGGAAAAAAATATATAACATAGTACCTTACACATTGCTGTCAGTGGGGTAAAAATGTACCATAGTGCCATATACCTTGATTTGAATTGGAGGATGAATATAACAGTACTTTTTACATTGTTGGTCACTAGGATGAATATAGTAAAATAGTGCCTTTAACATTGCCAGCAAGTTGGTGGGAAAATGTAACATAATGGAAAATGTTCTTTCAAATACTGTAATTTTCCTTTCCTGATAGTCTCTGGCGCCCTCACTCCTACCCCATAGGACCCCACTTCCATAAATTTTGAGTCAGAACCAGAGATCGTGTCCTGTACCTAGTCTACTCACGACTCTGGGAGGGTACACATACTTAAATTAAAAAGACTTATAACAAATAGCGGCGCTGTAATATATATCACACTCCTAAACACACAATATTCCAGTGAGAAAATATAAATATAATAAACTCAACATATATGTGTATAATAACTTAACACACCTAATATGTGCCCAATGTTATATATAAAAATAAAACATATACAAAAATTAATAAATATATGTGTAAGATGATTGGCAGCAGCCAATCAAACCCAAGCACAAAAATATATATATTAAATAAAGTTCAAATATATATAAATAAAGTTCAAATAACCGCTGGTGGTTGGTGCAAAAATTCAAAATGAATACTTGAAGTGAAATAAATCAATCAAATAAAATCTTCTGTGCTCTTCCACCACACCACAGTGACTTGTGCCTCCTCCCCAAAAGAAACGCACTCACCACAAAGGTATGCCCACACTTTCGTGAAGGGCCACTGCGCATAAAGGTCCCTCCAAGGGGGGTCAATCGAATTCCCACAGATCAAATTATATGATTGGTTAATTGGTTGGCTGGTTAGGCTCCACATATGAAATAAAAAAGGAAGCTTTCCATAGTGTGAATCAGTAAAACAATTTTAATGCAAATTTTTTTTAAAAAGCACTTCAAAAGTTCCACTCACATTTATCACATTTAAAACCAGCATAGAAAATGACACACAGCACCGCACTGCACTGCAAATCCAATTCCAATTCCAAACACTGTCTGTTATGTGGTCACGGCGGACCCAAGGTGTACCAGGCTCAGCCTGTATATCTCTCACCCCCGTCTCTTTGGCCGGACCTCCAAGCTAGACAAAACTCCACTCCTTCCTGGGCTCCCTGTGCTATGGTATCTCTCTTGTTAGTTGCCGCTTAGCCACGCCCCCGACATGTTTCGTCATAGGTTAGACTTAATCATGGGGTTGGCTAAGCGGAGCGACAATCACCTTTTTATACCCTCCCCAATTCCGGCCATCGGCTACTGCGCATGCGCGTATTAGAATCTTCGCGCATGCGCGATACACAGTTGGCGCCTGCGCACACCTTGTGTCCCCGTTCGCCTAATGTAGCACTATTTGACATCCTAAACAGCAAATGCTACTCCCATTGCATGGAGTTAATAATCCTTCTGTGTTATTCGCTCCCATATTGGTTGTGCGGCGGAGCTGTTAAACACTTCACAGTGCATTTATATTTACTATATTATTTACAACACATAAATGTCTGATCTATATACCTAACAGATGAACGGCTAGATTACTATAAAATATGGGTATTTGTACTCACTTAACAATTTAGAAGTTTTTTAAAAGTTTTAAAAGATTATTCAAACAGTTTCTTGAGAATTTCAAGATTCCCAGTGTAACTCTTTATCGGTCACCTATTTTCGGATGACCGATCAAAAAACTGTATAAGTGAAATAATGAAAAAATAGATAGGATTAAATAAAGTGTGATATATATTACAGCGCCGCTATTTGTTATAAGTCTTTTTAATTTAAGATTTTTTCACACAAATTCACCTATATAATTTATGTTTAAGTGGCAGCTATAGTTTAGGGCTTGTATCACCTGAGCGCGGTGGAAGGTGTCCGAATAGGGGCGGTTCATTTGGATTCCTGTGTTATCTGTTATAATTTTATTTAACCACCTGCAGCCATGGATGCGTTTAATTATTTGCTGAACAGGCAAATGGACCCCGAATGTATTTTTTCTACTAATCAGGATATCACCGATTGTGAAGAGGATATATCAGGGTTATTGAAAACATTAGATAATTTATTAGAAAAAAGGATAAAAACATGGTGGGATGTTTTTACTTTTGAGCACTATCTGAAGGAGAATCTTATTTTCAGAAGTCTAAGATGGGAGGTTTCCCCCCAAGATGGACTAAACGAGCAAAAGTATATAGATGAATGGCTAGAATTTTTTAATCGAATGGGTAAAGAATTACAGAATTTGGTTTTAACTAGAAAACGTATTAAATTAGGATTATTGAATGAAAAAATTAAAGGTATAGAGGTCAAACTCGAATCTTTTAAGGACTCTAATGCAATGAAGGATTTCAATACTAGTATGAAGAAAAAACTAGAAAAAGTTGATCGTGAAACCCAGAAAAAAAAGGTCAAAAAATACATTAGAGACTCCAATGATTTTAAAACTGGAAATATTTATGTATGGCAGACCAACTTGATGAACAACAATGTGGGCACTAGTGAAAACTTTAGGGAAATAGGACATGATGATATAGGCTCCCAAATTCCCTCTGGTATGGAACAATTTAAAAGATTAAATGGGAAAAGTACAACCCAAAAAAATGAGGTGAAAACCTCCGGCCAAGGGAAACAAAAAGGGTCACAAAGTAATGGAACTAACCATTATGATAATAACTATCACTCACCTAAACCCTCACAGGATAGAGGCAGATTTCCCCAATCAGATTATGGGTATCAATCCCCTTATATGAATAAAGGATATGGACATGGGGGCCAGCCTAATGGCTCATATGGACATGGGGGTCAGCCTAATGCCTCATATGGACATGGGGATCAGCCTAATGCCTCATATGGACATGGGGGTCAGCCTAATGCCTCATATGGATACTATCCACCACAGAATTTTCATCCCTGGCAACAACAGTACGAGTACCCACCCCCGAATCACTTCTCAGACCCTAGAGGCGATATGGCATCTTATAATCGCTTCACACCTGTGAGAAATGATGATAAATATAATGGTCCAAAAAATTCTTTTTTAGGATCACGGGGGAGGGGGGGGAGAGGAGGAAATACCCCAAGGAAGAACAACCAAGGGGGCAACCAGAGAGTAAAGAGGCTGAGTGGCCCCACACACTGCCAAAACAGAGCTCCTACAATACCTCAAAGAGAAAACGGGGATGTAGGGCCGGGAAGCGAAAATCCACCAAAAAAACGCATGAGAGATGCGTAAATGGAGGTATATACAATATAAGCAATGTTGAGCTCGATCAAAAAGAATTGAATATATTAAACTTAGGCCTGAAGTGTGCACAAAAGAAAGAAATGAATAAGTTCCAGGTATATATAGATACTCATAAATTTATTAGAACTATGAATATAGAAAAACATTTCTTAAATCATCCAGTAGACCCTTCAAAAAGGCTTACTTGTTCTAGTAAAATAGATAGTGGACTAAAGAACAAATCCATTTTTAACCCTCAAAACCCCAGCAACCACTATATAGAGGTGTTCAAAAGCCTAGTCCTGAAAGATCTTGAAGAACTACCCCAGAAGAAAAGGGTCAACCCTGAGTATATCAGGGAGGGCATTAAATCTTTGGAAGGAAGAAAAAATATTGTTATCCGCCCAGCGGATAAGGGAGGGGGGGTGGTTGTTATGGATAAAGTGTTCTACCAAAATCAACTATGTGAATTGTTGAATGATGAGGTAACCTATAAAAAGTTACACTCAGATCCAACAACGGCATATATGGAACAACTTCAAGCATTGGTGGAATGGGGTTATAGAAGTAATGCTTTGAATTCAAAAGAAAAAAGATATCTTATGCCGAGTATGTGTAGAATTCCTGTAATTTACACACTACCCAAAGTCCACAAAAATGCATCCTGTCCACCCCCTCGACCAATCGTTAATGGGATTGGATCTGTTACTGCGAGGCTGGGTGAATATCTGGACAAGTTCCTTCAGCCAAGCGTTAAATGCACTAGAGCATATCTGAAGGATACGTCGGACCTACTGCTGATGCTACAGGAGATTAGGTTGGATGCAAATTTAGAGTCCTTCTTAGTTACGGCTGACGTGGCCTCCTTATACACTGTAATACAACATGAGGATGCCTCGTTAGCCTTAAATTGGGCTTTGAGCCAACGGGAGGATATCCCACATATGCAGAAGTGCTTTTTGGGACAGACTTTGGACTTTTGCATTTCTCACAACTACTTCTGGTACGGTGGAAAATTCTTCTCCCAGCAGGTTGGCGTGGCGATGGGGGCTAAGTATGCTCCCAGCCTCGCCAACCTGTTTATGGCCGAGTGGGAGGATAGACGCATCTTCAGTAGACAATTACCCCAACTGAAATTTTATCGTAGATTCATAGATGACCTCCTGTTCATTTGGGAGGGATCTAGGGAATCTGTTGAGTTATTTCTGAAAGACTTAAACCAGAATGAGAATAACATCAAACTGGACCACCAAATCAGTAAAGAGTCAGTAAATTTCCTGGACTTAACAATAATGAAAAGCAGCTCAAATGTCATTAGCACCAAAGTATATTTTAAGGTCACTGACCGTAACAGCTACTTGTCCATCAGGAGTGGTCATCACCCTGCATGGATAAGAAACATACCAAAGGGTCAGTTCCTAAGGGTACGCCGTAATTGTACTGAAATTGAGGATTACCACACACAGGCCGGGGTCCAAAAGGACAAATTCATTCAAAAAGGGTATAAGACCACTACTATAGATGGATTGATCAATGAAGTGGCTGATATACCTAGAGCTCAATGTTTGAAAAAGAAAGAGAATCAAGTAGCGCATACCCAACATCAGGTGGGATTTATCTCGAACTTCCATTGTCAGTACAAAGAAGTAGAAAACATCTATAGAAAGCACTGGCACATTCTCTGTAAAGACAGACACCTTGGAGACTTCCTGCCACAACAACCCAAATTCATCTATAAAAAAGCACCGAGCTTTGGAGATCAGGTGGTAAAAAAGATATTAGACCCCCCTGATGAGAATATCATGAGGTTAAATCTCAAAGGGTTTTATAGTTGCAGGAAGTGCATTTGTTGTCGCACAGTAAGGGTACAAAATAGGGGCATAACGAATGTAACTAATGGTGATGGCGAGAGATTTGACATAAGGGAGTTCATTACCTGTAACTCGTCATATGTAGTGTACCTAATGTGGTGCCCGTGTGGATTATTTTATATTGGCAGGACCAAGAGGCTATTGAGAGTACGCATAGCCGAGCACTTGGCCAACATAAAGAAGGGGTTCAGATATCATAGTGTATCGTTACATTTTAAGGAAAAACATCAACAAGACCCCTCTTTACTACAATTTGTTGGGCTAGACATAGTACACCAGACATGGAGGGGCTCTAATCGTATAAGAGACCTCTCCCAAAGGGAAACAAAATGGATTTTTCTTTTCAAATGTCTTTTCCCGAGAGGGTTAAATATTGAATTGGACCTAAATTGTTTCATCAATAATTTTTAGACAATTTTTAGACAGTTATAAGACAATTTTAGCTGTTTTTAAATTATAATTTGTAATATAATTTTTAAGAGTTTTAGATTGTATCTGGTAATTTGTAGGGTCATACAGTCTATTTACTCACATTCTATATAATTTTGTATTATATATTCTGGCACTATTTTTGCTTTATATTTGTATATTTTTGTTTTATTTTATTTTAATTTTATTTTAATTTTTATTTTTATATTTTTATTTTTATTTTTATATTTATTTTTATTTTTATTTTTATTTGTATTTTTATTTTTATTTTTATTTTTATTTTTATTTTTATTTAGTTTTATTTTTATTTTTATTTTTATTTTTATTATTTTTATTTTTATTTAATCCTATCTATTTTTTCATTATTTCACTTATACAGTTTTTTGATCGGTCATCCGAAAATAGGTGACCGATAAAGAGTTACACTGGGAATCTTGAAATTCTCAAGAAACTGTTTGAATAATCTTTTAAAACTTTTAAAAAACTTTTAAATTGTTAAGTGAGTACAAATACCCATATTTTATAGTAATCTAGCCGTTCATCTGTTAGGTATATAGATCAGACATTTATGTGTTGTAAATAATATAGTAAATATAAATGCACTGTGAAGTGTTTAACAGCTCCGCCGCACAACCAATATGGGAGCGAATAACACAGAAGGATTATTAACTCCATGCAATGGGAGTAGCATTTGCTGTTTAGGATGTCAAATAGTGCTACATTAGGCGAACGGGGACACAAGGTGTGCGCAGGCGCCAACTGTGTATCGCGCATGCGCGAAGATTCTAATACGCGCATGCGCAGTAGCCGATGGCCGGAATTGGGGAGGGTATAAAAAGGTGATTGTCGCTCCGCTTAGCCAACCCCATGATTAAGTCTAACCTATGACGAAACATGTCGGGGGTGTGGCTAAGCGGCAACTAACAAGAGAGATACCATAGCGCAGGGAGCCCAGGAAGGAGTGGAGTTTTGTCTAGCTTGGAGGTCCGGCCAAAGAGACGGGGGTGAGAGATATACAGGCTGAGCCTGGTACACCTTGGGTCCGCCGTGACCACATAACAGACAGTGTTTGGAATTGGAATTGGATTTGCAGTGCAGTGCGGTGCTGTGTGTCATTTTCTATGCTGGTTTTAAATGTGATAAATGTGAGTGGAACTTTTGAAGTGCTTTTTAAAAAAAATTTGCATTAAAATTGTTTTACTGATTCACACTATGGAAAGCTTCCTTTTTTATTTCATATGTGGAGCCTAACCAGCCAACCAATTAACCAATCATATCATTTGATCTGTGGGAATTCGATTGACCCCCCTTGGAGGGACCTTTATGCGCAGTGGCCCTTCACGAAAGTGTGGGCATACCTTTGTGGTGAGTGCGTTTCTTTTGGGGAGGAGGCACAAGTCACTGTGGTGTGGTGGAAGAGCACAGATTTTATTTGATTGATTTATTTCACTTCAAGTATTCATTTTGAATTTTTGCACCAACCACCAGCGGTTATTTGAACTTTATTTATATATATTTGAACTTTATTTAATATATATATTTTTGTGCTTGGGTTTGATTGGCTGCTGCCAATCATCTTACACATATATTTATTAATTTTTGTATATGTTTTATTTGTATATATAACATTGGGCACATATTAGGTGTGTTAAGTTATTATACACATATATGTTGAGTTTATTATATTTATATTTTCTCACTGGAATATTGTGTGTTTAGGAGTGTGATATATATTACAGCGCCGCTATTTGTTATAAGTCTTTTTAATTTAAGATTTTTTCACACAAATTCACCTATATAATTTATGTTTAAGTGGCAGCTATAGTTTAGGGCTTGTATCACCTGAGCGCGGTGGAAGGTGTCCGAATAGGGGCGGTTCATTTGGATTCCTGTGTTACAGGGTACACATACTGCCATCTATCAGGAAAGAAAAATGATGGTATATATTTAATAGGAAAGGTTAATTTTTCCTGACTGACTCCATGACAGCATATGTCTGGGAAATAACTAGCTACAAATAAGGGTGGGATGCAGAAACAGGTAAGGTTTCAATCATGGTTCTTAGCTAAAAGAAACCTTAAGGCCAAATATTAACAGAATAAAGAAGCGAGCTTCACACCACAGTGTGCCAGGATAGCTTTAGTGGAGGACCATGTTGTCACTGTACAATTATTCCTGGTGTCCTGGTACAGGGAGCCTGCAAAGTCTACACACTCCTGGTCGAGTGTGTTGCCCCCTGGACATGACAGGGAGTGCACATATCTGCCCTCTAAGAGAGCTGAAAATCAGTAGAGGTCCAGAATGTAGCCAAATAACTGAAACCAAATGAATCAAAGCAAGTAAACTCTAGAGAGACTCTAACAGGCGAAGAGAGGAAGGCCAGAATAGCTAATCTCCTAAACACTAGTATGCACTAGTGGCAAAATGAATGTATTCTGAACCATAATGGATTAGACTCTCAGATACACAAGGACTGTAGTGGTCAGATGACCCCTTTTTTTAATCACTAGCAGGCCAACCTCTTGTAGGGTTCTGACAACCCCCTCTGCATCCTTGAAAATAATCTCTGTCTTGAGAAAGAGAGTGTGAGGATCCAACCAGCAGATAGGTAAGCAGCATAATGTTTTGCTCCATGGAGAAATGGAGGCAAGTCAGAAAAGAGACAGCTCTGGGAAGATGGGAATAGGCAAGCCCCTGAGCAAAAATAGTCCCTGTCTTAAAATCTCTTATGCTGGGATTGAAATTGACATTCCCTCAGACAGTAAGATTTGACAGAACGCGTCTTTTGTTGCCAGAGCAAGGAATTCTTCCTGGCACACTCAGGGGCTAGAGGGTGACTGATCATCCAAACAGGGACTAAAGTTCTGTCAATGCACAAGCACCACAAGCACTTATATCAGTATTTTTAGCGAAAATATTGTTTTGATAAACATGTACATGAATATTGCAGAGCCTTAAAAATTAGTAGCACCTTCTTTTTATTCTACAGGCCATGTGCTTTTAGAAAATATATGGTTTTGGGGTCTTTTACAAACTTTGAAAGCTGTAAGTGAAAAATGAAAACCTCCAGGTTTTTAGAGAAATTTGGATATTTACATTTTTGCGTATGTTCGATTTTCACCATTTTGAAAAAAGGTGCACTTTAAAATTCACATATATTTGTTATTTGATAACTCAATACAGGTTAAGCTTTTATATTTAGCAGGAATTTTGAAAACTTTGCTGTGTTTTTATCTGCTAATAATGATTTTAGTGTATTTTTAGCGAACATATTCTTTTGATAAACTTTTGCGCAAATATCAAAGGGCCTTAACCTTTTTTTTATTCTACTGGTCATATGCTTTCAGAAAATATATGGTTTGGAAGGTCTTTTGCAAACTCTGAAAGCTATAAGGTAAAAAATAATTCTTGCAATGGAAAGAATTAAAAAATGGTGCGGCCAGCTAAGTTTAATGCCCCGACAGAAAATGTCCGATTGGACCATGTTGTCGGAAAATCCGACCGTGTGTGGGCTCCACCGGACTTTTTGCGTCGGAATTTCCGACGGAAAAAAATTTGAGATCCTGTTCTCAAATTTTCCGACAACAAAATCCGATCAGACTTTTTCGATCGTGTGTAGAGAATTATGATGGACAAATTGGCACGCATACTAAGATCAAATTAGGAGACCAAACCTATTGGCTACTAGCCTCTATGTAGTTCCGTCGTACGCAACGAACGTCACCACGTTTAGAATGATCGGATTTTCCGACAACTTTGTCCGACCGTGTGTATGCAACACCAGTGTAGGACAAAATCCGTCGGAAAAAATAAGATGGATTTTGTGGTCGGAATTTCCGACCGTGTGTACGGGGCATAAGAGTGGAGCGAAGGGCCTGGCAGCAAAAGGGTTAAAGCTTGCCGTATTCACAGATAAAAAGACTTCTTTTTTTATCTGACCCTCATACTACTCTCCTAAACCTGCTGGAAGACTTTGCTATGTTTCAGTCTCTTTCAACGTAAAGACAAATTGCACTAAGTCCTATGTTGTGACTAAAATCACACACTGGTATAGACCACTGCACAAATTCTCCCTCTCCACCTACAACTTATGTTGGAAGTGTGACACTAAATTGGATACGCTGTTTTATATTTGGTAGTCATGCCCAGCCCTCCAATCCTTTTGCAATGGAATCCACTGTCTAATTTCTCTAGTCTCTACTTACATGTTCGATTTTATCCCAGTCCAGTTCCTCTACAACATACCTCTATGTCTAAATCGTATCTTAAATCCTTAGCAAATGGCAATTTATATGGTGAATGGTGCCAAACTCGCCATCCTCATGTTCTGGAGTTCCAGTCGAGCTCCAACACTTAGAGACTTCTCAAACTCCACAGAATGGCAGAAATGGAAGAGCTGATTGTTATATGGTAGGATAACCCCTCGAAAAATTCTCAAAGACCTGGTTCTGCTGGCTACAATTTCAAGCAACACATTCTTGTGTAATGTTCCTACCCCCTTAAACCTGTACGTTCTCATGTTTTACAATATTAAGGTCCACGCTCAGGGCCTTTGTCTCAGTGACATCCACACCAAGAAATCTACCTTCTAGCTTATAGGTAGTGAACCTGAAAGATGAGGACAGAGGAGGGGTCGGCTAACCAGCTCCTATGAGCGTCACACTTACCCCTCGCCCCTTAGCTCTCCCACCCCCACCTGTCCACACTGGGAAACCAGATCTCCCAGAGTAATCAACAGAGCTGCTCTGTCACTTCGGCAATGGTCTTCTGCTCTCTGTGTACCCACCACGAATAGAGCAGAGTTGTCATGGCTAAACTATCAGTTTGACAACTGGTCTTGCAGTCTGCAAAAGCTGATGCAGAGGCAGGAGTGGTAGGAGTCACTCCATCCCTTTACCTCACCTATGTGTGTTCTGACTCCTAAAATGTTTTGTGATGTTACCATGGCTTGGCTGTGTCAGCTTCACAGAACTTAGTATCAGTATAGCAGTGTGTAAGTAGGATTTAAAGGGTGTAACCAAGCTAAAAACAGTAATAATGAATAGAACATATTTTGTATTTTGCCAGAGATGGCCGAGGGATACTATAAAAATCACTTAAAAATAAAGCGTTAACACAAATGTTTATAGCACCACTATTTCCCCCAAATTTCTCACATTAGCATTTAGATTGTTCCGTGCCAACTTTTGAATAAGACCCTTTCTGTCTTTGTCAAACAAACCTGATTGTTATTTAACACAGAACCAGTCAAATTACATTTTCATTAAGGCAGGTCCAAGACAATTATGTGGTTAAAAAAAAAAAAAAAACAATCTTAATAAAACAAGTCACTATCTGCAAAATTTAATTTCCAGAAGCAGAGCCTTCTGAATGTTAGAAGTAAGAAAAGAGCAGAATGGAAACAAAAGAAAACAAACACAGAGAACAACTGTAGAATATGATAACAGGTCTCCAAATGTAATAATATTACTGATAATGATCATTTACATTTTGCTAGTTGGTAAGAATGATAATTTCCAAGCAAACTGAGAAGCAAAAATATGTTAACTCATTGTTTCATTTGCAATGTTTTCATTGCAGAGAAGAAAAACTTAGATGCTTCATATTTGCTCACCTATTTTGCTTAGAAATATACCAGTTAAAATGACCTCAGGCAGGTATCATTGTAAATCCCATATGTAATATTATATACATTTCTGCTGTTCCCATTATTATGTGGGTGGGGCTTAATATAAAACAAATTCCTCCATTCACTGTTAAGTCACTGAGCAGTGCTTGCAATGTAACCTGTTAACCTGAGTAAAATATTTTGCACCTTATTTGGGCCTTTTCAATGTTCACTTTATACAGTGAAAGGAAAAACGTAGCCTCGTGGTCCCCAATATCTTCAAATACACCTAATGGGTATACTTGATTCTTAACTATACTAATCGTGGCATCCAGGTCTCCAAACCTTGGTTGGAAAAAGTTGGGAGCATGTATATAACATTTTGTCTTTAAAGCGGGGCTCCACTGCCCCTAACGTTTTTTTTTTTTTTAAAAGCCCTTAATAAACGTAAATTTTGGCATTTAATTACTCACCAGTCCGGGTTGCAGGAGTAGTGCCTTTCGTTTTTTCTAGTAAAATATTACTTTAGAAAGAACCTGTTGTGGTTCTCCATCTTGGCTGTGGGCGAGTGAAATCTCCAGGCATTATCTTCCTGGATTTCACTGACGCCCATTCATTCTAATCTCGAGCATACGCCGCCAGCAGCTCACAACGGCGGCGGCGTCAAAAGTCCCGCAAGTCTCGGGCGATCTCGGGCCAGGCAGCCGCACTGACTCCTGGGAGCTATGACACAAGCTCCCAGGAGACAGTGCGGGCTAGGGGATATTTTGTAACAGCCGTAATATCCCCGCCCATATCCGAGGGACCAAGAACCAGGAAGCGATGGATGCCAAGAAGAAGAACAGCTAAAGGTAAGTTAAAAAAAAAAAAAAACTGCCGTTTCGGATCGAGGAAGGTGAGTACTTTTTTTTTTTTTTATAGGGTTTAAAAACTGGTGGTGCTCCGCTTTAAGATTATTCTAGGATTCTGGTTTGTAAAAATAAATTTTGGGTATTTGGGATGTATCCTTTTTCTGTTATGTTTACGACACTAGCTTAGCCTGGCCATAAACAGCCCAGTTTCTAACAATCCAATTTGACTTGTGAGATCTTGGGAAAGACACATTATTATTTCATACAGTCTGCATTGTAAAATAAGGACACTGTTTACTGGGTGTCAGGTGATCCTATACTTAATATAATACTTATAAAGAAGCAGATATGCAGCGAGTGAAACATGTGGCAGGAGAAAAACACGTGAGAATATAATTATATGAAATTGTCTGTTCCCTGATGTAATCATTATGAGATTATGTGAAATGTATCAGATGGTACTTGTATTGTGTCATTCAATCAATATAAAAAATACCACAGCACTCAACAGAGTCTAAACGTGTACCTCAAAAATGTCTGGTGTGCGTCCGAGCTAAGGGAAGACCAAAGAAAAAAACGTCCAGTCAGCCATCAGCATTCAGGCAGGAAACCCAGCTATATCAGAGGATACATGTTATTTACCCTCAAACCTTGGATGAAGGATAAGGAGAAGAGCACATTATTTAAAGAATCCCGTATCTATACCGGGTATACCGGGATAAAGCACTATGCATATGTGTTAAAAAAAGATCACATCAAACTAACTGCTGTGTTGTAAAAAACACACATGATCCACCTGGATATGATGAGCCACTCACAAATTCATTTAGAGGTTAGGTAATCCCTGCAACAAGTGCATATCATCCAATGGCTCAGTCAATCAAATGATTGATGAATCCTTATTCTAATAACAAATAAATATACATATCAGTACCTTGGATAAATCACCCACCCATTGTGGACTAGACCAGGGAACCAGCCAACAATGCTTACCAATATTGATATATATATATCACCCACCAATGACACAAATAAAGGGTAAAGATGTCTCACATCTCTGCAAAATGCATGGAAATACCTCCCATATGTGGAGGGAACAGAAACGATAAATATCCGGGTCTCCCAAGGAACCTGCAGTCCAGCCTGAAAGTCCCCAAAGCCAACCTGCCCCTATATATTGAGGATTATAAAGCTTTAATGTTTAACGCTGTTTGTTGATAATGTTTATATTTGTCTATACACAGCATAGGTGTAGAGTTTTACTCTATGGAATGAAGCCCTGGGGAAGAAGCCATTGCACTGGGAAACATGTTGGCAAGCTAAATACAACCAGGGCTGGTACTAGGGGTGGGCAGGAGGGGCATCTTCCCTGGGTGGGATAATTTAATGTGAGAAGAGGGCACAGTTTTCTGGGTACAGGACAGAGTATACTGCAGAATGTAACACAGACAGAGAGCGGCTTGGTCCCTGCATGTAGATCGTAGGCCTACACCCGCCACCTGCCTGCAAAGTGCACTTTACTAGTCTTTCAGCAACAGTAGAGTGGAGCAGGCAGGGCACATGAGGTTGGGACGGCATCAGCTATCAGTGCTTTCCTGATTTAGTCTACATGCATACAACTTTCCTGCTCCTGGATAGTGGCTTCTCTCCTCCCTCTCCAGTCATTTCTATCACTCCTGCTTTATCTCTCACACTGTCCAGATGTCTGTGGGAGATCACCTCCTAACCTCCTGTTATCTCTCCCTGCTCTAGACGATCTCAAAGCCTATCCTAATATGACATTCAGGTGCGGGTTCCAATAGAATGGGACGCTGGCACAGGGATGCACACAATGCCCGTACATCCCTGTGCTGATAAAATAGAGCCCTGCACAGGACACACATGTGAATGGGCCCTAAAGAACTCATATACATGGAGGCTTAGTGAGCTCCACAGGCATAAGAAAACAACAGGAGCTACTAAAGCTGGCCAATGATGGATGGAAATTCAACTGTCTCAGCAAGGACCGGAAGAGTTTCAATCCTTCTGTAGTCATTCCTGATAAAGACAAGTCAATTTAATGATCAACTTCTCTCAAACCAGCAGAAATGTTTCCTTAGATTTGTAGCACCGACATAGATGTCTCAGTGGAAAGGATTCCCTCATCCACCTTAGTTATGTGGATTGGGGGATCCACTCAGTTTTTTTTCGATCAGACACTGACTGATAAAAAAATTAAAACGATCCATCTATGGCCAGCCTCCAGCTTACCATACGTTATACAATCTGATTGTACAATATCTTTTGGATCTACCACCACCTATGTAGTACAAAGGCCTGCCTGATTGGATACTACTTAAATTAATTGTATAGGTTTGTCCATATATTACAAAGTTTTAGTAAATCTAAACGAGATTGTGCAGAGATTGTACAATCAAATTGTATAGTATATGTTATACCTACAGCATAGTGTTCTTGTGCATAAGTACTAACAGTGACAAATGTTTTCCCTCTTATCTTTATTCTCACCTATGCAGATTTGTTTTCCCAGGAGCTTTATTTTTGAGTCCATTAAACACCCTCACACATTGTCTAAAGCTGGGTACATACTAGGGTTACACCAATACCTGTTTTGTACCAACAAGTACTCGCTGATAACAGTTGGCGATACCTTTACTGTGCGATTTGAGCCCATGGAAAATCGCACTGTAAAGAATCACATGTGATTTGAACAGGAATGTGGTTCTATTCCTGTCTGAATCACATGTGGTTTTCTGCACCACTCCTGTGTAAACCCAGCCTGAAGTCACCATGACATGACTGGATTCACATAGGAGCGGTGTGGGAAACTGCATGTGATTCAGACAGAAATCACACCACTAGGGGCATACCTAGAGCATTACTAGGCACCCCCCATCACTGATCATGCCTGTACGCACTCAGCCCCCGTCATACCTGTACACACTCAGCCCCCTCATACCTTATTCACTCAGCCCACCCACACACCTGTACACAATCAGCCCACCTGCACACCTATATGCACTCAGCCCTCCTCATACCTGTATGCACTCAGCCCTCCTCATACCTGTATGCACTCAGCCCCCCTCATACCTGTACGCACTCAGCCCACCCACACAACTGTATGCACACAGCCCCCCTCATACCTGTACGCACTTAGCCCCCTCACACCTGTAGACACTCAGCTGCTCCCCCAACACACACACATGTACACACTCAGCCCCCCCCACACACACACGTACACACTTAGCTGCCCCCCCACACGTGTACACACTAAGCTTCCCCCCTCACACCTGTACACACTCAGCTTCCCCCCCCCACACACACGTGTACACACTCAGCTGCCCCCTCACACATTTACACACTCGGGTGTCCCCCCACACACACACACGTGTACACACTCAGCTGCCCCCTTACACCTGTACACACTCAGGTGTCCTCACCACACACACACACCTGTACACACTCAGCTGCCCCCCTTCACACCTGTACACACTCAGGTGTCCTCACCACACACACACACACCTGTACACACTCAGCTGCCCCCCTTCACACCTGTACACACTCAGCTGCCCCCCACACACACCTGTACACACTCAGCTGCCCCCTTCACACCTGTACACACTCAGCTGCCCCCCTTCACACCTGTACACACTCAGCTGCCCCCCACACACACCTGTACACACTCAGCTGCCCCCCTCACACCTGTATACACACAGCTGCCCCCACACACACGTACACACTCAGCTGCCCCCCTCAGCCCCCCCCACACACATACATCTGTAAACACACACACAACTCTGCCCTCCCTTACACAAACAGCCTCCTCCCTTCACTTGTACTCACAGCCCCACTTGTAAGGTGGTCTTCCTTGTCCCACATGTCCCCGTGAAAATACATTACTGGCAGTAACACGAGGGCTGCACATACATGAAGCAGCCAGAGGTGGCAGTATAGAGCTTGGCGTAAGCTCAATGACAGAGCAGCTGACTCTCACAAACGAGAGCCAGCACAGCTACAGAGCAGAGAGCACCTCTTGCACTCGCCACTGCCTTATCCTGGCTCTGATAGCCAGCCTGACACCCCCTCCCCCCAATGTGTGGCACCCTCTTGCAAATGCTTAGTATCAGCAAAGATACCAGTATCAGTGCAACCCTAGTACATGCTATTTATTTTTTTTCCAGCAGGTCGAACAGATCCCTGCATCCATGCAAAATAAGGTGGATGGAGGAATCCCCCCCCCCCACTGTGCTATTGTACTCTGACAGCAGGACTCCTCCACTGTCAGAATACAATGATCTTGCTTCAGCTAGTTCTAGAGCACCATTTACAATCTTCAGAAATCCCCCCTGGGCAGCCAGGTTACTCATTATTGGCTGCGAACCAAGCCGCCATCAAAGTAATCTAATTGGCTGTGCGCTGTGTGCTTTGTGATTATTGTGATGACCAACCACAAATGTAAATAGTAACGCTGGTGCACTCTGCAGCCATCACATATGTTTTTGTGTGCTGCAAAAGTTTCTGCTAGCTCCGACCCCTGTTCTGCGAGGACTATGCACTACAAATGACAGACGCACATCTTCCAGCCCTGTCATTTTTGGGGAGACATCTGCCTATCATAACTGTAGAAATGAAATAACTGAGACATTTTTTTAAGTTTCAGTCTGGAAATCAACATTTGAGTGAGCCATCTCCTCTTGTTTAGACTCCCATTTTTATCTACCCTTTTTCTGTTTCTACCCTACTGATTCCATCCACAAGATGCTTTTATTCTGAACATCAGGTTACAGCAGATGACAGGATACAAACAGATAAATAGGTTGTGGTATTTATGCGGTCAAAAGATGATATTGTCTGTAGCTTACAATGCAGAATACATGTGCCCTGCTACATGTGGCTTGTAGCTGCATCCATGACACATGAAGTGCAATCACAGGAAGAAGGGTGGAGCATTACATACAAAAGGAAGTGTGTCATAACATAAGGGAAAAAGAACATAAGAAACAAGTGCATTATCACAAAGGGTCACTAGATGGCAGCATGTGAACTAAATATAAAACGTCCAAAGAAATGGTTAGGAAAGCAATCTATATAAATTCTATGCATTCTATTCTACTCATTGGGGCAGCCCAATTAGAGAGTAGATAATTTTAAAGAACATAATAATGTTTCCTGTTTTCTCTGTGACCCCCTGCATTAATATTAATATTAACTTGATAAATATGTGTAGTTTCCTAGAGTAAAATAATTGGAACTGTAAATGTATTGCATCTCTTGCTATGCAATGCCGATAATTAGTTTTCTTTGTTTTTTATGTTGTCAAAACAATGTTTAGGTCATGAGTTGGAACATGTTAAATATAAAACATTACATATTAAAGTTACAGTAAGCAATATGCTTGTTTTAGAAAAATCATTCATACACATCCACTATTTAAAGCGGAGCTCCACCTAAATAGGGAAGCTCCACTTGTTTGCCTCCTCCCCTCCTCCTCTGCCACATTTGGCACCTTTCGGGGGGGGGGGGGGGGGGTCGGCACAGGTACCTGGTTTTGACAGCTGCTGACTTTTAAGGTTTTTCTGAAGGAGCCTGGAGCTCCGCTTTAATGGCGATCTAATCTATTTTTCATGAACTCATTTGTTACTCTGAGTTTTTCTGTTTTTATACCTCCTTGTGACACCCCCTATGAGCTCCAAAAATGTTTCCTTTTCCCCTCATTCAAATGCATTACATTACAATCATGTGCACTGCTCTAGTCCTTAGTCCATCCCAGTAGAGAGCGAGAGTGTGGCTATGTTCCTACATACAGTGAAACCACGGAGAATGGATGCCTCTAACAAGAAGTCAGATCGCAGCAGCAAAACAATAAATAAAAGGAATTTAGAGCAATAAAAGGTACCTTTCTGAGTTAAGAATACATACTTGCATAGGTAATGTTTTTTTTTAAACAAACGGTTGTTGTCAATTTATTGGCAATTGTTATCTTTACAATTCAAAATATATATTTTTTAATTTTCTTTTACAGGCACATAAAACTGTTTTTTTTTTAAATAAATACAGACACCACTAAATGTACAAAAAAAGAACAGTATAGCCAGTCTACATTTTTCTCTGATGTTTTTATTAAGTAAAGGTCACTAGGTAAAATTAATTAAAAGTGCAGAGACCGGGATGGCCAGACTACCGTCAGTCCTTGGTGAGACTTGACAAAGTGTTGAGATGTATTACATGTGATAAAGCATTGTTTTGTTCTCTAAATTTTATGTGACCCTACAGCAGGGAGTAATATGTAGCATAAAATAAAGACATTTCACAGTATCATAGATATCTCTGTGATTAAATCTGGTATTTAAATATATTGCATTATTTAGCAGGTGGAATGTTTGATTCTATCAAAATGAATTACAGTATATTCCATGTGCATGTGAGATGGAATCTATCAGACTTATTTAGTAAAGTAATGCAAACAGCAATGATACTGTGCAAAGATCATTTCCTAAGGTGTATGTCCAGCTAAAGCTTTTTTTTATTGATGACCAGTTATTATAGCAGTTGTGGGACTACCACCGACACGCAGGATAGGTACACAGGCAGTCACGATGGCAGATGCTTAGCCAGGCCAGAGTCATAAACAGGAGATCAGCGGATGGGGACAAGGGACAATGGGGATGGGGACAAGGAGTAAGACAGACAGGGACAAGGTGGAAGGGATCAGGCTGCAGGGCAAGGATCCAGGGATACAGGAACAGACAGGAATGGGTACAAATAGATTCAGGATGTAGGGAGCAGGTTCAGAATCAGGTTTCAGGTTTGGGGTTTCAGGTCAACAGGATACAGGTCAGGGCTCAAGGACAATACCAGGGCAAGGTGTGTGTGCACTTGCCGGGTATTTATACTACAGCTGCTATCAAGGTCAGGTGATGCCTGTCTGCAGAAGGTAATACCTGCTCCATACTGCCAGGATCCCTCCGCTGGTGGACGCCAGTACTGCGGCCCAACGATGACAATATACCAGCAGGAAAAAGCTCTTCTGACAGCTCCAAACTGCCAGGAGACACCTGCTGGTGGGCCCCAGTACTGCACACCAAATGATTGATATTACCAGCGGAGGGAACCTTTCCTGACACTGCCTCTGAGGCAAAATGGAGGTCTCCACAGTTAAGAAATTGTGTCTCAGTCCCAAGCTAGTCTAGCCTGCTCATTCAGGGGTGTTCTGCTTTCTCCCTCAAAGACAGGTGCTGACTGTTTCAGCTTCCTTTTCAGGACTCGGATGCACATGGGTTAACCCTTTCAGGACCAAAGTTCCTGTAATAAGTTGGAGGTTCTGTCCAACCCAAATATCTATCAATCCAAAGAGCACTGAAAATCAGTCCTCTCCTCTCTGAATAGACTACTCTGAAACCCTTCACCCTGCATGGGTGTGAGCCCCTTTGTACTAAAAATGTCTCTTGAGCTCCCCCTTAAAATGACCACAACACAAATAGTAGGGAAATGTATATTCCATCCAGGACCCATTTCTAGCACCCTGTACACCAAGCTTCAGGTGCTTCATACATTTGGGGTAAATTCTTCAACTTTAAAGTTAGGAAGGTTGGGTGAGATTCCTGCTTCAGACTTCTAACCAGTTACCTGCACTCAATTTCCTCCAAACACCATCCCTATCTCTGGCAGGATACTGTGAGTGCAATTATCATCTGACTGTCCTAAAAGGCAGCTCTTTGTTTCTAAACCAGTTCATCTCTGACTTATCTTCCATATCCCTGGATCTCCCAGGGATAATCCCCAACACATCACCCAGAAATCTCTTTGTAAACATCCCACTAATAAAGCTGATCCAGATACCCATTTCCTATATATCCTAAGCTGGGTGACTAACTACGTACTAGCTTCATCATTATCTACCTTGCTAGGCAGACACCATATGCCATTTTTCTGGACACACAGCAGACTAGGGCTCTTGGATACACCTACAGGGACATTTTCAAGGAATGCAATAAGAAATGTAAGAGCGTGATCAAGGCAACTAAAATAGCCTATGAGAGAAGAGTAAAAAATACTCCCAAAAAGAGATAAAATATAGAAAAAAGGTGTCAGAGCATTTTGGTCCCATAAAGGATAATCAGGTGAAACTGGTTACACATGACATGGAAAAGGCAACTGTATTAAATATACCTTGTGGCTTCAAAAAAGGGCCAAGAAACATACCTGGAAACTATAGATCAGTCAGCCTAACATCAGCAGTATGTAAACTATTGGAGGAGAAGATAAGGGACCATATCCAAGAACCTGCTGATGAAAAGGGTATTATTGGTAGTAATCAGTATGGATTTATGAAGGATCGTTCATGCCAGACCAACCTGTTAACATTCTATAAGGAAGTAAACTGTAATCTGTAGGAATGCCTACAGATGTGGTGCATCTGGATTTCATCAAAGCATTTGATACAGTTCCCCATGGACACTTTAATATACAAATTAAGATATGTTGGCACTGACAATGGTGTATGTATCTGGATGGAAAACTGCAGTTGCAAGCAGAGTACTCCAAGACTCTGTCCTGGAGTATGTCCGGGAGTATGCTTAATATGTCCATATCAAATGATATTGAGGTTTGTATAAATAGTTAAAATCTCAGTGCTCTCTGACGATACCAAACTAAACAGAGTAATCATTTTATAGCAGGATATAGAAACCTTACAAGAAGACCTCGATAAAGTAAAGGGGTAGGCAACTACATGGCAAATTAAGTTTAATATCGAAAAATGTAAAGTATTGCATTTGGGGGCTAAAAATCTGAATGAAAATTATTTGCTAGGGGTCAAAGGTAAAAAGGATCCTAATAGATCACAACCTCAGTAATGCCAAACTGCAGCAAACAAAGCTAGCATAATATTAGTGTGCATTAAATATGGTATTTACCCAAGAGACAAGACTATAATTCTACCGCTTCACAAAACTTTGGTTCAGCTACATCTTGAGTATGCTGTCCAGTTCTGGTCACCAGTGCTCAGGAAAGATGTGCTGGAACTGGAGAGAGTCCAGAGAAAGGCAACAAATAATATGGGGACTGGAGGGCTTCAGTTATGAGGAGCAACTACGGTACTATCATTAAACTTGTATGTATATATGTGCAGGGATAGATGGCACTGCCTTATCACCTGGAGAGTGACCTGATATATAAGGTCTGATATATGTGATATCTGATTTAAGGCAATATAGGTATAGGTTTATTATGGATTCCTCCGGACCCAGATTGTTTATCTGGGTCTGAGGAAACCTATGTCAGTAAAATAAAATAAGCATGTGGGTGAATTACCACTTTTACATCTGCCCCTCTTTTTTAATTTCCATCATAGCATGCCCTTAAAGAATCTATGGCCTGAATAGGGCAATTATGTACAACCCTGAGGAGTTTTTGCATAGGGCCTCCTGGAAAGAATTTTAGAATCCCTCTGGGAGTCATATATCCCTTGAGATTTATCACTGTGTTAATTATATTCCCTCTGATTAGCATATGGATGCATAAGCCTAAACGCTGTTTTATCTGTAATTTTAAGTGTATTTTTGCATATTTTATCTTTACTATGTAATATCTGGGTTGTGTGATGCTGGGTGGATGTGCAGGAGGCATTACCCTATTCAGCCACTGGGGGTGTGTATAGTAACTTATAAGGTTGTAAGTGGGAATCTATCCATCCATATTGGCTGGATGTACAACGGGATATGCAGGAAGCAATACCCCATTCGGCCATTGGGGGTGTGAATAGTAATTCAAGGGATTGGATGTGGGAAACCACCCACCTAATTCAGTTGGATGGTTAACAGAATATCCCTTTAGCATGCAACTGGCCACCTAATTATGGAGGTTTGGACCCTGCACACCCATCCAGTATTTAAGACTTGAGCTGTACCAAGAGGGCGCCGTATCAGATGACGTCCTATGATGAAATGTGCAAGGAAGAGCCTAGTATGCACCCACGTCACTTCCGGTTTGCGGCATTCGGACCGGTGAAACGCACGCTGAACAAGATTTATTTTGTATTGTGTCATTGCAATACCTTCCCGCCAACTGGCCTTACTGCATTGTTTTTATTCAATAAATTTGGAAAATCTTTTATGGAACTTCACTATTAGTGCTCGTCTCTTCCATTTATATGAGGATACCCCAAGGGCTTGAAACGCCACAAAAAAAGCAACCATTCAGGAACTGGCAGCTATGCTTACTATTGCTCATCCTTAGCAGGAACACAGGCTCAGGACATCCTAGGGTCAGATCCAACAAGGAGGAAGATGGCTCCAGATAAAGAACCCCACTTTATGTGTTCTACCCCTACAGGGGTATTGAAATCTGGTGAGTGGGGAACTGAAGGGGAGCACGAATGTCACCTCATGCTGCGTGGCACAGGAATTTGCACAAGTCACTTTGGATTGGTTTCTAAGCAATTAGCACTACAGATTGAATTTATATATCTATATCATTAATTTAAGACAAGAGACTTTTTTCACAAGAGACTTTTATTTATTTTTATCCATTTTTCCCTTTGATGAACTCACGTGAAATTCTAGTTTATGTTTAGTTTATTCTAATGATTTTTCAATGTAATATGCACTTTGGTATATAGGTGTAGAGGTACGGGTCACCTTAGAAATTAGCACTTTAACACAGGCTTTTTGGTTGAAATAATTTACACAATTAATAATTTTTTCCCCCTTGAGATTACAATTATTTTAGGGTGCATATATATAAATATTATGTAGCGCACTACTCCCTTGGGAGCTGCTGGGTGTGTTCATACCTTTCTGTTAACTGCTTCCATTCTTCCACCCCTGCACGAATTCACATCAGTAGACAGTCCAAGAACTTTTAAAAGAAACTTTTATTCACTTGCTTGCAGTATGTTACATGCTGGTCATTGAAATATGAGCTGCCTCTTACTTTCTGGTTCCTGATTGTATTAAATGTCCTTTCCTATAATTAACTGACCAATTCCCCTCTGAAAGACATTGTGGTTTTGTGGATGCTGGAAGCCCCAGGCCTCACCTGCCTATCTTGACTCCTGCAGTCCTCCTGGCGTCAGTTCAGGAAAGTCCTGGACGAATAAGCACCACTGGGTTGCACTCCCTTTGCTCTCTCCCATCGACGGTCCATGATTGCCACAGAAGGTCGATCCCAGTCTACCCTGTCCTTATTGCAGCTACTTCCCGCTCTGCATGGTTGGATACATCCCAGGCTGGGATGCCCGGTCCACTTCTCCCGGAGTTACATTGTTGCTTTGGTTTTGGACCATCCAGCACTAAGGTCTCTGAACCCTCAGGCCTTCAAGCCCCTCCTGCTATCCAGCGCTGGGGTCTCTGAACCCCCAGGCCTTCAAGCCTGCTCCTTGTCGCTACATTTCTGCTCCTTCTCTGGTTCAGACTCCTCCCATCTCCTCCAGGAATCATGTGACCCCAGCTTATATGCAAGTCCTGCCCCTGCCAACACAAGTTAATGATTGGTCCAGGGCTCTCCATACAAACTGCCTGCACCCCAGTCCCCAGTCCGCCTTCCTTCCAGAATATTTACAATGGAAGGTAAGAGAGATCTTTCAGGGTCAGAGTGCAGGTGGCCACACCCCCCTCTATTCTGTCACTCCCCTCTCCCAAAACAAACAACCAGGCCTAAAAAATGCAAGGCCCTGGCAAATTTCCCTAACACTTACCTAACTAAACCTAGTTAGCACCCACCTAAAGGTGTTGGGCGCTACAATTTTATATATGCACCCTAAAATAATTGTAATCTCAAGGGGGAAAAATTATTAATTGTGTAAATTATTTCAACCAAAAAGCCTAATTAAACGTATTCACCTGGGAAAGGAGACACTTAAGAGACACTTAATGTGTGTTGAAGCCTGAGCAAGTGTAAATGAGCCCTAAAAGCCTCACAAAAGTTGCAGGTGCCGTAAGTGAGCTTTGGCATAGACTTATATGGAGGCTTTGAAGATGCTTTGAAGCACCACTAAAGTGACATGGGTATAATTTTTGAAGCAAAGTAAAGCAAATACAACGTGTACACAGGACTGTAAGGTAACCATGTTATTTAGTGACAGGAGCTTTGACTGGCGTTCAGAATGCTCTAAAAATGGGGTGAGGGTGGTGATAAATGGGGAATATTCGGAATGGTCAGGGGTGGGTAGTGGGGACCCACAGGGTTCTGTGCTGGGACCAATCCTATTTAATTTATTCATAAACGACCTGGAGGATGGGGTAAACAGTTCAATCTCTGTATGCATTTGCAGGTGACACTAAGCTAAGCAGGGCAATAACTTCTCCGCAAGATGTGGAAACCTTGCAAGAAGATCTGAACAAATTAATGGGGTGGGCAACTAAATGGTAAATGAGGTTTATTGTAGAAAAATGTAAAATAATGCATTTGGGTGGCAAAAATATGAATGCAATCTATACACTAGGGGGAGAACCTCTGGTGGAATCTAGGATGGAAAAGGACCTGGGGGTCCTAGTTGATGATAGGCTCAGCAATTGCATGCAAAGCCAAGCTGCTGCTAACAAAGCAAACAGAATATTGGCATGCATTAAAAAGGGGATTAACTCCAGGGATAAAGCGATAATTCTCCCACTCTACAAGACTCTGGTCCGGCCACACCTGGAGTATGCTGTCCAGTTCTGGGCACCAGTCCTCAGGAAGGATGTACTGGAAATGGAGCGAGTACAAAGAAGGGCAACAAAGCTAATAAAGGGTCTGGAGGATATTAGTTATGAAGAAAGGTTGCGAGCACTGAACTTATTCACTCTGGAGAAGAGATGCTTGAGAGGGGATATGATTTCAATTTACAAATACCATTGTGGTGACCCCCCAATAGGGATAAAACTTTTTTGCGGAAGGGAGTTTAACAATACACGTGGCCACTCATTAAAATTAGAGGAAAAGGGGTTTAATCTTAAACTACGTAGAGGGTTCTTTACTGTTAGAGCGGCCAGGCGGTGGTCTCAGCGGGGGGGGGGGGCATCGAAAGTTTCAAAAACTATTAGATAAGCACCTGAACGACCACAACATACAGGGATATACAAGGTAATGCTGACTTATAATCACACACATAGGTTGGACTTGATGGACTTGTGTCTTTTTTCAACTTCACCTTCTATATAACTATGTAACTATGTCGCTTTAGTGGTGCTTCAAAACAGGAGGGGGGGGGGTGGGGGGGGAGATAGAAAGAGAACAGTGTAGTATGGTAGTCAGTGTAGTATCGTGGTCAATCAGTGTAGTATAGTAGTCAGTGTAGTATGGTGGTCAGTCAGTGTAGTATGGTGGTCAGTCAGTGTAGTATGGTGGTCAGTCAGTGTAGTATGGTAGTCAGTATATTATGGTGGTCAGTCAGTGTAGTATGGTAGCCAGTGTAGTATGGTGGTCAGTCAGTGTAGTATGGTAGTCAGTGTAGTATGGTGGTCAGTCAGTGTAGTATGGTAGTCAGTGTAGTATGGTGGTCAGTCAGTGTAGTATGGTAGCCAGTGTAGTATGGTAGTCAGTATAGTATGGTGGTCAGTCAGTGTAGTATGGTAGTCAGTGTAGTATGGTAGTCAGTCAGTGTAGTATGGTAGTCAATGTAGTATAGTGGTCAGTCAGTGTAGTATGGTAGTCAGTGTAGTATGGTGGTCAGTGTAGTAGGGTAGTCAGTGTAGTATGGTGGTCAGTCAGTGTAGTATGGTAGTCAGTGTAGTATGGTGGTCAGTCAGTGTAGTATAGTGGTCAGTCAGTGTAGTATGGTGGTTAGTCAGTGTAGTATGGTGGTCAGTCAGTGTAGTATGGTGGTCAGGGTAGTATGGTGGTCAGTGTAGTGTAGTATGGTGGTTAGTGCAGTGTAGTATAGTGGTCAGTGTAGCGTAGTATGGTGGTCAGTGTAGCGTAGTATGGTGGTTAGTGTAGCGTAGTATGGTGGTCAGTGTAGTGTAGTATGGTGGTCAGTGTAGCGTAGTATGGTGGTTAGTGTAGCGTAGTATGGTGGTTAGTGTAGCGTAGTATGGTGGTCAGTGTAGCGTAGTATAGTGGTCAGTGTAGCGTAGTATGGTGGTTAGTGTAGCGTAGTATGGTGGTCAGTGTAGCGTAGTATGGTGGTTAGTGCAGTGTAGTATGGTGGACAGTGTAGCGTAGTATGGTGGTCAGTGTAGTGTTGTATGGTGGTCAGTGTAGCGTAGTATGGTGGTCAGTGTAGCGTAGTATGGTGGTTAGTGTAGCGTATTATGGTGGTCAGTGTATTGCCACACAGTCACACCTACACTTCAGCGCTCCCAATACAATCCTCCCTCCTTTAAACAAAACAGTCAAAGAATAAGTACAACAAAATAGAACAGACATGTATACAATATATATATATCTTTACATATCTGAGTGTGGATCCCCCACTTACATCAGGGTCCCCAGAGAGCCACCCCTTACATCAGGATCCCCAGAGAGCCTCCCCCTTACACCAGGGTCCCCAGAGAGCCTCCCCTTACACCAGGGTCCCCAGAGAGCCCCCCCCCTTACACCAGGGTCCCCCCCTTACAACAGGGTCCCCAGAGAGCCTCCCCTTACACCAGGGTCCCCAGAGAGCCTCCCCCTTACACCAGGGTCCCCAGAGAGCCTCCCCCTTACACCAGGGTCCCCAGAGAGCCTCCCCCTTACACCAGGGTCCCCAGAGAGCCTCCCCCTTACCTCAGGGTCCCCAGAGAGCACCCCCCTTACATCAGGTCCCCAGAGAGCACCCCCCTTACATCAGGGTCCCCAGAGAGCACCCCCCTTACATCAGGGTCCCCAGAGAGCACCCTACTTACATCAGGGTCTGCAGCATTGCCCTTTACATCAGAGTTCCCCCTTGCACTGTAAGGTGGAATCCTGCATACTATGATGTAAAGGGGAACTCTGGGACTGTGGGGAGGACTCTGGTGACCAGTGAAAGAAAACACTAAGATAAGGGGGTTTACTGATAAGGGGAAACCTTTATATCAGTGCCCCCTTACAATATTGTATTGACCCCCCCTAGACTGGCCTAGCGGTGCTGTCACTGACCTCCTCTCAGGTGCATCATGCAGGGCTCAGTCAGTCGGCTCCAGCTTGGTGGCTCTGTTTTATCCCATAGTTTCCTCTCCACAGTCCACCCCCCCAACCCCCCATCCTGGCTGCGCTCCCTCTCTTGACTCAGGGGAGGTCAGAGGCTGCGGATGGGACAGGGGAGGTCAGAGGCTGGGGGGGAGGGCAACAGGAGAGGTCAGAGGCTGCGGGGGGGGGGACAGGAGAGGTCAGAGGCTGTGGGGGGCAACAGGAGAGGTCAGAGGCTGCGAAGGGGGGGACAGGAGGTCAGAGGCTGCGAAGGGGGGGGGCAGGAGGTGATGCGAAGGGGGGGGGGGACAGGAGGTCAGAGGCTGCAAGGTGGGGGGGGGACAGGGGGGGGGGACAGGAGGTCAGAGGCTGCAAGGGGGGGACAGGAGGTCAGAGGCTGCAAGGGGGGGGGGGACAGGAGGTCAGAGGCTGCAGGGGGGGACAGGAGGTCCGAGGCTGCGAGGGGGGGGGACAGGAGGTCAGAGGCTGCAAGGTGGGGACTGGAGGTCAGAGGCTGCAAGGGGGGGGACAGGTCAGAGGCTGCAAGGGGGAGGGACAGGAGGTCAGAGGCTGCAAGGGGGGGGACAGGAGGTCAGAGGGTGCAGGGGGGGGACAGGAGGTCCGAGGCTGCGAGGGGGGGGGGACAGGAGGTCCGAGGCTGCGAAGGGGGGGGGACAGGAGGTCAGAGGCTGTGAAGGGGGGGGGACAGGAGGTCAGAGGCTGCAAGGTGGGGACTGGAGGTCAGAGGCTGCAAGGGGGGGACAGGAGGTCAGAGGCTGCAAGGGGGGGGACAGGTCAGAGGCTGCAAAGGGGGGGGACAGGAGGTCAGAGGCTGCAAAGGGGGGGAACAGGAGGTCAGAGGCTGCACAGGAGGTCAGAGGCTGCAGGGGGGGGACAGGAGGTCCGAGGCTGCGAGGGGGGGGGGGGCGCAAAGGGGGTGGGACAGGAGGTCAGAGGCTGCGAGGGGGGGACAGGTCAGAGGCTGCGAAGGGGGGGGGGACAGGAGGTCAGAGGCTGCAGGGGGGGGGGGCGAAGGGGGGGGGGACAGGAGGTCAGAGGCTGCGAAGGGGGGGGGACAGGAGGTCAGAGGCTGCGGGGGACAGGAGGTCCGAGGCTGCAAGGGGGGGGACAGGAGGTCCGAGGCTGCGAAGGGGGGGGGAAAGAAGGTGCGAGGGGGGGGGACAGGAGGCCAGAGGCTGCAGGGGGGGGGGGCAAGGTCAGAGGGGGGGGGGGCAGGAGGTCAGAGGCTGCGAGGGGGGGCAGGAGGTCAGAGGCTGCAAGGGGGGGGGGGCAGGTCAGAGGCTGCAGGGGGGGCAGGAGGACAGAGGCATAGAGGGGGGACAGGAGGTCAGAGGCTGCGAGGGGGACAGGAGGTAAGAGGCTGCGAGGGGGAGGGGGCAGGAGGTAAGAGGCTGCGGAGGGGACGTTTTATTTTTAAAAATGGCGCCACTTGGCGCCATCGTGTCACTGGTGCCGCTACTGTGAGGGCAGCGGCGCCTGAAAAAAAATGGCCGCGGGGCCGACATGCAACTGCGCCTGCCTTTCCGAAAATTGCCGAGCAGCGGCAACAGCGCTGGCGCATGCGCAGTTGCATGTCGGGCTACTGTGCATGCGCCAGCGCTGTTGCCGCTGCTCGGCAATTTTCGGAAAGGCGGGCGCATGCGCAGTTGCATGTCGGCCCCGCGGCCATCTTTTTTCAGGCGCCGCTGCCCTCACAGTGGCGGCAGCGGCCCCAGGGGCCCCCGAGCAGAGCCGATCCGCCGCGGGCCCTACGCAGCTTGCGTAGTCCGCGTATAGGGCGGATCGGCTCTGAGTGTAGCGTAGTATGGTGGTTAGTGTAGCGTAGTATGGTAGTAGTGTAGTATAGTGGACAGTGTAGTGTCACAGGTGCCAGCTGACCTACAGCAGTAAAGGTAAGACACAGATCAGTTCCGCAGCTGATCTTTGACATAGGGGGTAAGGGGTTTTATACTGTACTAGTCGAAGGGACTCATTGAGTGCTAAAAGTCCACGCGTTAGGGGGCGCAAATTACTTGCCTTGCCCTGGGCGCTGACAACCCACACTACGCCACTGCTTCAAAGTATCTTCACAGCATTCATAGAACTCTATGACAAGGCTTGCTTAAAGCACCTGCAGCTTTTGAGAGGCTTTAGTTCAGCTTTAGCTGAAGTTTGTTTTGAAGAAATTGCAGGTATGAGATACACACACACACAGAGCATGTGCCAAGCTTCATTAAAGCTTCAGAAAAGCACCACCAAAGCATCATCGAATCATCACTGAAGCATCACAGAAGCATCAACAACACATCATAAAAGCATATTGAAGCAGTAGGCGCTTTAATGTGTGTTGTAGTCGAAGCAAGTGTAAATGAGCCCTAACACCCCGGTCACACCGATCGATACATTGAAATCGTACTACTTCACTTGAAGTAGCACAATTTCAAAGTAGCATTTCAGTGCTATTTCAGGTGCGACTTGGAAGACATCTGTGCAACTTCATGTACAGTGCAGGAACTACTTTCAAAATCAGTGCTTCCAATGGGGACAATAGGGTGCGGCTTGAAACGCATGAAAAGTTGCACGGTTCCCCGGTGTGACTGGGGGATTAGGGACTTTTTTCCCACTCATCCTTCTCCATTGAATTGGTTTTAGCAGGGGTTCACGCAGACCTAAAAATTACTTCAAGAGTTCTTGTAGGGTAAAAAGGTTCAGAAAGGCTACTCTGATCATTCAAATTCCCAAACGTTTGAAGATTCTGCAGTATCATCTTATAACCTTGCATGCTGTGTCTTCTACACGTCTATATTTTTTCAGTTGTATCTCTTTTTCTCTCTTCCCAGTTTTCCTTTTCTTCCTCTCCTTGTTATAATTTGTATAAAAACCAAAACAAATCTACAAAAAGTTTTGTCAGGGCATACATTTTAGCTGACCTGACTACAGAAAATATGAAAGCTAATTAGCGACTCTGGGTAACTGCACGTTATCATTGCTGAGTGTGCTGCCTCATTAAAGCATGACCTATAATAACTAACAATGTGGTAGACACTTTAGTTACATCTAAACAAACAATATTAGCATTTAAAAGACAATTTGTTCATCATACGCTTTAGCTGTGTAAGTCCTAAGGATGGTAGTGTGTCACAGAAATCTATAGCAACTGTAGCGCCTACACTTTATTAAGTGTGCGCTATCAATATAAATGTAGTTTTTCTCAGAACTGTAATGGAGTTCTGGGGTTAATTGTACAGGATTTACTTTGGCATCAGCCTGGCTGGGCTGTACTGCCTGGTCATAGGTGCAGTGAGGCACCTGTGACAGGCCGAGAACCAAGCCTGGTTGGACGTGTTAGGTACCAATCTTTCCCGGAGCCAATCAGTGGGCTCGTCTGGCCCCGCTGTGTAGTCTGGGGAGGGGTATTTAAGGTGTTGAAGTCACGTGTTCAGGGTTTGGCTGCTGCTTTGATTCCTGGTTCCGGTCCGGGGCAGCCCAGTGAGGGGTCCCGGGCCCAGGAGTGTCTGCCGTCCCGCAAGCATGGTCACCCTGACCAGCCCCAGAGGCCCTCATGGTCTGAGGTGGGGATCCGTCCGTTCCAGAGCCTCGGAACTGGCTAGTTCCAGGCCCATTAACTGAAGGAGGATTCAAAGGCGGTGTGCTCTCGGCATTGGAGGGACACGGCAACTCGTACAAGTGACCAGGGGAGGACTCTTCGGAGGAGGGCCAACAAGCTGGCTGCACAGTAAGAGCCTGGGAGCTGAGTTGTATGGACACTAAAGAATCCACACTTCACACAGTATCGCCAAGAAGGCTGAGAGATCCAGGTACTGTGAGAAAGGTTCATACTTATTTTCAGCTACAATCTAGTCTGTGGCAGTGACTTTGCAATGTTTCCAGATCACATATTGGCTGCTAGATCTCTGGCTAGAGGTTTATCCAGCAGTGAAGCACCCAGCTGCGAGTGGCTACTCTCTGGGTTAATTAGAGACATTCAGTGGATGTCAGCAGTTCAAAGTGACTGAGTTTTATCACCCGTGCCCTCTATTCCCACCTGAGACTGTGTTATTGTTGGATGTTACCCCTGCAAAATAAAAACCTTGAAAAGGACTTTTATGTGTCAGCATCTGAAGTCGCTGGGTACTAACCCTGGGAACCCCTAGACAACAACCGACAAGCCATGAGGAGGTAATTGGTAAGCCCAGAAATGTCAAGGCCACCCCTCGGGGTTATAGCCGCTACACGACTATTCATTTTTGGAATCTGTCATGGAAGAAATACCTATGTAGCCATGCCCCTGTAGGGGTTACTGAATGTAGTGGTCTACCTGTCACCCTGCCCAGCCAGACATCCATCTCTCAGTCCATAGCTTTGTTTTTGTTTTCTTATTGAGAGGATGAACTTGAATGGGAAAATGGGAATTATGGGATGCCCAGAAATATTCAGTGTAAACTTGCTTGGGACTTCTATATACAGTACACTACTGTCTTCTCTCCAGCACAAGCTCTTGCTTCAGACCTCTTATCCTTCCCTCCTCCAGCACTTCACTTGCTGCCCACCATTACTCCTCCAGCACTTTACTTGCTGCAGACTGTTACTCCACTAGCACTTCTCTTGCTGCAGACTGTTACTCCTCCAGACTAGCTAGCACTGCGTGGTTGGGCCTGACAACTAACTCAGTCAGGCCTCAGTAAACTGCATTTTGCGGGCAGGGACTGTGGGCCCTTGTGGTATAGAAATAGTTCAGGTGCTAGCTGTCCTCAGTACAGCTACCAATCCCAGATAGCTCTCTTCAGGCCCTGCCCAGCCAGCCTGGCTGCAATGACCTCTCTCCCCTGCCCTTCCCCCAGTCCTCTCTTCTGGTTCTGCACCCATCTCAAACTGCAATCTCCCAGTCCTCCCGACTGTGCTCACTCACCAGCCTGTTCTGCCTGGAGACTCTTAGCAGCGCTCTCTCCCGCTGTCCTCTCTCTGCTCTCTCCCACTGTCCATTCTCTGCTCTCTCATGTGCCTCTCTTTCCAGGATCTCTTCACTCCTCCTGCATGCACCCGAGCCCCGGCCCTGGGTCACCCCCCCCCCCAGACTGGGGAGCTCCCAGTGGGCCCTGACAGCCTCCACACTCTCTCTTCTCAGCTCTTCCACCCAACAACTCCTCCCCGGCTGTGCTGACCCCAGATATTTAAGGAGGCCTGCCAATCCATTTTGGGGATTGGTTAAGGCTCCTCAAGATACACCAGGCAGCTCCACCTCTCCTCCCCTCCTCTCCTTCCAGCACTTTCTAGAAGGAAGAGGGAGGTGACAGTGATGCTACCTGTAAGTCACTCAGCCCTGCCCTAGGCCACCCCCAGCCCAAAATTAAAACAAACAGGCCTAGCCACTAGCTAGACCTGCCTAAATGTTCCTACTTTGCTTGAAAAGCCTCACTAACTAGAGGGTGCTACACATAGATTGATAAAGCTACATTAGTTGTGATCATCCGACATCAATACTTTCTGAGTCACTGACTTGGGACTGATAAGGATATTAGAAGGTCTCATTCATGCACATCAGATGAGATCCCTGTCCTCTGGCTTCATGATTTGTCAGGTGGTGGCATTGTACGTTGCAAACATTTTTAAACTAGCTGGCGTTCAATCTGAAAACATAAACGTCCCCCAATAAACAACATCCAAGCAACTGAGGGAGAAAATCACTTCATTGCACCAAAGCTTCTTTTGACAGAACCCCTAGAAGTAACATATGTATGAAAGCGGAGTGGAGGTAGAGGATACAGCTGAGGTGTACAAAAATGTGAAGACTCTGGATTGCTTGGTGGCTCTTTGTCTGGCATCCCCAGGGCGGGGGAAAAGTGATTCTAGACCTATTATAATCTATAGGTCTATACAGCAGGTTTGAGTCCACCCTATAGCAGTGCATGGACTGGTATACAAGGAGGTGGGCTGTGGAGGTCAGTGGTATACAGGGAGGGGGGCTTTGGAGGAGACTGGTATACAAGGAGGGGGGCTGTGGAGGACAGTGGTATACAGGGAGGGGGGCTGTGGAGGAGAGTGGTATACAGGGAGGGGGGCTTTGGAGGAGACTGGTATACAAGGAGGGGGCTGTGGTGGACAGTGGTATACAGGGAGAGGGGCTGTGGAGGAGACTGGTATACAGGGAGGGGG
Organism: Lithobates sylvaticus; assembly: GCA_028564925.1. Lineage (NCBI taxonomy): Eukaryota > Metazoa > Chordata > Amphibia > Anura > Ranidae > Lithobates > Lithobates sylvaticus. The sequence continues at coordinate 379,739,731 of CM053027.1, read as the reverse complement.
GCTGTGGAGGACAGCTGTATACAGGGAGGAGGGCTGTGGAGGACAGTGGTATACAGGGAGGGGGCTGTGGAGGACAGTGTCCCAGCACAGACGGACCTCTCAGAACAGACCCCTGAGTACATAATAACCCCTGCAGCATAGACCCCTCAGTACAGACTGACCCACCCAGCACAGGCCTCTCAGCACAGACCCCTGCAAAGACCCCTCAGTGCAGACTGACCACCCGAGCGCAGACCCCCTCAGTACAGATGGACTCCCAGCAAAAACCCTCAGTATAGACTGACCCTCCCAGCAAAGACCCATCAGCATAAACTGACCCCCCAGTGCAGACCCCACAGTACAGACAGACCCTCCCAGTACAAACGCTCCCCACAGCCCAGACTCCTCAACTCAGACTGACTCCCTTAACATTCCAAAATTCCCCCTCCCAGCCCAACCCTTCAGTATAGACACACTTTCCCCATTGTACAGACTTCCCGCTTCCCAATACTGACCCCTTAATATAGACACTCTCCATCCCTCCTTCTCCCCCAGGTAAAGAACCCTCTGTACAAATCTTCCCCCTTTCACACTCACCAGAAGACCATATGCAGCGGGAGCTCAGATTGAGGGAATGTCCTCTTCTCAGCTCTGTCATATAAGCGGAGTAGGAAAGAAGGCTTCCTCTCACTCTTGACTGCCTGCCGGTACTGAAGCACTGGGTGCAGACTCACTGGTGGTGCTGGGGCTGCCTGACATTTTTGTGTGTAGCACAGTGCTGCACCAAAAAAAGAAATGTCAGGGGGCACGAGCACCCCCAGAAAGTTTGCATGCGATGCAGTCCATACCCAACTTAGGGAATTACTATTCAAAGTATTCATAGTTTTTTTTCTTCATCAAGGACCCAGTATTGTTAGTTCTCAGTTCTAGGTATATGATTCACTAGGTGGTGAAGGCAGACATGGCAGCCCCAATATACCTGTCCTCACAGGTTGACTTTAATCTCCTCACCCTTGAGTCCTACTCCTAAAAGTAACTGCAACCTAACCTCTAAAATTAACTTTACCCCTACAGATCCTAGAGATACTTTATCAGCTGCCAAAATTGTTCTAACAGCTTCTTGTCCTGTGCTGAGATCTATCCCACCAAGATTGGGTATTTGTTAAATAGAAACCCAAATTTTGATATACAAATGCCTACCTACCAGCAGTTACTGATTCCACCTACCATGCTTTGAAATATACTAAACGTAGTAGGAGTGTATCAGTCCTTGACTTTCCTTCCAAATAGTGGTATTTACATGTCAGAGTAACCTTGAATTAAGGGGCCCCAGTGCACTTAAATATTAAAGATGCTTGCAGGTACTTTAAGTGTATGTAAACCCTAATACCGCGTACACACGATCGGAAATTCCACCAGCAAAAGACCGATGTGAGCTTTTGGTTGGAAAATACGACCGTGTGTAGGCTCCATCTGACTTTTGCTGGCGGAATTTCGGCCAGCAAAAGATTGAGAGCATGTTCTCAATTTTTCTGACTGAAAAAATTCCGATCGTCTGTGGCAATTCTGAGGCGCAGAAATTTGACACATGCTTGGAAGCATTGAACTTCGTTTTCGTGGCTCGTCGTACTGTTGTACGTCACCATGTTCTTGACGGTCGGAATTTGGTGTGACTGTGTGTAGGCAACACAAGCTTGAGCGGAATTCCGTCGGAAAAACCATCCAAGGCTTTTCCGACGAGAATTCTGATCGTGTGTATGTGGCATTACAATGAATGTCTTGACTCTACTACCTTTTGGTCTGTTAAATATACCATTGAAAGTGTTTTGTTCAATAAGTGCAACAAAAAATACTACTTTTCACAACTATTTCTGCTTTACAGTTTTTGTATGCAAATGTTTGGTCTAGGACCTGTAATTTACTGCAAATTATTGCATAACCAGCCAAACAGGCCTACTGGAGCCAGATTTAGGAGGCAACATACTGTATGTTTGAGATTTTTAATAGTATCTAAATTCTAAAGCTCTTAGTTAAGCAAACTCCAATATAATTTTTTCAAACACTGGAATGAAATTGTTTCACCTACTGAATAATTCAGAAGTGACTAACATTGTGTGAACAGTGTAGTTTGATTTCATATGCTCCATAGCAATGAGTTTGCAGCTACACAGTATTTATTTTGCTATTATGGGATCATCTGATTTAACTCAAGAGTGAATTTAACATAGTTGATGACACAGGGACATTTGCAATGAATGCAGTTCACAAAATTTAATGATTTAGCACTTTACCATTAACAGTGAACTCTGCATAATAAAATGAGGTGTTGACATTTCCCCATGAAATGATCTACTCCAGCACCCTAACATGGCACAGTGCAGTCAAGTCTAAAGATTTTCAAGGAAGTTTTATGCAGCACAGCAATATCTGTATTAAGTCTCAGGAGACCTTATATATTTAGAGCCAAAGTGGTTATCTAAGAAAATAGATTGGGCATCAAAAGTCGACTTCTGTAGCTGTTTATGTTTTATTTTTGTAAAGCAATATAACCTTTTCTGAGATGCCTGCATGGAGGTACGGGATGACCTTTTTGGTCTCTAACAAAGGTGCAGAAGGTGAAGGGTAGGCAGGTTTTTCGGCAGTCCGTCAGCTCTTGATTATGTGCACAGCCACTCATGGCAGTGTGCATGATCGCAGCGGCATGTGTGGCCACTGCCACGGACCGGTAATTTCATTTCAAATTTGTTTTCTACAATGACAATAAATCTCATCTTAACTTATCTATTGCATTTTCTCTTCAATATTTTGTCTGTACTTCATTTTCCATTTAGTCAACAGGATCAGAGATAGGAAACTGTATGGAGCCGTGAATACAGTGTGAATCTGGTAATATTTGTAAGCCATTTCAAATGTAAGCCATCCTGGGTCCTTCCTGCTACTTTTATTGATAATCAAATTTTAATGTTTAAAGTGCTAATCACACAATGCCAATGTTCTGTTTTGTTTTGCTTATATTTGTGGTGTGACCTGAATTCTTGCATTCCAGCCACAAGGGGGGAGGGAGCAAGTCAGGGCAATTAATGGGGGGGGGGGGGGGCATCCACCCATGTCTTCCTTTCATTCTCCATCTGCAAGGGGCAAATGCAGGCCCTGATGTACTTTTTTTGCCCCACAGCCTCCATTGGAGCCATGCTGATTTTCTCCTGCAGCACCATTCCCTTTAGACCCCTTTCACACTGGGGCCCTTTGCAGGCATTACAGCGCTAAAAATAGTGCCTGCAAAGAGCCCTAAAACAGCCGCTGCTGTGTCTCCAATGTGAAAGCCTGAGGGCCTTCACACTGGAGCGGTGCTTTTGCAGGGCCGACGCCCCCACTGCCCCAGTGTGAAAGGGGTCTTAGTGTGTGACCATTAATTCAGCCTCTAATCTATGGATAGATTAATAAATTACAATAATATGTAATTGTCTGCTATATAAACAACTGGGACTTGTGGTTCATTTATTCACCTTCATTGCTTTTTGCTGAATTAGCCTGCTGAAATAGGCAGCACTTTAAAAAATGTATTTTATTTTATTATTCTTTTTTTTTTTAACACTGATTATTTATTTGTTTATTTTCTGAATCACTTTTATTGCTGTCACAAGGAATGTAAACATTCCTTGTGACAGCAATAGGCAGTTACAGGTACTCTTTATGGAGAGACCTGGGGTCTATTAGACCCCAGAAGTCTCCTTTGCTCTTACACGCATCTGATCACACCAAGATCAATGTGATCAGAGGCTTTACCAATTTAAACATGGCAGAAACCAGAAGTAATGAAAATGCTTGTCGCTTCCGGTTTCCTATACCATAGAGATCATTGGGACTTCTAGTCCTGAACGATCTCTATTGTTATATACAGTATCTCTCAAAAGTGAGTACAGTTCTCACATTTTTGTAAATATTTTATTATAAGACAACACTGAAGAAATTACACTTTGCTACAATGTAAAGTAGTAAGTGTACAGCTTGTATAATAGTGTAAATTTGCTGTCCCCTCAAAATAACACAAACAGCCATTAATCTAAACCGCTGGCAACAAAAGTGAGTACACTTCTAAGTGAAAATGTCCAAATTGGGCTCAAAGTGTCAATATTTTGTGTGAACACCATTATTTTCCAGCACTGCCTTAACCCTCTTGAGTATGGAGTTCACCAGAGCTTCACAGGTTGCCATTGGAGCCCTCTTCCACTCCTCCATGACAACATCACTGAGCTAGTGGATGTTAGAGATGTTGCGCTCCTCCACCATCCATTTGAGGATGCCCCACAGATGCTCAATAGGGTTTAGGTTTGGAGACATGCTTGGCCAATCCATCACCTTTAGGGAGGGGATCATGCTCTGCTTTAGTATGTCACAGTACATGTTGGCATTCATGGTTCCCTGTGCAGCCCCAGACCATGACACTCCCACCACCATGCTTGACTGTAGGCAAGACACACTTGTCTTTGTACTCCTCACCTGGTTGCCGCGACACACGCTTGACACCATCTGAACCAAATAAGTTTATCTTGGTCTCATCAGACCACAGGACATGGTTCCAGTAATCCACGTCCTTAGTCTGCTTGTCTTCAGCAAACGGTTTGCTGACTTTTTTGTGCACCATCTTTAGAAGAGGCTTCCTTCTGGGACGACAGCCATGCAGACCAATTTGATGCAGTGTGCGGCGTATGGTCTGAGCACTGACAGGCTGATCCCCCACCCCTTCAACCTCTGCAGCTATGCTGGCAGCTCTCATACGTCTATTTCCCAAAGACAACCTCTGGATATGACGCTGAGCATGTGCTCTCAACTTCTTTGGTCGACCATGGAAAGGCCTGTTCTGAGTGAAACCTGTCCTGATAAACCTGCAGCTCAGTTTCAGGGTCTTGACAATGTTCTTATAGCCTAGGCCATCTTTATGTAGCAACAATTCTTTTTTTTTAGATTTAGATTTTTTTAGATCCTCAGAGAGTTACTTGACATGAGGGGCCATGTTGAACTTCCAGTCACCAGTATGAGATAGTGAGAGCGATAACACCAAATTTAAAACACATGCTCCCCGTTCACACCTGAGACATGAAAGCATATATCAAAGGACACAGGCGCTCAGTATACAAATGAAAATCACTAAAATGTATTCAAATAGGATAAAAGAGGGGTACATATAGTAGAAATGACATCAGATTTTTCAGGGAGCTAATGTCCAAGCGCAAGTTACAAAAATAAGTAAATTGATAATAAAAGTACTTGAAGCTTAGTAGTAAGTCCAATCAATAGTGTCTTGCTAGATGGATAGTCAATAGATATGTTTACTCTTTAACAGAAGGCTTCTTTTCTCCAGAGTAAAGGCCACCACTACAGACCTTCATGGCACTCTAGGAAAAGCTTGTGACAGCAGCAGCTATTTTCATTTACACACAGTCCCCTGAACTTCTATGTAAGTAATACTTATCAGTTTTACTTTGTATTAAAGAACTTCTTACTGAGTGGCGCTTTTCTATTTGTTTTTTTGTTTTTTTTTTTACACCTGAGACATGACACCGGGAAGGGAAAATTGCTAATTGGGTACAATTTGGATATTTTCACTTAGGGGTGTACTCACTTTTGTTGCCAGCAGTTTAGACATTAATGGCTGTACACTCACTACATTACATTGTAGCAAAGTGTAATTTCTTCAGTGTTGTCACATGAAAAGATATAATAAAATATTTACAAAATGTGAGGGGTGTGCTCACTTTTGTGAGATACTGTATATTAACCCCTGCCCGACCAGCCACCGCAGTTATACTGCGGCAGGATGGCTCCCCTGCGCAAGCTGTACGTCGGCTCTTTAAGACGCTGTAACAGGAGCGCCCGCAAAGTGTCCCGGAGCCCATGTGCATGCCCGGCAGGCGCAATGAACGCCGGGCACCTGTGATCGCTCATAGCAGAGCGAGAAATGGGATCTGTGTGTCTAAACACACAAATCCCAGTTCTGTCAGGGGAGAGGAGACAGATTGTGTGTTCCTACTAAGTAGGAACAATGATCTCTCTCCTTCTCTAGTCAGCCACATCCCCCCCACAGTTAAAACAAATCTAGGGAACACATTTAACCCCTTGATCACCCCTAGTGTTAACCCCATCCCTGCCAGTGACATTTATACAGTAATCAGTGGCTTTTTTTAGCTCTGATCGCTGTATAAATGTCTCTGTTCTCAAAAAAGTGTCAAAAGTGTCCGATGTGTCCATCGCAATGTTGCAGTCACGATAAAAAAATAAATAAAAATAAAAATCGCAGATCACCACCATTACTAGTAAAAAAAAATAATAATAATAAAAAATGCCATAAATCTATCCCCTATTTTGTAGACGCTATAACATTTGCGCAAACCAATCAATATATGCTTATTGTGATTTTTTTCACCAAAAATATGTAGAAGACTGCATATCGTCCTAAACTGATGAAGAAAGCTATTTTTTTTTGGGATAATTATTATAGCAAAAAGTAAAAAATATTGCTTTTTATTTTCAAAATTGTCGGTCTTTTTTTGTCTATAGCGCAAAAAACAAAAACCGCAGAGGGGATCAAATATGACCAAAAAAAAGCTCTATTTGTGGAGAAAAAAAGACGTCAATTATGTTTGGGTACAACATCGCACGACCACGCAATTGTCAGCTAAAGCGACGCGGTACAGAATCGCAAAAAATTCTCTGGTCATTGAGCAGCCAAATCTTCCGGGGCTGAAGTGGTTAAGAGTGTACAATGCTTCATGTAGTCTTTTGAGAGAACCTGAAACTGTTGAATTGTGGGAAAATAAATGAAAGATGCTCTGACACTGTCTAGGGATAATACTCTGGCTCCCTGTTGATGAGAATGATGAGTAAAATTTGTTTTGCAGCAGTTTCAGTGTGTGAGCCTCAAGTTATTCCAGTCATCAGCCTGTGCAAGGGAGAGCATCCTGGATGCACCGATGAAAGAGAAGTCTTAAAAGATCTCTTTGTACTAGGCTCCAACAAGCTCCAACAAACCCTCTCCCTCTAGTATTGCCAACAACTTCCTACATCAAAATGCCATACCATAGACACAATGATGGTATGCTTGCAGCTGCAGAACCTGCCTACAGCTGCTACAACTTGACTGTTTTAAAGCTAAGCAGACATAAGCGTCTACTTCTAGTACAACAAAAGATATAATATTTGCTGTTGTTCAAATGATCATCACGCATGCACTTAAGTGCCTATGTGCTTTATAACCATTAAACTCCTACACAGGAAAATAACTGTTTCTGATACTTAGCCAATGTCTATCTTCAGAAACAATTATAGCTGATATCATCTATCGAATGCTACAAATACACCACCTGGTGGAAGCTTCTATGAATACTGAAACTTTTCATAGCTTCAACGGGTTTCTTTACATACCTAGTTTGCTGTAATGAGTAGGATTACCTGATCATTCACTGACATTTGGCAGTAACATTCATCATCAGTTTAATATCAGTGAATGCTTAAAGTGGTTGCAAAGGCACAAGGTTTCTTTACCTTAATGCATTCTAAAAAACCTTCTGTGTGCAGCAGCCCCCTAATACTTACCTGAGCCCCCTCTCGATCCTGCAATGTCCACAAAAACCTAGCCTCTCCAGGGACTCACACTCCTAATTGGCTCTTAGCAGCAGCGGGAGCCATTGGCAATTACTTTCTGTGAGCCAATCAGAAGACGGAGGGGGCAGGGCACACAATGGACACACAGAGCTGCATGTTGGGAGTGCGCCTGCTTGGGTGCCCCCACAGCAAGCTGCTTGCTGTGGGGGCACCCGACTGGAGCCAGAAGTGCCGGCGGGGGGCCTCCGAGAAGAGAAGGATCTAAGCTGATCTGTGCAAAACCACTGCACAGAGCAGGTAAGTATAACATGTTTGTTATTTTAAATAAAAAATAAAAAAAACAAGGCTTTACTATCACTTTACAGTGATTGTAAAGTTTATTTTTTATTTTTACAATGGTTTTGCACAGAGCAGCCCTGGTCCCCCCTCTTTCTGGGGTCCCAGGTAAGTGCTTCAGCCAGTGGCTCCCGCTGCTCTCAGCCAAGCCTGAGAGACAGGGGAGAGGGAAGAAGAGCTGCTGCAGATGTGCACAGTGCTGGTTGGAAATGGGGTTCAGGTGAATTTGAAGAGACAGGGGTAGTTCCTATGAAAAGGGTTTTTCCTAAAGTGTTTCTAAACCCCCAATCTATTTGCTGATAGATTTAATTTCACTACCCTGGCTCTGATGAAGAGGGTTCGCCCTTGAAACCCGTCAGTAATTTTCAGACGCCTCCTGGTCTTCCAGCAGTACCAATGGACTTGACTATACCTTCAGGCAGTCGGCTCCACTTGCTATGATATGCGTTTACACAATGTACGTATGTGAGTATATTTATTGCTGTTTTTATCTTGAAATTAAAAGTTTTGAGGTAATGCGCTAGGTTGGTGCGCCCTTCTCTTTCTATTGTTATTTGCTTTTAGAATAGAGCATAGGTGACATACTGTACATGCTCAGTTTGGTGTGTATTGCTAGAGAGTTTTTTTTTCTTGGGAGGGTGCATGTAATCAGCACTGTCCAGACAGAAGGTCAGGGGTCATGCATCCTCATAGGACAGTCAGAGTAGAGTGAAAACTTCTGAAGCTGGATTAGACCCCCTGTCAGTTTTTAGTGCTCCCTGTGCCCCCGTTAAAGCGGAGTTCCACCCAAAAGTGGAACCTCCACTTATTTGCTTCTTCCCCGCCTCCGGTGCCACATTTGGCACCTTTCAGGGGGGAGGGGGGGAACAGGGACCTATTTTTGCGATACGACACTGCATCGCTTTAACTGACAATTGTGCGGTCATGCAACCTTGTGCCCAAACAAAAATCACAATAAGCGTATATTGATTGGTTTGCGCAAATGTTATAGCGGTTTATGGCATTTTTATTATTATTTTTTTGCACTAGTAATCAGGGCCAAAACTAACGGCCCCGGGTGATTCATCTAGGGGGGTGCTGCTCCCACCCGCACTGGGAACCGCTGCTCTTAGGGTGTCACTGCCGCACGATCAAGTGTAATGGACAGGCAGGTCTCCCTCGTCCTGCCCAGTGTCCAAACAGCCTATGTCTTTTCTGCGTGAGGCTTCCCAGAAAAGGGGAGGCTACAAAGAAGGCCCTGGACTAAAGGTGGTGCAGAGGAGGCCCTGAAATGGGGGGGGGGGGTGGAGGAGGCCCTGAGCTGGGGGGTACAGAGAAGGCCCTGGACTGGGGGGTGCAGTGAAGGCTCTGGGCTGAGGGGGTACAGAGGAGGCCCAGGACTGGGGGGGTTAGAGGAGGTCCTGGACTGGAGGATGCCGTGGAGGCCCTGGGCTGATGGGGGTGCAGAGGAGGCCCTTGGCTGGGGGATGCATAGGAGGTCCTGGGATGGGGGGTGCAGAGTAGGCACTGACATGGGGGGGTGCAGAGGAGACACTGGACTTGGGGGATGCATAGTAGGTCCTGGGATGGGGGGTGCAGAGGAGGCCCTGACATGGGGAGGGGTGCAGAGGAGACCCTGGAATTGGGGGATGCAGAGGAGGCCCTGGACTGGGGGATGCAGAGGAGGCCCTGAACTGGGAGGGAAGTACACTGAAGGCCCTGGACTGGGGGGTGTAGAGGAGGCCCTGGACTTGAAAAGTGGGGTTGATAAAGGACCTGGATTCGGAGTGCAGGGTGCAGAGGAGGCTCTTAACTTGAGGTGGGCTGTAAAGGAGGCCTTGGACTAAGAGAGGAGTGCAGAGGAGGCCCTGGACTAGGGGGGGGGGGTGTGTGCAGAGGAGGCCATTGACTAGAAAATGGTGGTTGGTGTGGCAAATGCTTCTGCATAAGGGGAATACAAGGGAGATACTGAACTAGGTGAGGGGGTGCCTGGAGGTTCCAGATTAGGAGAGGAGGTGTCTGGAGGCCCTGGACTAGGGCAGCAGGGGTCTGGAGGCCCTTGACTAGGGCAGCAGGGGTCTGGAGGCCCTGGACTAGGGCAGCAGGGGTCTGGAGGCCCTGGACTAGGGCAGCGGGGTCTGGAGGCCCTGGGCTATGAGAGGGGGATCGTGGAGGTCATCTAGAGTAGGAAAGAGGCTGCCTAAAGGACCTTCTAGCTTCAGGGAAAAAGAGCCTGGATTTAAAGCCTGGACTGAGGAGCAGCCTACCTGGAGGGTGAGTTCACAACATAAATGGGGACATTTATCAATTGTCGCAAGTAATGCCAAACAGTCATCCCAGTCATCGACAGAGATGGATGACTGGGAACAGAGGACCTCTAGGCAGAACTGGGAATTGCCTTGTTTACATAGGCAGTTCCCCGTTCTACCTCTGTACACCACAATCGTGGGCCGTCGGCAGACATCGAGTCCACAGGAACCGCGAACATGCTCCCGTGGCGCCTGCTAGGCTCCCTGCACAGACCAACCTACACCTACGGCGGTTTGAGCAGGAGAGCCGACCTGCCACAGTATAATGATGGCGGCTGGTCGGCAAGAGGTTAAGGAGAGTCATCCTCTCTATTTGTCACATGGTAAAATGCTTCAAGGTAGATTTCACAGTCAGAGCATGGAAGCTGGGCTGACAGGTGTCAAGAGTTGTCTGCAAGATCAGGCATGGAGTACTCTGAGCCTCTCAAATGTCAAACGAGTGGTATCTGTGGAATCAAGCATTGCTCTGAGATGGAGTGGGGAGAAAGCAGTGTGGCAGGCAGGTGTTTCGAGACACACATCCTTTTTTCCCTGAAACGCATAGCCTGCCTGCCACACTGCTTTCGCTCCACCTGTGAGCCTAGCTTCTTCACTCTGACTCTGAATGCCTCCTGGTGCCATTGGAGTATTTTATGACGTAAGCAGACTTTTTTTATTTCAATAAATGTTCTGATCTTAACCACTTGTGCGCACTTTCGTCTTTTGTTTCTGGTATGTGCAAGCTGGATTTGCCTTAAAGGAGTAACAGACTGTGGAACACTGCCTGTTATAAGGCCAATTGGAGCTGTGTATGCCATTGTTTTTTAACTCCTCATATCCTTTAACTCCTCGTGTCCTTTCTTGACAGGTGTTCTAATCCCTCTCCACTCTATTGAAAACTAGACATGTGCATTCGTTTTCGTCCGAATGCATTTTCGTCCGAATGTCAGGTATTATCCAAAAAATGAAAGATCCGACATAAACAAATGCCTTATTTTCGTTTTCGTTGTGACAACAGTTCTATATAGATAGGAGATTCGACGCTGACAATAACAATCTGTGTCTATCGAACCTGTGGTCGACTGTGCCTAACCTAACTCTATTAGTCCAAGATTATTCTACATAGAGAGAAAAGATTCGACGTAGAGAGAAAAGATTAGACTTAAGGCCTGTACACACGATCGGACTTTTTGACAACCAACATGCAAATTAGCTGGTTTGGACCAACATCCGATCGTGTGTACGCTCCATCAGACCAACTTTTTCCAGTTTTCATCGGACTTTTGTTGGCTGTGCGAACGGACCAACTTTCTGCCAACAAAAGTCCGTGTGTACACAAAATCGGACTTTTGTCCACAGTACAAACACGCATGCTCAGAACCAATGCAAAAGATCAGACAACAATATAGAAGTTGACCAAAGGTGGCGCTGGAGTATTCGAACGTCCTCTTTTGAAGTGTCGTCAGTACGTTGAAACGTCACTACGTTCGTGTTGGTTGTCTCAAAAGTCCGACCGTGTGTATGCAATACCAACTTGAGGGCCAACGCCCTTTGGACAAAAATCCACGGGAAAGTTGGTCTACGGTCCGATCGTGTGTATGAGGCTTTAGAGAGAAAAGATTTGACGTAACCTGTCTGATCAGTGATCACTATCACCAGTCCATTTTCTGTTTGAACTATATACATTCGACAAAGATTCGACAAAGCATCGAAAAACATACAAACGTTGAATATTTGGCTTATGGTGCCTGTCGAAAAGTTCTAAGAAGATTTGACTGAAAAGCAGAACTATACAGAGTCATACAGTTTAGCTGCTCTGTCAAATCTTCTTTGAACATTCGACAGACACCATAAGCCTTCAATGACAGATTCAACCTTAATTCATTTGGATTTTCAGACGAATGCAATTTTTAACGAAAAACGAAATAAATAAAAACGAATTTCGGGAGTAACTAAATAAATGTATTTTTAGGACGAAAACGAAATTCCGAAACAAAATATTTCAGTGTGCACATGTCTACTGAAAACTAAGAATGAGCTCAGGCGTGTTCGCATGGTCCACGTGCAGAGCCCGCCAGGAAGTCGGCGCAGCGCTGGGCTAATCGCAGGCAGTGAGAGATCAGGCAATGTCTCACTGCCTGTGATTAGCGCAGCGCTGCGCCGACTTCCTGGCGGGCTCTGCACGTGGACCATGCGAACACGCCTGAGCTCATCCCTATTGATAACAAAAACAAAAAATTGTTATACAATAAAGGACAACTGTGCCAGCAATAAAAGTGTTCTTTAAGGCGGTATTAACCCCAATTTTTTTGTTTTTTATCTATTGCAGCTTGTTTTTTCCCTGTTTTCACCTGATCATCTGGCCACTACACTCTGGATGAAGGAGCTACAGAGACACTTTGGACAGCAACATTATCAAAAAAGAGAGGGTTTTTTTACAGCGTACAGCGTGACCATGCCCACGGGACCAGCGGACTCGATGTCCACCGGTCTCCCGGCGATTGTGTCACGGAGCCTCAGAACGGTCGAAGTTCCTATGTAAACTAGGCATTTCTCTGTTCTGGCTTGTGTCATGACAGAGATCACCGCTCCCTGTCATCGGAAGCTGAGATTGCTGTCGTGTGACTTGAAGCCTATCCCACACAGTTAGAATCACTCCCTAGGACACACTTAACCCCTTTATCGCCCCCTAGTGGTTAACCCCCTCCCTGCCAGTGTCATTTACTCAGTAATCAGTGCATTTTATAGCACTGGTCACTGTATAAATGACAATGGTCCCAAAATAGTGTCAAAAGTGTCTGATGTGTCCGCCATGTCGCAGTTCCGATAAATATCGCAGATCGCCGCCATTACTAATGAAAAAAAAATTAAAATGCCATAAAACTATCCCCTATTTTGTAGACGCTATAACTTTTGCGCAAACCAATCAATATACGCTTATTGCGATTTTTTTACCAAAAATATGTAGAAGAATACATATCGGCCTAAACTGAGGAAAACTATTTTTTTTATATATATTTTTGGAGAATATTTATTATAGCAAAAAGAAAAAAATAATGCGTTTTTTCAGCATTGTCGCTCTTTTTTTGTTTATAGTGCAAAAATATAAACCGCAGAGGTGATCAAATGCCACCAAAAGAAAGCTCTATTTGTGGGAAAAAAAGGACGTCAATTTTGTTTGGGTGCAACGTCGCTCGACCACACAAGTGTCAGTTAAAGCGACACAGTGTGGTATCGCAAAAAGTGCTCTGGTCAGGAAGGGGGGAAAATCTTCCAGGGCTGAAGCGATTAATCTATACATTTACACATATATTCCCCTGCAACTGTGATTTTAGAGGACTAGTCCATTCTGTGAAACAAAGGAAGAAAAGCAATAGCACCCAGAGCCTTAATTTTTAAACTGACCTCTGCTACTAAGCAAACGTAGACAGAAATCCTTCTAATCAGAGTCAACATCAAAATGTTCTTGGGAGTAATAATAATCCCCAATGTGTATAGATTATAATAAAAAACATTTGCAAAGGTCAACAGCATCAGACACATTAAGTGGACAGGTTTGCTTTCATAACCATTACGGCTGAATTGTCTGATGCCATTGACTTTTACTTGACCCATATGTCCTTCTGGTTACTGATTCAGTTTGCTTCTGAACAAAGGTGTGACTGCTCTATTCTCTCCAATGAAATTATTCATATTGAAGGATTTTTGCTTTTTTAATTGTTGTCTTGTCCCTGAATGTATGAAAAGGGAAATCACCACCTCAGAAAACCTTGCCTATTGCATATGACACATAACTGAAAAATTAGCTTAAGAGAGAATTTTAATGGTACCATTGCAGTCTTTACTACCTTAGGAAATAAAGAATTACAATTATCTAGAGGTAAATGGAATCAATGCTTTATAATATACAGTTAGGTCCGTATATATTTGGACACAGGCACAATTTTCATACATTTGGCTCTGTATGCCACAAGAATAAAATAAAATTAAAATAAAAAGATCCAATTGAATTTGAAGTGCAGACTTTCAGCTTTAATTCAAGGGGTTGAACATAAATATCAAGTACAAATTGTAGAAACTGCAACCATTTTTATACACAGTCCCCCCCCCCATTTTCAAATGTAATTGGACAAATAAATATATTTTTTATTTTAAATGTTTATTTTTAATATTTTGTTGAGAATCCTTTACTGGCAATCACTGCATGAAGTCTGGAACCCATGGACATTACCAAAGACTGGGTTTCCTCCTTTCTGATGCTTTGCCAGGCTCTAACTGCAGCTGTCTTCAGTTGTTCTTTGTTTGTGGGTCTTACTGTTGTAGCACTAACCCCCGAAGGAGCTGCTGGTTATATTTGGGCCTGCACTCTACCAATAAACCCCACTAACTTGGCTCAATCCCCTTGGAACAGCTGTAGTGCAATGCAATACAATACAATATAATACAATGCAAGGTACCTGTATTGTAACCTCCACCTGCTGGGAGAAAACAGTACTCCACACAACTGGATACTTAACCAGAAATATATTTTACTGTGAAAATATTCAAAGAGGTGATTACAGTAATTGTGCTATCATCCCAACATAGGACGACAGCACAATGGATTTCAATATAAACAATTTCAAACAATATGTATATGTACATATACCCGGGAGCTCCCCCTACTTTGTAAGCTATCCGTGAGATCTCACTTAAAGTACTTGGTCTTTGATCTTCTTGTCTTCGCTAGCTAAAGTAATTCCTTGTGATTTGTAATCCACAGGTTAATGTAAGTTAAATTGAGGTAAAGGTGCTCCTGGTGTAACTTCAGTACTTATACTACACTGTTTGGGGTGTCAGAGTAGGTAGGCCTCAAGCCTGCTCAGTGTCAGTTGCTCTGCTCCTCCTCCGTGGAACTATAAATCCCAGTGAGGCCTGTGTATGAGTCTAACTGCGTGTGAAAGTTAACAACTGTGGGCTGTAACCTGCTCACCAACTGGATCGGAGCTCCATGTAGTTGCTTTGGTCCGATCATTGCAGCTTGCTTCTCCGTCAGCTGGCCTCGTCGCTCTGTCCGATGCTCAAGCGAGTGTCTATGGATCTCTCCAATCCGGTCACTGCCTTTCTGGCACCGTCAGGTAACTTGCGCAAACAAGCGGGGTTGTGCTCTGCAATGGCTGTAGGCCCCTTTCTCTGGGAGGCCTTCTCACAGATCCTCACAGGCAGGCCATGCAATCCCAAGAGAGCTAAAATGGCTGCTCAGGTTCCTTTTATGTCCTACCCAGCATGCAGTGCCAGAGAGGGTATCCTTGGGTAGGTCACCAAGCATCCTGGGTAAAAAGGTCAACCTTCTATAGTAAACAACAGTCACTTCCTGTATTAGTCTTTTTGTTTTTAAAAGCAATAATCATAGAAGTCCACTACCAGTATTTGGCTGCTAGATGGCGCCAAATACTAAGCCATAGAAAATGTCCATAGACTTTGATTATTACATGCAACACACATTAATAAACGAGGATGTCAGCGCTACACAGTCTATAGTTTTGCCTTCAGCAAGTGAAATGCATGCTAAATTGCGTTGACATCAGGTGATTGACTCGGCCATTGCAGAATATTCCACTTCTTTTCCTTCAAAAGCTCCTAGGTTGCTTCTGCAGTGTGTTTTGGATCATTGTCTATCTATACTGTGAAGCGCCGTCCAATCAACTTTGCTGCATTTGGCTGAATCTGGGCTGACCGCATATCTCTAAACACTGCAGAATTCATCCGGCTGCTTCTGTCCTCTGTCACATCATCAATAAACACCAATGACCTAGTGCCACTCAAAGCCATGCATGCCCATGCCATCACACTGCCTCCACCATGTTTTACAGATGACGTTGTGTGCTTTGGATCATGAGCTGTTCAAAGCCTTCTCCACACTTTTTTCTTCCCGTCATTTTGGTACAGATTAATCTTAGTTTCATCCGTCCAAAGAATCCTTTTCTAGAACTGGTCTGGCTTTTTTAGATGTTTTTTGGCAAAGTCTAATCTGGCTTTTCTATTCTTCAGACTTATGAATGGTTTGCACCTTGTGGTGAACCCTCTGTATTTGCTCTCGTGAAGTCTTCTCTCGATTGTAGACTTTGACAATGATACGCCCACCTTCTGGAGATTGTCCTTCACTTGCCTGGATGTTGTGAATGGGTTTTTCATTACCATGGAGAGGATCCTGCGATCGTCCACCACTGTTATCTTTCGTGGACGTCCAGGCCTTTTTATGTTGCTGAGCTCACCAATGCCTTCTTCCTTCCTCATAATGTACCAAACTGTGGATTTGGCCACTCCTAATGTTGCTGCTATCTCTCTGATGGCTTTGTTTTTGAAGCCCTACAATAGCCTGTTTCAATTGTATGGACAGCTCCTTTGAACCCATGATGTAGGTTCACAGCAATAGATTCCAAATGCAAATACCACACTTAGAATCAACTCTAGACCTTTTACCTGCTTAATTGATTAAGAAATAACGAAGGAGTAGCCCACACCTGGCCATGAACCAACTTTTGATTCAACTGTCCAATTACTTTTGGTCCCTTGAGAAAGAGGGGATGGCTATTCTTACGAGCTGTAATTCCTAAACCCTTCTTCTGATTTGGATGTACATACCCCCAAATTAAACCTGAGCGTGTACACTTTTAGCCTATATCCATTATATAACTATAGCTTGCAAATGTTTTGGTAAATACCTTAAAAAAACTACAATTTTGCCTGTGTCCAAATATATGTGGACCTAACTATATATAAAAATATATTCAGCATGAGTCTTATTTTATTTGTAACTTTACTGAAGCTTTGGGGGTCCTGAATTTACTACTACTTATGTTTTTCCTGGGAATGCATGGGTTTTCAAACTTCTTACGTTTCACTTTCACTAATGGTACTGAACATTTGCCACTACTGCATAAGTTTTGCCCCAATGAAACGGGTACATTTTAAAAACTCCAATTAAAGCGGAGGTCCACCCTAAAGTGGAACTTGCGCTCATCGGATTCCTCCCCCTTCCAGTGTCACAATTGGCACCTTTCGGGGGGAGGGGGGACAGGATACCTGTCTTTGACAGGTATCCTTTCCCACTTCCGGAAGTCCAGCCGCGATGCGGCCGTGATGTCACCGCGGGGCTCCCTCCTCCTCCTCCCTCGGCCGCCGGGCTAATAGGAGAGAGGAGCAGGGCCTCGCGCATGCGCAGTAGGGTTCCCGGTGTGAAGCCGAACGGCTACACTGCCGGGTTACCTTACCCGCAATGGCGGCGGCAGCACCCGACAGCAGATGGAGACATCAGCTGCGGTGCCGACATTGAGGGACTGCAGGACAGGTAAGTGTCATTTATTAAAAGCCAGCAGCTGCAGTATGTGTAGCTGCTGGCTTTTAATTATTTTTTTTCCCCGGAACACCCCTTTAATTTATAAGGAATACATAACCTTATCCAAGGCCACTCTATCACTCCAACAGCCACAAGCATGACACCCAGAGGCAGAGGCATGATGGGACTTGTAGTTTTGCAACAGCTGGAGGTCCGCTAATTGCATATTCCTGAGCTACACTAACAGATCCCAGAGATATGCAAAGTTGAAGCCTAAAGCCTCATACACACGATTGGATTTTCTGACGGGAAATGTGTGATGACAGGCTGTTGGCGGAAAATCCAACCGTGTGTATGCTCCATCAGACAATTGTTGGCCAACTTTCCGTGGACAAATGTTGGATGGCAGGTTTATAAATTTTCCGTGGACAAATGTCTGTTGTCGGATTTTCCGAGCGTGTGGACAAAAGTCCAAGTTACAAACACGCATGCTCGGAAGCAAGGACAAGCCAGAAGCGAGAATTAACATTCGTGACGTGGCAAAGTATGAAATCTAAAAATGCAGCGCATAATTCTCTTCTTCTTTAATGGGATAATAATGAAGCTGATTTGCTGGTGATACTGAATTATTGCAAACGAATTTTCAAAGGCATTTTCTTTCTAGTGATATCAAGAATAATATTATTATGCTTTTTTTTTATTTGGGCAAGTTAACACGACACCATTATCCCGTAGTTTTTAAGATCAAAGATACAACTAAGTTGGTGTCCCTTGTTAATTTTACATTGTATTTTTTTAAAATGTACCTGCCTACTCCCAAAATTTAATTTGAAGTAAAACACATAGCCAAGTATTATTCTACACAATTTTTTTTTATTGTGCATTAAAAAAAGAAAACAAATAAAATTAGATGGTATCTGCCAATAGAACTTAACCAAAAAAGTGCATTCTATGCATCCAAAAATATAGAAAATATACCAAATCATTATTTAACTGAAAAATAATGTCAAAGCAATAACTCCAAGGCCAATAATAAATAACGTTATCTCCTCCGATTCCGCAACCTGTTTGGTTGACGAACGGCCGTTCAGAAATGAACTGAAAAGCACGAAATGAAAAACGCGACCTGAAAAGCACTAAATGAAAAGTGCGAAAAGAAAAGCGTGAATCAACACTTAAACTTCTACTAACACGAAATTAGCAGAAGGAGCCCAAAGGCTGGCGCTAAAGAGCTGAAAAACCACGTAGTACGTCACTACGTTCGTATTTGTTGGCCAACAATTGTGTGGCTGTGTGTATGCAAGACAAGTTTGGGCCAACGCCCTTCAGATAAAATTCCACGGTTTTAATGGTCAACAATCCGATCGTGTGTACAAGGCTTAACTCATGGTTTTGTGTGATGTTAGAAACCAGAAGCAACAAGGGTTTCATCACTTCTGGTTTCAGTATGTTTGTTGATAAACAGTTATCGGCTTGTACAGCATAAGATCAAGCCGATCTTTGTTTGATCAGATGCTTTGGAGACCAGAGGCGATAAATAAAATAATACATTTTTTTTTTTTTAAAGCTCCCCTGCCCCCCCGTGCTCACATGGAAATGAGAACTTGAAAAGTGTGACGTACATTTGTATTCCTCCCCCCTGAGTTAACAGCTGCTTTGATTTTTGGGTATGTCTCTACCAGCTTTCTTCTTTGCAAAATAGCTCAAGCTCTGCTAGATTGGATGGAGAGCATCTGGGAACAACAATTTTTCAGGTTTTGCCACAGATTCTCAAATGGATTTAGGTTTGGATTTTGACTGGGCCATTCATACACATGAATATTCTTTGATCCAAACCATTCCATTGTAGCTCTGGCTGTATGTTTAGGGTCGTTGTCCTGCTGGAAGGTGAACCTCCACCCCAGTCTCAAGTCTTTTGCAGACTCAGGGCCAGTTCACACCAGATGTAGTTCCATGTGCTTTTTTTCTGCACAAAAATTCCAATGGCTCTAGTTCACACCATGCAGTTTCTGGTCAGTTTTTGGTGCAGAGACTGACCGGAAACTGACCGGAAACTGACTGCATGGTGTGAACTAGAGCCATTGGAATACATGGAAAACACTGTGCATGCATTTTTAGTGCAGACAAAAAAGCACACGGAACTGCATCTGGTGTGAACTGGCCCTAACAGGTTTTCTTCTAAGATTGCCCTGTATTTGGCTCCATCCATCTTCCCATCAACTCTGACCAGTTTCCCTGTTCCTGCTGAAGAAAAGCATCCCCACAACATGATGCTGCCACCACCATGTTTCACGGTGGTGATGGTGTGTTCAGTGTGATGTGCAGTGTTAGTTTTCTGCCACACAGCGTTTTGTTTTAAGGCCAAAAAGTCCAATTTTGTTCTCATCCGACCAGAGCACCTTCTTCCACATGTTTGCTGTGTCCCCCATATGACTTCTCGCAAAACTGCAAATGGGACTTCTTATGGCTTTCTTTCAACAATGTCTTTCTTCTTGCCACTCTTCCATAAAGGCCAGATTTGTGGAGTGCACAACTAATAGTTGTCCTGTGGACAGATTCTCTTACCTGGGCGGTGGATCTCTGCAGCTCCTCCAGAGTTACCATGGGCCTCTTGGCTGCTTCTCTGATTAATGCTCTCCTTCCCGGCCTGTCAGTGTAGGTGGACAGCCATGTCCTGGTAGGTTTCCAGTTGTGCCATACTCTTTCCATTTTCGGATTATGATGGATTGAACATTGCCTTGTGTGATGTTCAAAGCTTGGGATATATTTTTTATAACCTAACCCTGCTTTAAACTTCTCCACAACTTTATCCCAGGCCTGTCTGGTGTGTTCCTTCATGATGCTGGTTGTTCACTAAGTTTCTCTAATGCCGCGTACACACGAAGGGACTTTTCCCGGCGGACCTAGTCCAGCGGACAATCCGCCGGACTTTCCAGCTGGCTTCGCCGGACTTTCCGAGCGTGTGGACTTGCCCACACACGCCCGGACTTCTCCAGCAGACAATCCGCTGGACAAAGTCCGCGGGACTTTTGAAAATGAACGGACTTGCCCACACACGGAGCAGTCCGTTCATTTCGAATGTAACTTCAGGTACGTAGCTAGCGTAGGCAGTAAATGCCGGCGCGCTAGCTCCGTCACCTGGCATGGATTTAAAGGGAATCCCCACGCCGAAAAACGGCGTGGGGGTCCCCCCCAAATCCATCTCAGACCCTTATCCGAGCACGCAGCCCGGAAGGCCAGGAAAGGGGTGGGGACGAGCGAGCGCCCCCCCCTCCTGAGCCGTACCAGGCCGCGTGCCCTCAACATGGGGGGTGCCCTGGGGAAAGGGGGGCCGTGCGGCCCCCCCACCCCAAAGCACCTTGTCCCCATGTTGATGAGGACAAGGGCCTCTTCCCGACAACCCTGGCCGTTGGTTGTCGGGGTCTGCGGGCGGGGGCTTATCGGAATCTGGGAGCCCCCTTTTATAAGGGGGCCCTCAGGTCCCGGCCCCCCACCCTATGTGAATGAGTATGGGGTACGATGTACCCCTACCCATTCACCTAAGGTGTAAAATGTAAAGTAAAAAAACACACACACACTTTTGAAAAAATATTTTATTGCACTGCTCCGGGGGTCTTCTTCCGTCTTGGGGGTCTTCTCGTCGGACTCCTCCGCCATTTACCAAGCTCTTTTACCGAGCGGAGAAGTCCGGCTTCCTTCTTCGTCGTCGCCGCCATCGTCTGGGGGTCTCGATCCGCCTTCGGGGGTCTTCCGGGGTCTCTTCTGTTCTTGCCGCTGTCGTCGCTTTCTGCGCCGCCTTCTTCTTCCTCTTCCGCCTTCTTCTTCTTCTTCTTCCGATGTTGACACGTCGCTCTCTCTGGCCGGAATGGCAGAGCCGCGCTGTGCTGGGACTTATATAGGGACATGGGGACAGGGTCACATGCTCATGTCACATGGTGACCCCGCCCCCTGTGATGTCACAGTCCCAGCATCCTCCGGGACTGTGACATCACAAGGGGGCGGGGTCACCATGTGACATGAGCATGTGACCCTGTCCCCATGTCCCTATATAAGTCCCAGCACAGCGCGGCTCTGCCATTCCGGCCAGAGAGAGCGACGTGTCAACATCGGAAGAAGAAGAAGAAGGCGGAGAAGGCGGAGAAGGCGGAAGAAGAAGAAGAAGGCGGCGCAGAAAGCGACGACAGCGGCAAGAACAGAAGAGACCCCGGAAGACCCCCGAAGGCGGATCGAGACCCCCAGACGACGGTGGCGACGACGAAGAAGGTAGCCGGACTTCTCCGCTCGGTAAAAGAGCTTGGTAAATGGCGGAGGAGTCCGGCGAGAAGACCCCCAAGACGGAAGAAGACCCCCGGAGCAGTGCAATAAAATATTTTTTCAAAAGTGTGTGTTTTTTTTTACTTTACATTTTACACCTTAGGTCAGGGGTCTCAAACTGGCGGCCCCCTCCAGCTGTTGCAGAACTACAAGTCCCATCATGCCTCGGCCTATGAGAGTCATGCTTTTAACTATCAGCCTTGCAATGCCTCATGGGAATTGTAGTTCTGCAACAGCTGGAGGGCCACCAGTTTGAGACCCATGCCTTAGGTGAATGGGTAGGGGTACATCGTACCCCATACTCATTCACATAGGGTGGGGGGCCAGGATCTGAGGGCCCCCTTATAAAAGGGGGCTCCCAGATTCCGATAAGCCCCCGCCCGCAGACCCCGACAACCAACGGCCAGGGTTGTCGGGAAGAGGCCCTTGTCCTCATCAACATGGGGACAAGGTGCTTTGGGGTGGGGGGGCGCACGGCCCCACTTTCCCCAGGGCACCCCCCATGTTGAGGGCACGCGGCCTGGTACGGCTCAGGAGGGGGGGGGCGCTCGTTCGTCCCCACCCCTTTCCTGGCCGGCCGGGCTAGCTAGCTACGTAACCTGAAGTCACGTGCTAAATGAACGGACTTGCCGATGAGCGGCAAGTCCGTTCATTTAAAAAGTCCGGCGGACTAGCCTACTAACGGCGGGATTGTCCGCCGGACTGCCAAGTCCAGCGGATAATTTTAAAATCAAACTTAAAACTTTGGTCCGCCGGACTTTGGCGCCAAAAAGTCAGCCGACGCCCACACACGAGGGGATTGTCCGCTGGACTTGAGTCCAGAGGATAATCCCGTGGGATTGTCCCTTCGTGTGTACGCGGCATAACAAACCTCTGAGTGCTTCACAGAACAGCTGTGTTTCTGCTGTTAAATTACACACAGATGGATTTTATTTACGAATTAGGTGACTTCTGAAAACAATTGGTTCCACTAGATTTTAGTTAGGAGTATCAGAGTAAAGGGGGCTGAATACAAATGCATGCCATACTTTTCAGATATTTATTTGTAAAAAAAAAAAAATGTAAAAAGATTTATCATTTTCCTTCCACTTCACAATTATGTGCCACTTTGTGTTGGTCTATCATATAAAATCCCAATAAAATACATTTATGTTTTTGGTTGTAATGGGGTGTGAATACTTTTTCAAGGCCACTAGCCATCCCACCAAGTGGCTGCACAACACATGTGCAGTATCGCTGCAAACATTGCATATACATAATTTAATGTACTATAGCTTGTTTTCCACAGGCATGCACCGTTTTAAAGAGTGACATGTTTGGTATCTATTTACTCATCCTAACATCTTTTCAATTTTACCAAAAATTGTTTTTTATATTGTGAATACTAAAATTCATTAAAGTGTCTTTTTTTTTTTTTTAATTGCATTTGAAAAAATGCTAAGCTGATATCATGTGACTTTGCAACACCCACCATTTTATTCTCTAGGACCCCTGTTTTGGCTGTTCTAAGTAATTTTCAGTAAAAAAAAAATATTTGTATGAGAGAAATGTCAGCGTTGGCCCAGTAGGATATAGTTTGCAGTATGGTGCACAAATATTAGAGTTGCTCCACCACAAATATTATAGTATGCTCCACAAATTACAGTTGCTCCACCACACATATTACAGTTGCTCCACCAAAAATATTACGGTTGCTCCACCACAAGTATTTTAGTACTTCCAAAAATATTACAGATTTCACCACAAATCATAGGCGTGCACACAGGGTGTGCTGGATGTGCCTGGGCACACCCTAATCACCCTGTGCAGTGCTGATTTCCCCTGCTTCCTGGCACCCCCTGGATTGTTGCCAGCTTCCCTCCTCCCCTCTCCCGTCTGCTGCGGGTGTGATGTTTCACAATGGAGAACAGGGAAAGGGGCCAGTAAATATTTAATTTACTGGCCCCTTCCTTTTCTAATAAACACAATGAGTGATCTGTACCTGTTGCTCCTGTGTTCATTTTCAAATGAAGTATAGTAAACTACGTTTACTATGCTTCAGTTTGTGAATGAACAAGAAGCTGCTCAGCACAGAGCACTTCCCATTAGTTTAGCTGAGGCTGCAGAGAAAGGGACTGGGAAAGCTCTGTCCTCAGTCCCTTTCTCTGTCTCAAAAGTGAAACATCAGAGGTCTGTTTAGACCACAGATATTTCACCAAAGCCCCCCCCCCCCTCACCAAATTATAAAAAACAATATTGTAAAAAAATAACCTAAAAAATGAAATTGTAGAAAATAATAAAAATAATATAACTACTGACACCAACCTCTGCTCTACTGACACCAGCTGCTGATTTACACCCATGTGTGTTTATGCTCTGGGGTGCACACCCTTATGCAATGCTGTGACAAGGCCATTTTGTGCCCAGGGCGAAGATGGCAAACTGCGCCCCCCCCCCCCCCCATTTTTTAGAAAGAATCAATGTAATTTCAAAACAAGAATATACTTAAAACAATAAAAATTCAAAAGTTCATTCACACATTTTAATTATATGTATTTTTATTGGAGGCACTGCAAAAATTGTTTCTCTTCTTCTCTTTGTTTATAGCATAAAAAATAAAAACCGCATAGGTGATCAAATACCACCAAAGGAAAGCTCTATTTGTGGGAAAAAAAGGACATAAATTGTATTTGGGTACAGCATCGCACGACTGCGCAATTGTCAGTTAAAGCAGCGTGGTGCGTTATCACAAAAAATGGCTTGATCATTAAAGGGGTAAAACCTTCTGGAGCTGAAGTGGTTAACACATACCTAAGAGTAAATCCCCCCATGTGTGTGTACATGTCTCTGTGTGTGCATGCCTGTGTGTACATGTCTCTGTGTGCATGCCTGTGTGTACATGTCTCTGTGTGTGTACATGTCTGTGTGTGTGTGTGTGTACATGTGTGTGTGTGTACATGTCTGTGTGTGTGTACATGTCTGTGTGTGTGTGTACATGTGTGTGTGTGTACATGTCTGTGTGTGTGTGTACATGTCTGCGTGTGTGTGTGTGTGTGTACATGTCTCTGTGTGTGTGTGTGTACATGTCTCTGTGTGTGTACATGTCTCTGTGTGTGTGTACATGCCTGTGTGTGTGTGTGTGTGTACATGCCTGTGTGTGTGTGTGTGTGTGTGTGTGTGTACATGCCTGTGTGTGTACATGCCTGTGTGTGTACATCCCTGTGTGTACATGTCTCTGTGTGTTTACATGTCTCTGTGTACATGCCCGTGTGTGTGCATGTCTCTGTGTGTGTACATGCCTGTGTGTGTGTATGTGCTTTTCATATACACACATGTGAGTGGTGCTAGGAGCGTACAGGTGTGAGAGGGGCTCAGAGCGTACCTGTGTGAGAGGGGCTCAGAGCGTACAGGTGTGAGAGGGGCTCAGAGCGTACAGGTGTGAGAGGGGCTCAGAGCGTACAGGTGTGAGAGGGGCACTGAAGGACTTGGTGGGATGGCTAGTGGGCAGATTCGGTGGGATGGCCAGTGGGCGGGACCCTGGGGAATGTTGGTGGTCAGGCTTGTGGGGGGGGCAGGCCTAAAGCTGTGTAAGGGGCCCCACAATTTCTGATGGCTGCCCTGTGTCTGTAGGCTTTACCTGCCTTGGGTCACTCCAGCAGCTTCTGCACCATGGTGCCCAGGTCCTCAGTCTTGACAGCCTGGAGCAGCTCCTGGTTCTTCTTTATCCTGGGTACTCAGGAGCCGTGCTGGGAGGGAGGGGCGAAGCTGAGGCGCTGGGGTGAGCCAGAGGAGGAGTCAGGAATACCCTGGAACGAGCTTCATACTCGGAGCCGGACCAGGGAGGGGCGGAGCCGAGGTGCCCGGGTGAGCCAAGGGAGGAGCCAGGAATACTTGGAGGCGAGCTACGGATGGGAAGGGAGGGGCGGAGGTGCGGAGTTAACCCCTGGGAGGAGCAAAATGACATTGAGCAGCGAGAAGGATCATAACCGCCCATTGGTCTCCTGATCCTGCCTCCCTTCCTTCCGTCTGATGCACTGACTCTGAGCTGCATCCTGGCCGGAGCGGTGCCACGCACACACACAGAAGTTTATTATGGTCAGTACGCCCCTGCTCGGGGCTCCCGAGTGGGGAGTTGTCATCTGGCAGAGAATAGAGATAGCGCTGGCTCTGAGGACACTTTACTGCGACCCCCCATCCCCAATAAATTGTACCGCCCAGGGCATCCATCCCTTCCGCCCCCCCCTTGTACCGGCTCTGCCCTTATGCAATAAGCTGCACACGCCAATACCACAAATATTACAGTTTATCCACCAACATTAAAGTTGCTCAACAAGTATTAAACTTGTTACCCAAACACCTCAGTATGCTCCCCTCAGCACAATACACAGCTTACTTCCATTATACTGTAATTAGGCAGTGTCCCGATGGGCTGGTGTGGAGTACAGCTACAGGAAGTGCCTGAGCACAGAGGCACGCATGGGGGCGAAAGCACAGCTCACATCAGAAGCTGGGTCTGGCTGCAGTTATCATGACAGGCAGGAGACCTGGGCTGTAAACTATGAATCTGATACTATTACACCCCCTAGCACCACCCCTGTGCAAGAACCACTGACATCCACCAGAAACCAAGCTCTGGTCTGCTGAGTGAGAGTTTGCAGCTGCTTCCTCGAGCCCTCTCCCTGCTAAGGATGAGCTCCGGCGTGTTTGCATGCTCCACGTGCAGAACCCGCCGGGAAGTCCGCGCAGCGCTGCGCTAATCACAGGCAGTGATACATTTCCCTGATGCGCGGCTGCAGAGATCGACAATGTCTCACTGCCTGTGATTAGTACAGCGCTGCGCCGACTTCCTCGCGGGCTCTGCACGTGGAGCATGCGAACACGCCGGAACTCATCCCTACTCCCTGCTATCTGCCTTTACCTGGTTCCTCCCTCCCTCCTTGCATTTCACTCAGCCCCATTCCATGTGGGTCTATAACTGAAAAAAAAAATCTAAAGCCCCCCAACAAATGGCTGGGGATTCGTATTTTACTGCCCCCCCATCCTGACACCCCTAGGTGGCTGCCTAAGCCACCTTATGCTGGCGTCAGCCCTGTTGGTGCAAACAAACTATATAAAAGTCAGATCCAGATCAGGACACACTGAAGTCTAATGGCGCGTACACACGGTCGGAATTTCCGATGGAAACAGTCCGATGGGAGCTTTTCATCGGATTTTCCGACCGCGTGTATGTCCATCGGTCTTTTTCTGTCGGAATTTCCGACGGGCTTTGGATTGAGAACCTGTTCTTAATTTTTCCGACGGAAAACCTTTCTATCGGATTTTCCGATCGTGTGTATGCAATTCCGACACACAAAATTCTGACGCATGCTCGAAAACAATTAGACACATGCTCAGAAGCATTAAACTTCCCTTTTATACTGCAGTCGAACATGTTGTATGCCGTGGTGTTATTGACCATCGGAATTTGGTGTGACCGTGTGTGGGCAATACAGTTTGAGTGAAATTCCATCGGAATTCCAAGGGGAAAACCATCAGACCTTTTTCCGATGAGAATTCCGACCGTGTGTACGCGGCATAACTCCTTTTTTGATTCCTCTGTTCCACACTTAAGCTTGAATTTTTTTCCCCCTCCTTCAATAATTCAACTTGAGCCATCCAAGCTCCTGCCATTATCAGTTTATACCAGCTGGTTCCCTTCCCTTCCCGCTCCCCTCTTCTTGTTCCCTTCCCTCATCCCCTTTCCTGGGGCCACACACAGATGGTATGTTTTTTTCTATGCAGGATTTAACTGTTTAATTGTTACTTGCCAGGCGAATCTTCGCCACACATCCCATTTGCAGGTTGCTACATGACAGATCTTTTTATAGTTTATGTTGTATGTCATGTTCATGTTTACGATTTGATTGGTGTTTATTTCATGTGTCACAGAGCACTGCTGTGACAGCTTGTGTTATTTTTTTGCTGATAACTTTACATTTTGCCATATCTTGCCTTACCAATAAATATTTTTTAGATACACTCTAGTATGATCCATCATTACCATTGTAACCCTTTCCTTGGTGTTCTATACCAGGTCATGTTGTGCATATGAAGCAATTGGGCTGTTGTGTGCAAAGTGTTCCACCCTAGCTACCAATGTTCATCCCTGGATTACCTGTGGGCACTGCAGAGAACCACTACTACAGGTAGTGTCGCCAGCCTTACACCCACGGGTGGTACAAGTGAATTGGGACAAGTTTGTCGCTATTTCTGTTACAAAAGTTCCTGTAAACACTGCTACTGTCACCCTGCTTGCTGAAGTGGCTGCTCCTTCAGATATTCTTTGGAAGAGGAGCGGTGGGCTCACCGTGCCAAAACCTCTGATGTCATGGGGCAAAGGTCCTCTCTACTTACAAGTGTGTCTTAAATGCCTGACAAAATTGCAGGCTATTGTGTCAAGTGTGCCTTAGATACACAAGTGTTACCTGGATGTGGGGATCCTAAACTATTGCCAAGATTGTCTAAGTTGCTGAGGGGTATGGCTACTTATACCCATATATGCCAGAAAGTCTGGAAGCTGAAATCCAATGCAAACCAGCACAGTGGGTTGATGTTGCTATCTGGGAGTATCTGAAAATTCCTGCTCACTGTGATATAAGAAACTTGTCACCCTGACATGCCGGGAAGTATAAAAATGTTTTTCAAACTGGGACTATGGTCGCCATATCTACCCAGACTGCATTGTTCTTCATAGACCAAATCAAGCGGATGTGCAGCACTACATTACTACTATTGGGTCATCTGGAAAGCCTGTTCAACTACCTGATCCTCGTTACTATTGGAAATGTTCTTCAATCATTAAAGTTTTGTCAAGTCAACGTGGAACACAGCGGTGTTCTCAGTCTGATTGTGTTAGTTCCACAGAAAGCTATTCTGCATTTGAAATATGTTGAAGTGGGGACACTTCAGCCTGTGCTGTCGCTGCTGGATTGTGTTCCTGATACCAGCAGTCGCAGGGGGTGCCCTAAGAGGTAACATACTGGCCTGTGCCCTGGAATTGTCAGTATGCCTCACTCTGCAAAGTGATATGCTGATCTGCTGCCCAGGGGATTAAGTTGTTCTATGGAGAAGGAAAAACAAAAAGGTGGGAGAGTAGAGTATAGAAAAAGTAAGAAAGGAGAAATAGGAGAGGAGGAAAAATTTTAGAAGAGGGAGAGAGAGTGTAGAACGGAAGGGGGAAGGGGGGATGGGAAGCAGGGGAGGGAATGGAAGATGGGGGAGGGTGGGGGTATAAGGTATAGTTGTTGTCAGGGTCTCAAGGCCATAGTTCAATATGGTCCAACCACCTCGGAATATTCACTTTTTAATCACCTACAGTTAGCCAGGTAGCGGTTGTAGCTTAGGTGCCATAGGCTTGAAAGCGTTGCATTGAGTTAAAGTGGGTCCAACAAGCCCATCTTGTGGTGAATTTTTGGATACGTTCTTGTGAAATGTGTACTAGCTATTCCATTTCCTCTATTCTGGAGATCCTCAAGAACCATTCACCAATTGTCGGAGTGTGTGTAGTTCGCCAATGTACTGGGATGCATAGTCTCGCCGAGTTCACCATGTGCATGGCGAGGGACTTATAGTACTCAGTTCTGGTCAGATGGGTATGGTGTAAAAGGTACTGTGCTAGGGAGTCTAAGGCATATGTAGTGATGTGGGCGATAAGCTCATGCACCTCTCTCCAGAATGGCTGGAGGGATTCGCATTCCCACCATATGTGAAGCATGGTTCCTTTCTCCTTCTTACATCTCCAGCACGTATCTGGGGTGGATGGCGAAAATTTATGTAGGAGAGACGGAGTCCTATGCCACCGTGTCTCAATTTTATAACAGTTTTCCTGGGTGGCAACATTAAGAGATCGCTTGTGGACATATTTATTGATGAGGGCCCAGTCATCATCAGTGAGGGGGATCTGAAGGTCAGACTCCCAAGCTACACGTGCTGAATCTGGGGTGCTAGGAGCTTCATCTATAAGTATGTTATATATACCAGAGATCAGGTGCATTTGTGGAGGGAGACGTGTGCATATTGTTTCAAATGGCATCAGTTGTCTTGTCCATGTCTCCGTTGTCGCCTGAGTGGATAGAAAATGCCGGATCTGTCTATACGACCAGAACGGAAAAGAATTGAAAGGGGACGTCACTACTATGTCCTCGTAGGGGTGAGGGGTTCCGCAAGCAAAAAATTGGTGAGCTAAGATTTCATCGTGTGGCCACTCCTGCCTGAGAAAGGAGGTTGAGATACCCAGTGTAAAGCCGGGGTTTCCATTTAAGGGTGTCAGGGGACCAGGCACTGAGGAGAACGTTGTGGTTATTGTCGCCTTTCTGAAGGCTCCTAGAGATGGGTGGATAATGGGGTGCGTCACGACCTCTAAGGGCCAGAGTCGGGAAGGTACCCAGGATAAGGATCTAAGGGGGAGATGTGTAAAGGATTTTTCTAGTGTTACCCAGACCTTTCCAGCCTCATGAATGTTCCAGTCGACAAGTCGGATAAGGTGGCTCACCAGGTAATATTTATACAGGTCCGGTAGCCCAATACCACCTCTAAGTTTGGGGCGTATTAGTCGCGTATATTTAATATGTGGCGGGGAGTTTCTCCATATAAACAATGAGGATGCTGTCTTGTATGTTGCAAAGAAAGATACTGGAAGATTGATGGGAATGCATTGGATGAGGTATAAGAGTCGTGGTAGGACTATCATTTTCAAAAGGGCTGATCGGCCGAACCACGAAACATTGAGATTCCCCCAGTCTTTCAGATCTTGTTGGGCTCTTTTCAGGGCTAACAGGAAGTTGTCATTATATAAGTTGGCCAATTTTGTTGTGATTTGTATGCCTAGATAAGTAATGGCCTTCTGGTTCCATAGGAAAGGGAAGGATTCCTGGCAGATTTCTACTTCTTTTTTAGGCAGGGAAACGTTTAGGGCATGGGATTTCATATAATTGATCTTTAGGTGTGACAGAGTTCCGAAATGTTCTATATCTTTCAACAAGTTAGGTATGGAGATAAGAGGGGAGGTGAGGGAGAGGAGGATATCATCCGCGAAGGCGGCTACTTTGTACTCTCTATCTTGTATTGAAAGGCCTTTTATGTCGGGATTATCTCTCAGTCTATTGAGGAAGGGCTCTAGTATCAGGACAAAGATTAAGGGGGACAGGGGACAACCTTGGCGAGTACCATTACCTATGGAGAAGGTAAAGTGCAAAATATGAGGGACAAATGGCGCTCCCTGTAAGTAATAAGTATGGTGAACCTAAAAAAGGTATAAGTGAAAAAGTGCGTACCTATAGAGAGTATCTACCCTATCAATCCTGCTAGGTGAAAAGTAGACGTTGTAACATAGGTGGAGTGTACCACCCTATAAATAACAATATTAGTGAACTACTCCAATCTGTGAATACCAGTGCTAGTGAGCGTGAGCAGCTTAATTAATAGAAAATAAATAGATAAAAAATAGAAACACAAATATAAATGATATGTAGTGTGTATTATAAATGTGGCTAATTAGGTAAGTGGCTAAACCACAGGGGAAGGGAGGTAGCAGCTAACCAGCTAGCATGTATCCTCTACCCAACTAATAGTGTATCCATAATATACCATTAATACATGTAGATTTGGAATTGTACCAACACTACCAATGGTGAGTAACTTTGGTAATGTAACTTTTGGTAACTTAGAGGCTTGGTACGCTTGTGGAGCGCAAACAGCAAACCAGCCCTAAACCGCCCCTGCTTGCTACTTTTTATGTGTACGGTGGAACCAGGCTGATCCTGTGAGACACCCTGGGTTTTATTTTTATTTTTTATTTTAATTCCAATTTTAAATTTACCAATAAACTAGCCACCTGATACCACACATGGGTATATCCTTCTGCTTTTTTCTGTGAGGCACCATCTGATTACCACCTGGGGTATTCCCCCTCCCCCGCATCTGAGGGTTTTGGCTGCATTCACTGGAGAAAGTTACTGGACCAGGACCCGATCCAGACCACCACCAGGAGGACCATCCGACATCCATATTCTTATGCTGTTTACCCCTGCAGGGGTACCTACGTCCGGTGAGTGAGGGAACTTTGGGGGGGCAGCACAACAGTCACCTACTACTGCCTGAAGCACTACAAGTCACCGGTGGAATTATCTTCACAACTGTTACCCATATATCCCCACCTACTCATCAACACATTGCCTACTGATCTTGCTGTGGGTCCCTGCATAGGATTGGACTCCCTCCCTTTAATACTATGATTTTTGTATTTTTCACAACCGTATTTTTGGACTGTTCAACTTTCACACACTGAGTGTATGGTTTATACAGGGTTTTTTATTGTTATATATTTTTTTTGATTTTCATTATTATTATTATTCACTTTTTTAATCTTTGATCTTTTGTATTGGGACTGTCACCTGCTTATTTATAGCACACTGCTCACTTGGCTCTTACATTACCAAAGTTACTCACCATTGGTAGTGTTGGTACAATTCCAAATCTACATGTATTAATGGTATATTATGGATACACTATTAGTTGGGTAGAGGATACATGCTAGCTGGTTAGCTGCTACCTCCCTTCCCCTGTGGTTTAGCCACTTACCTAATTAGCCACATTTATAATACACACTACATATCATTTATATTTGTGTTTCTATTTTTTATCTATTTATTTTCTATAAATTAAGTTGCTCACGCTCACTAGCACTGGTATTCACAGATTGGAGTAGTTCACTAATATTGTTATTTATAGGGTGGTACACTCCACCTATGTTACAACGTCTACTTTTCACCTAGCAGGATTGATAGGGTAGATACTCTCTATAGGTACACACTTTTTCACTTATACCTTTTTTAGGTTCACCATACTTATTACTTACAGGGAGCGCCATTTGTCCCTCATATTTTGCACTTTACATTTAAATTGCCCTCTAGGGGGTTAATTTTTTCCGGACAGGCTGCACACCTTATTTCCGGTCCTAAGCGCGGAGATCTCCCATAACAGATTTTTATTATGGAGAAGGTGTCCGATAGGTGGCCCACCTCCGCGGTTTTTATTTTTTGCGCTATAAACAAAAAAAGAGCGCCAATTTTGAAAAAAACACACTATTTTTTACTTTTTGCTATAATAAATATCCCCCAAACATATATGAAAAAAACATTTTTTCCCTCAGTTTAGGCCTATACGTATTCTTCTACATAGTTTTGGTAAAAAAAATCACAATAACCATTTATTGATTGGTTTGCGCAAAAGTTATAGCGTCTACAAAATAGGGGATAGTTTTATGGCATTTTTATTAATAATTTGTTTTTATTACTAGTAATGGCGGCGATCAGCGATTTTTATCATGACTGCGACATTTTGGCGCACACATCGGATAACCACGGTCACGGAGCTCTCGGCAGGTGCACGCACACGCGCAAGGCGGGAAATTCAAAGTAACGTATGGGTACGTTACTTTGCCCAGCTCTGCCATTCTGACGACGTATATGTACAGGAGCCGGTTAAAGTGCAAGGGGACCTTGTTGCTCTGGAAGATGGAAAAGTTCTTTATGATTACAGTCCCTTGCATATCTGTATGGCTAAAAGTGCTTGTTTTTAAAAAAAAAGCCATGCGCACAGTTACAGTGCTTGTCCCTGAGAAGAAGGGAGCTCACTGGAAAGTTTGCTGACCGTGTTTTTTTTGCAGTTCAAGGAAAGTGACTATTGGACTTTGGGGCTCCAAGGACAATAGGATGTTTAGTTAAGTCAGTTAGTAAGGTAGACTGTGCTGTGGCAAATGACCAAGTCTCTTACCTCCAATCTGAATCTCATGGACTTAAATGTT
Source organism: Lithobates sylvaticus (assembly GCA_028564925.1). Classification (NCBI taxonomy): domain Eukaryota; kingdom Metazoa; phylum Chordata; class Amphibia; order Anura; family Ranidae; genus Lithobates; species Lithobates sylvaticus. The sequence goes on along the minus strand of CM053027.1, from coordinate 379,706,094 downwards.
ACCTATGGACTGTTCTTTCATCACGACCACTAGATGGCGTGAGCGTGCCACTCTGAGTGAGTTAAGTTCTTACTTTCAAATATTGTGGGTTGCTAAGTGACATCTCTTTTTCTTAGATATGCTAAAAATGCTTTGGAAAAATGGTGTCACTCTCAAGGGAGTGGGGTCCTGTTTTCACTTGTAAATATTTTCAGGAACAGTTATTTGCTAGGATTGTGTACATATATTAGGATATATTACCGTGTTTACCTTACACCCCTTTTTGTTGCTCTCGGCTGAGGGTATACAAAAAACTTCACCAATGTATATAAGGTTTATTTTCACTAACATTTCTAGAATGGTAGATTATATTATAGAGTATTGCTAGAAAGTCATAGTTTCCATGATGCATAACCTAATGTCTTTCAGGTGTTCCTGCATATTAGATAGATCGCTAGTTAGGATATAGGATTATTACTCATTGCATTTTTTTTACTGCTATTGTGTGGTACGCCATACATAATTGCAAATACAGTCTCATCTTTGTTTGTTCCCATGTGAAGTATTACTTGTAATTGTACATCTGTTATGTTCACCCACTTTTGTTACTAAATGTTTGTCCTTCCCCTTATCCCTCCCTATCCACTTTTAGCCAGGACATCCACTCTCGGGACTGAGAGTATATGTTTATTTTTTTTGCAAACTCCAAGACGTAGTTTCTTCGGCAGGGGGAGATTGTAACAACCTGGTTCTAAACAGGGGGGGTGTCTCTCTCTTCTGTCAATAGGTGGCGCTGTTGCCTTTGGCACTAGGATGATGGATTACAAAGGGACGACCATTCCTGTTGCCATAGGCAAGTTTTGGAAGGGATGAAGTTCTGAAGGAGTACCAGAGCAGACACTTCACTAGCCAGGGACGGTGAAGTAACTGGGAAAGCTTCAGTGGAGACTCATCCAGGAAGACAGCGGGTAGCTGTGAGTAAAGCTTGAAGGAGTACGGCGGGTAGCTGTAAGTAAAGATAGATAAGATAAGTACAGCGTTTAGCTGTGGGTGAAGCTCGAGGGATCCTGCAGGTAGCTGAGAGTCGAAGTCTAGTAAGAGACGACGAGCTGAGCTTGAGGATCTACAGTGGGATACTGTGAGTTAAGCTGGAAATTCTACACAGGGATACTGTGAGAGAAGTTGTTGCTATAGGAGACAGCAGTAGCTACAAGATTTAGATTGCTGCATTCAGCTTAAAGGCCCTTTATCTGTTAGCTGTCTGCCTAGTTCTATTTTTGTCTGCAGAGTTTGCCCTAATTGCTTTTGCATTTGCCTAATGGTGTCCTGTGCCCTAACCCTCTCTCCCACCTTTCCTGTTAAGAGCAATAAAATCTCTTTGTTCATTTTTACAAAAAGTGACTGGCGCCCAATCTTTCCATCTTGCACCACACCCACTATGTCTAGTAGCATGCACCCTGAGGAGGAATGTCAGTTCTCCCTGGGTCTGGGGGTCACCATCAGGATCTTGGAAGTCGGGGAGACCACTACACACCAATAAAGAAGCAACAAGGACTTTTGTAGTTGCCAGCTCTATTCTTCGTATTTATGTCTGTACTGGTGTGAGAGAGAGCATCAGAGCCAGAGCACCTACTGTGGATTTTATCATAAGCCTGTAAAGGACTTACACTGATTCTGAGTGTTGCATTATCTGCTTTTACTAGCTAGGACAATGTGTTTGAGCTGTTTTTCTGTTACTAGCGCTTGGGGTGGTGTATTTCCATCTACAGTCTATCTTTTAAATGATAACCAATTTCAGAGGTTCAGTTCATTCCTTAACCCCTGTGGCTACCACTGCTATCTATTAACATGTTTATTTACTATCCTGGACATTTAATTATCTCTTTGCAATAAGTTTGTGCATCTATTTGATGTGATAATTAATACAATTTTTAGAAATGGATTAAAATAGTCAGAGGAAAAAAAAAACTGACAAAATGTGTTGAGGAAAGTGCTCTGCAGGAAGCAAAGAGAGAGAGAGAACATTTTCTGGCTGAGAGACTTTATGTCCTGGGTACGATTTATTTGAAGCATTAATGCTGACCCCCCTCCTGCTGAGACTGAGCACATTTAGAGGAACATTAAGCAATTTCATCCCATAAATATGCACGTTGTCTGTGAAGCAAACAATATAGAGACAGGCTTAAAGAATATCCTTGCAATGGAAAACTTGTTTCACAGCACACCACTGCTGGCACAAAGCTGAAAAATGAAGAAAGGAAGAGCAGCCAACCTCAGCCACTTCTTACAGGGAAGCTAAACAGCATACTGTATTAAAAAAAACTAGATGTATGGGTAAATCATTTTTCTGCCCTTGTTTAAGCAGCTGTCCCCAGCTATAGCTAGCCTGTAACCAAGAAGGATACCTTCCAATAGTGAAAATACAATATCTGTAATTTTTTAAACCCACTCTTAACTTTCAACTGATTAGAGACACAGTTTGGATTCATTCTGTTGGTTTATGTGCTAATTCACCAGACCATTTTTTTAACCACTTCAGCTCTGGAAGATTTACCCCCCAATGACCATTTTTTGTGATACGGCACTGCTTTCTTTAACTGACAGTTGCACTGGCGTGTGACGTTGTACCCAAATAAAATTGATGTCCATTTTTCCCACAAATAGAGCTTTCTTTTGGTGGTATTTGATCACCTCTGCGATTTTTATTTTTTGCGCGATATCCAAAAAAAGACAATTTTGAAAAGAAAAACTTAGCAGGAACACAGGATTAGCGCATTCCCCTGTGCCTTTCTCCTGAACGCTTGCAGGCCCCAGACCTGGAATTGTCAGATCATGTACTAGGTACGTGATCTGGCACGGAGCGGCCGGCCTGCCACAGTAAATGTCCGTGGGGTGGCTGCTAATGGTTAAACCAGAATGCATTGCATGGTCTATAATACAGAGTTAGCAGGCTGAGAAGTGCCAATAAATGGGCTTTTGAATAAGACAGTCCTGCTCACTATAAAAAGAGAGGGGGGGGGGGGGGGGCAGAACAACCATAGTGATCTAAACCACTTGAAGACTGACACTTCTCTCATACATGTAAAAAATATATATTTTTTTGCTAGAAAATTACTTAAAACCCCCAATCATTACATTATTTTTAAAGAAGAGGCCCTAGAGAATAAAATGGTGGGGGTTCCAATTTTTTATGTCACACGGTATTTGTGCATTGGTTTTTCAAACACAATTTTTAGCTTTTTTTAAATACACTTTAATAAATGTTAGTGCACAAAAACACAATATAAGACCCAATTGTTTGGTAAAATATAAAATATTATGTTACACTGAGCAATTAGATGCTGAACATGTCATGCTTTAAAATTGCGCATGCCTGTGGAACGGTGACAAACTACTTACATTATATTATCCATAGGCAAGGCTTTAAAAGCCTTTACAGTTTACCTCTTTAGATTTACACAGGAGGTCTGGTGCTAGAATAGTTGCTCTTAATCTGATGTTCTTGGTGATATCTCATGTGTGGTGCTATTGCTGTTTATGTACTGATTCGGGACTGACGCGTGTGTTCACCTTTGCACATGAGAACAGGGGGACAGGGGTGCTTTAATATTTTTTTTATTATTTAGTTTAGTTTATTTTTACACCATACTTTTTATTTTTTGATTTCTTTTATTGGTATCACTAGGAATGTAAACATCCCTTGTGATAGCTATAGGCATTGACAGGTCCTCTTTACTGAGAAATCTGGGGTCTATTAGACCCAAAATCTCTCGTCTGCCCTTAAAAGCTTTTGGTATAATCCGGTGCTTTTTCCAAACCAGTAAAAGTTTACTTACATCTGGCAAATCAAGAAGTGATGAAATACTCGTCGCTTCCGGTTTCTTAGACCATAGAGATGATCACGGCTGTTCTGGTTCCCAATCATCTATGGTCAGCTGGCGGCAGTTCCTGGTTTCCCTGTGTGACAGAAGAGCCCCGTAAGGTGGGTAAGGCATGTAAAAGCAATACAGCAGCTATTTAGCCACTAGGATTGCTTTTGCATAAAAATTCTCTATTGGCCAAAAAAAAAACAACAATGCTGGGATGATGCAATCCCATTATTAAGCCTGAAAGCCCTGCAGTGTACCTGAAGTACCCCCACAGCATGTGGTTAAAGCTGCTATAAGGAAAGGATAGAGAAAGCTGACAAACTACAAAGGGATTGAAGAGCGTCGATTAGGTAACCACACTTTAATTCTATTTGCTAGCTCTTTGGGCATTCAACCCCATTGCTACCCCTTTTGCCCTTATTATTAGGGGCTTTTTTGTCTTATGTTTTCATTTATTTGAGCACAAAGGATGCAAACTGCCTGTTTGGGCTAGAGATGTGTGACAGATGTCTGTTGCAAAGAATCTTGCTAAGCATGCTTCTCCCTTGAATAGAGTTTGGGTCAATGCAGTCTTGAATCTTTTTGCAGACTTTAGCAGTAAGTGTTTTGGGTTTAATAAGGGAGAGATGTGGGCAGTAGCCATGCTTTGTTGGCACTTTTTTAACTCTTTGAGAGAATTCAATACGATAAGAAAAGGCAGGTTTGGAAAGAGAGTTATCGTGGTGACTTCCAAATGTTTTTGCAGGATACCTCTAGCTAGGCTGTAGATCTGGAAAATAGGACATTAAATGCCCAACTTGCCTTCATATAGTTACATAGATACATAGTAGGTGAGGTTGAAAAAAGACACAAGTCCATCAAGTCTAACCTTTGTGTGTGATTATATGTCAAAATGTATGTTCAAAATGTGTTCATCCCACTGCAGACAAGGCTGAACATTTGAACGAGTAGTATGCATTCCTTGTGAACAAATCTGTTGATTCTTTAACAATGAACAAAAGCTGGAAGCTAGTAAGTAGAGGTAGAAAAAATGCCACTGTTATGTCCCATAGGCAGACAGCCGTGAATCTGATCAGTTCACATAGTGATGGCCATGCAGTATCAGACAATAGAGAAGCAAGGCCTATATTTCCAGGAGCCTGATGTGGACTGGCTTACTTAAAGTGTTACTAAATCCACAACAGTAAAATCATTCTGTATTGTATATGCAGTAAAGCATGCTTGTTATACTCCCTTTGGAATCTAAGGGGTTAATCCTCTGCATTGTGTAAAAAGGTTGTTTGATCCTGTATGCACAGATCCTCCTCTTCTTGCATTGTTCCCATAACATGTCCGGATAAGAATGAGTCACTGAAGTCAGGCGGCACATGGTCAGTTTGTTGTGTATTGCTAGAGTTTTTTTTTTTTTTTTTTTTTTTTTGAGGTTGTCAAACAAATCTGCTTTTATTTATGGAGGAAGTAAGCAAAATATTAGACAAAAGAGTGACTTTTCAGCATGTACTTGGGTACAAAGACTGTAGAGTAATAAAGAATAGTGGTTAATGATTCATACTCGGAATGGTTTGAGGTTATTAGTGGTGTACCCCAAGGTATAGTGTTGGGACACTTACTTTTTTTTTTTGTAACTCAATTTTATTAAAGATTTTACATAAAGAGCAGGTTACAAAGCAAACATTGAATAACGTACAGTTAAACAGGTGATAGTCAGATTATCACAGCAATGAGGAGTCTACCTAAAGTTGGGAGCTAGCTAAGTGGAAGTTTATTCATGGGGGTATGCATTTAGGGTGTTTGAGCCAAAGGTTCCAGTTCATTTGAAATCTAGGTAGTTGTAAGTAGGCTTTGGCGTGCATAAATTCCATCAAACAGTGGTTGTTTAAGAGGGCAGTTATTTCCATTATAGAGGGGGGGTTGGGAGATTTCCAATTTTTGGCAATAGCCAGTCGCGTTGCAATAAAGACATGGGAGATGATCGTGCGTGAAGAGCAAGGCCACAATTCCATGTCTAGGCCTAACAGTACCATTTGCGGAGTTAGTGGTACAGGATTCGGTAGAATGGAAAGGAGGAGTTTGGAGAGCACAGTCCACAACGTGGCGAGGATTGGACAGTCCCACCATATGTGGAATGGGGTTCCAGGGGATCCACAATTTCTCCAGCAGAGGTTAGTTGAATTAGGGTAGATCCGGGCAAGTCTGGATGGAGTAAGGTACCAATTGTGGAATAATTTTTGCACAGTTTCCCAGTGGAGGAGACATCTGGAGACTTTCAGGGGTGTCTGTAGTGCGCAATGCCACTGTTGGAGAGTGTAGGAACTTTGTAATGTATGCTCCAATTTTAGCATTGTCGGTGACTTAGAAGTGTGGTCGGTGCTAGTAAGCAGTTTATAGAAAAAGGAGATTCCACGTTTTCCAGTTGGGAGGAGGTTGAAGAATGTGGTTACATGCCATGGTAATAAGTCATCAGTCCATTGTACTTTAGAGAGGATCGAGCGTATTCTGAGGTATTTGAAAAAATCTTTGTGTCCAATGTGGTAAGCAGTTTGTAGTTTTTGGAAGGACATGAGAATGGAGCCTTGGTATAGGATACCAATGTTGGAGACACCTTTGCTGATCCATGTAGAGATATCAAGGTTGGGTGTGAGAATGTGGAGGGCTTCCAACGGTATTAGCTTGAGTAGACGTAGTGGTGTACCTTGAGAGGATTGTATGGTGGCTTTCCATATCCTGACGGTAGCGTTAACAGTGTCAAGGTATGAGTGAGTTCCTGGATGTTGCAGGAGGAGGGCGCATAGAGTTAGTTTAGGATGGGACATAAGGGCTGCTTTTTCTATTTGGAGCCAGGTGGTTTGTTGCATAGGGTTCCACCAGACTCTGGCTTGATCGAGTATGGTTGCTTTGTAATAGGCTAATAAGTCTGGTGCTCCCATCCCTCCTAATGTGACTGGTTTACACAGTGTGCTGCTTTTGAGACGGGAACGTTTTCCGTTCCATATGAAGTTTATGAGGATAGATTGTAGCTGCAACAATTGTTGTTTGAGAAAGGGTATCGGCAGAGTCCGGAATGTATACAAGGCATGGGGTAAAAGATACATTTTGGCAAGAGCAATTCTTCCTGCCCATGAGGCAGTAGTATGTCTGAGGTCCTGCACAGTTTTCTGGAGGTTGGTTACAAGATTATTGAAATTGGTGGAGCGTAAGCGGGTTTAGGGTGCGGTTAACTGTATGCCTAGATACGTGAGCGTAGAGTTGGGGGCCCATGAGAAAGACGTGTTGTTGGTAATATCAGTTTTGGTGCGTTGGTTTAGTCCTATACTGAGCATGCTAGATTTGGAAAAGTTAATTTTATACAGTGAAGCCTTGCTGAAGGTGTCTAAAGTGTGATGAAGAGCTGGGAGTGAGTTAGTAGGGTCAGTCAGGGAGATGATGACATCGTCAGCGTAGAGACCTATCTTGTGATGTGCGTCAGCGGTGGATATCCCCGAAATAAGTGGGTTGTGTCTAATTGATTGGGCTAGGGGTTCCATGACAAGGGCGAAAATCAAGGGTGAGAGTGGGCACCCCTGACGTGTCCCATTAGAGATGTGGAAGGGATCCGAGAGTAGACCGGAAGTCATTACTCTAGCGCTGGGCGAGGAGTAGAGGGAGAGTATAGCTTGCAGTATGGTCCCTGAGAAACCAAATTTCTGAAGGACTGCCTGTAGGTAGGACCAATCCACTCTATCAAACGCCTTCTCTGCATCAAGAGAGATGAGCAGAGAAGGCGTTCGATGATGTTCCACCCATTGTATCAGGTCAATGAACCTGCGGGTACCGTCCGATGCTTGTCTGCCAGCCACAAAACCCACTTGGTCAATATGCACAAGTTGTGGGATAATGTCTGAAAGTCGCGTGGCCAAAATTTTGGCATATAGCTTGGTGTCAGTGTTCAGCAGTGAAATGGGTCTGTAGCTGGCAGGCTCATCGGCCGGTTTGCTCGGTTTGGGAATAGTGACAATAGTGGCTCGGAGGGATTCCGGTGCTATGGAACCAGTACTGGCAGTGAAGTTGAAGGAGCGGCACAGGTGGGGGATGAGGAGCTTAGAGAATGTTTATACAGTGGTGTGAAAAAGTGTTTGCCCCCTTCCTCATTTCCTGTTGCATGTTTGTCACACTTAAGTGTTTCGGAACATCAAACCAATTTAAACAATAGTCAAGGACAACACAAGTAAACACAAAATGCAATTTGTAAATGAAGGTGTTTATTATTAAAGGTGAAAAAAAATCCAAACCATCATGGCCCTGTGTGAAAAAGTGATTGCCCCCCTTGTTAAAACATACTATAACTGTGGTTGTCCACACCTGAGTTCAATTTCTCTAGCCACACCCAGGCCTGATTATTGCCACACCTGTTCACAATCAAGGCATCACTTAAATAGGAGCTGCTTGACACAGTAAGGTCCACCAGAAGATCCTTAAAAGCTACACATCATGCCGAGACCCAAAGAAATTCAGGAACAATTGAGAAAGAAAGTAATTGAGATCTATCAGTCTGGAAAGGGTTATAAAGCCATTTCCAAAGCTTTGGGAATCCAGCGAACCACAGTGAGAGCCATTATCCACAAATGGCGAAGACATGGAACAGTGGTGAACCTTCCCAGGAGTGGCCGGCCGCCCAAAATTACCCCAAGAGCGCAGCGACGACTCATCCAAGAGGTCACAAAAGACCCCACAACAACGTCCAAGGAACTGCAGGCCTCACTTGCCTCAGTTAAGGTCAGCGTTCATGCCTCCACCATCAGGAAAAGACTGGGCAAAAATGGCCTGCATGGCAGAGTTCCAAGGAGAAAACCACTGCTGAGCAAAAAGAACATCAAAGCTCGTCTCAATTTCTCCACAACACATCTTGATGATCCCCAAGACTTTTGGGACAACATTCTGTGGACCGATGAGACAAAAGTGGAACTCTTTGGAAGGTGTGTGTCCAAGTATATCTGGCGTAGAAGGAACACTGCATTTCAGAAAAAGAACATTATACCAACAGTAAAATATGGTGGTGGTAGTGTGATGGTCTGGGGCTGTTTTGCTGCTTCAGGACCTGGAAGACTTGCCGTGATAAAAGGAACTATGAATTCTGCTGTCTACCAAGAGATCCTGAAGGAGAATGTCCGACCATCTGTTCGTGTACTCAAGCTGAAACGAACTTGGGTTCTGCAGCAGGACAATGATCCTAAACACACCAGCAAGTCCACCACCGAATGGCTGAAGAAAAACAAAATGAAGACTGTGGAGTGGCCTAGCCAAAGTCCTGACCTGAATCCTATTGAGATGTTGTGGTATGACCTTAAAAAGGGCGTTCATGCTCGAAAACCCTCTAATGTAACTGAATTAGGACAATTCTGCAAAGATGAGTGGGCCAAAATTCCTCCAGGACGCTGTAAAAGCCTCATTGCACGTTATCGCAAACGCTTGGTTGCAGTTGTTGCTGCTAAGGGTGGCCCAACCAGTTATTAGGTTTAGGGGGCAATCACTTTTTCACACAGGGCCATGATGGTTTGGATTTTTTTTCACCTTTAATAATAAACACCTTCATTTACAAATTGCATTTTGTGTTTACTTGTGTTGTCCTTGACTATTGTTTAAATTGGTTTGATGTTCCGAAACACTTAAGTGTGACAAACATGCAAAGGAACAGGAAATGAGGAAGGGGGCAAACACTTTTTCACACCACTGTAGTACTCATTGCAGAACCCATCAGGGCCTGGGGCTTTATGAAGTGGTAGGGCGGCAATGGCTGATTCCACTTCCGTAAGGGAGAATGGGGTGGAAAGTTGGTGCAATTGGTCTTGTGAGAGTGAAGGGAGATGTATGTCTTTGAGGAAGTTAGTAATGTCGGTAGAAGAGGGTGGTGAAGCAAGGTTGGAGCTGGTAAGGTTGTATAGTTTAGAGTAGTAAAGACTGAATTGGTCTGCAATGTCTTTAGGGTTGGCGTGTTTAATGCCGCGGTTATCAGTAAGGTACGGAATCCTAGTTTGTACGAGTTTACGTTTAAGTTGTCTAGCTAGATATGCTCCAGGTTTGTTGTGTTGGGAGTAGGATTGTAAGCGGAGACGTTTAAGGTGGAAATCAAAGTTTGCGTGTAGGTGGTCACTGAGGGCTTGTCTAGCTGTGTGCAGTTCAGAGCTGAGTATAGGGGAAGGTTAAGGCTTGTTGGCTCGCTCAAGTAAGCGTATTTGTTCTAGGAGTTTGTTCGTGGTTGCATTGTATTGTTTTTTTCCCGTGGGTTCCCAACTTAATCAGGAGTCCTCTAATGCAAGCCTTATGGGCGTTCCATAGTGTAGTGGGGTTGTCTACAGAACCGGTGTTGGTTGTGAAGTAGTGCTGGAGTTCGGACAAAATCTGTTTTTGATATAAGGGACATGTGATTATGGAGGTGTTGAGCCTCCAGGTGGTGAAGTTTATAGTGGCAGGTGCTGGAAATAGTGTCATTGATATGGGTGCGTGGTCAGACCACGTAATAAGTCCAATTTTAGACTCCTGTACCATTTGCAGGGTATGTTTGTCAGTCAAAAAGAGATCTATCCGAGAGTAAGTGTTTTGAGTGTGTGAGAAAAAGGTGTAATCTCTTTCAGAGCCGTGGAGGCATCTCCAGGGGTCGTACAAGTCTTCCGAGTGGAGTAGGGAGGAGAGTGAGGTAGAACGTTTACGGGTAGGATTAGAAGTGTCTAGCGAGGCATCAACAATTTGGTTGAAGTCACCGCAGATAATTAAGGGGCCCTGTCTGAAAGGTTCCAGTTTAGTTAGCAGGGACTTGTAGAATTGGTGTTGTTTGGTGTTAGGGGAGTAAATGCTGGCGATAGTGACGTTTCTGATTATTGATTATGGCATTCAAAATTATGAATCTACCTTCAGGGTCTATCTCAGAGTGGAGCGGCTGGAATGAAACAGTGGAGCGTATAGCAATCATAACTCCTGCTTTTTTTTTTGTGGAGTTGGCAAAGTAATAGTGTGGATATAGTTTATGGGAGCATGAGGGGGGTTTGCTGGAGGCAAAGTGAGTTTCCTGTACACACAGTATGTCAGAGGTGAGGGCCAAAGCTTCTTTCCAGTAAATTTCGTTTGTAAGGGGAGTTTAAGCCTTTGGCATTAATGGAGGTGATGGTGAATGACATTTTGGGCAGTGACTAGTGGGGGGGGTATAGGAATACCGCAGCAAAGTAACGTGCAGTAGTGCACAGAGGTGGGGGTAGACCAGTGCTGGTGTTATACAATAAGTAAAGTGGAGCCAACGATTTAAGGCAACTGAGTGAAGAGTGCGCTAATAAGCATAAGCTATGAAAAACAAAGTAAAATTATAAACGTAAAGGATATAACTAAGTAATTTCAAAGTGCGTGGCACTTTCCTTTCACTGGGGGAAGAGTGAAGAGCGTAACAGGTGGTGTGCTCATTAGGGACATCGTTGAAGTGTGTAATCGCAGAATCATCATAGTAAAGGTTTTCAGTGTGCACCCGATGGTCGGGGTTAGAGGAGGTGGAGGAAGTCCTTACTTGCGAGTGGTATTAGGAGCATAATGCCTGGGATCCTGGGCGAACGTTGAGGGTCTTTGAAGTAGGGGTTCAGGTGGAGGTGAGGAGATTAGGCCCCAGTTGAGCATGCGTTTGATTCCATCTTTTGGAGTCAGGATATTGGTGTTCTGGTTCTGGTATGTGACCACTAGTTTAGTGGGGAAGCCCCATTTGTATGGGATGTTGTGCTTCCGAAGAGTAGTGGTGGTCAGGGAAAATTCTCTCCTTTTTTGAGCGGTAGAAGCAGATATGTCTGTGTACAGGGACACAGTAGAGTAGGGGTCAGGTAGCGGAGAGGTGGATCTGGCAGCCGCCATTATCTTTTCTTTCACTTGAAAGAAATGAATGCGGGCTAGGATGTCTCTAGGTACCGAGGCAGGGAGGTGACTAGGTTTGACAATGCGATGCGCTCGGTCAATAATCATGTCAGTTTGACGCAATTGAGGGATAAGTGTGAGGAATAGTTACTGGATGTAGGGGATCAGTTCTGGTGGCTTAACGGATTCTGGTACGCCCCTAAATTTGATATTGTTCCTCCTCGAACGATCCTCTAAATCTGCGACTTTGGCGTGTAAATAATTAATCTCCTCAATTTGTCGGTCATGGGCATCCGCCATTTCGTTATAGGCCGCAGTGTGTTCAGTGAGCGTTTTTTCAATGACATCAGTGCGGTCCTCCACTTGATCTATTCTGGCATGTAACATGGAGATGGAGGACCGTAATTCATTACGCATATCATGCTGCAGTGACATCAACATAAGTTTGAGCGTATGCTCAGATGCTGGCTGGTCAGAGGCAGGTAGTGTGGCTAGGGATTCAGAGTGTGGCAGTTCAGGGCCTGTGTAAGCTGGGGGATCTCTGTGCTGTTTTTTAAGCTGAGGAGCTTTAGTGGGAGAGAGGACTTGTGACTGTGCGGCTCTCTTACCTCGATCAGCAGGTGAGGGCTGAGAGGAGTCAGTGTGAGGAGCCGTGCTGTCCATCTCCTCCATGTCAGCAGAGTGTGCCTGTGAGATCCTGTCAGTCAGCAGTGGGGGGCAGGGCGGCGCGCCGGCACCATCTTTAGCACTGAGCATGTCGGCTCTCTCGTAATAGTCAGTGAGGCGGCGCGGCTGATGCAGGCTGGCGGTTCTCCTCCTGGGCATGCCGATCGGGTGCCCACTGATTCCTCTCCTCTCTGGAGCTTCAGAGAGGGGGGACTTGCGCTGATCTGAGGCTGAATGTCGCTGGAAGTCTCTCGGCTGAGCGGAGCAGAGATTTCAGGCAGCCATCTCGCTCCGCGGCCAGCCACGCCCCCGCTAGAGTTTTTTTTTTGTGTGCATGTGATCAGCACAGGGCCAATCCACATTGTCCAGACAGAGGGTCAGGTGTCCTGCATCCTGGTAGGACAGCCAGTGTAATATGAAAACTCCTCCTCCTACAAGATTTAACCTGCTAAATACTGCTGATGAGAAAAGGTATTTAGCAGTTTATATTTACTAAAACAATTGCATTTCCATGTTCCAAGTAGCACGAAATGGTAATTTCAGTCACATCATATGTTTTTGTTGTCATAGACTGGGACGCATAGCTAAAGAGTGCAATGCTGGGAAGATTGACCAGCAGCAGGCCAGTGTTTCCAGGACAGCATGGAGAGAGATCCAAATGTATTATTTCTGCTGGACATCTGTGCTTTTGCTTGAGAATATAAAAAACAGCAACAGTGGACACCCTGCAATGATTTTTTGCTTTTACACTTTTAAGATTAAAAACATTAGGAGGCAGACCAGAAACCAAGAATACAAGGAAGATGCAGATGATTTCCTGATGATGGCTGAATTAGAGTCGACTTTCATCTGAGCATTTCCTTATGGCTTGGGGGAGAATAGACCTTCATATGAAATTTTCTTACACCTGTTTTAAACAGATTGGCAAGGACACATTGCTTAACCTGTTTAACAGAACATTGCAGCTTATCCAGGAACAACATCTGATCGCCTAAAACATACCAGGGTTAAAAGGGAATTTTTGTCTCCTATGTACAATATGGGGGGCTATTTTGACCTTTTCTGAACAAAGGCTCTCAAAGCTGCTAAGAAATGCTAGTTTGAGATGTGTGTTTGTCTTTCATAAATGAGTATCAAGTTTCTAGTTGCTGTCTTTTCCTATATTATGCTGCAAACATTTAAACTCTTAGCACCGGCTCCTCCCGGCCCTTCAAGGGGTTTATGATGCCAGGAGGGGGGCGTGGCTTAAGGTCAAGTGACCAACGTGATTCGCGGTCACATGGTCCGAAAACTCCTGAACGCTCTTTGCTTTCGGTTGGTCCGCGGTAACTGTACTGGGAGCATGCAGCACGATCGCTCTCGGCACAGGTATACTGGCAGCAATTCACGCAAATATGCGGCCCCTTAGTGCTAAGGACCAGGCGCCGAGAGGCTGCATATTTGCATATGGCCAGCGCCAAGGGGTTAAAAGCGGAATATGTTGCCATGGCCATTTTAGTTTCAGTTTTTTCAGAGATATGGAACACAATTTTTAGCAACCATTTAGAAATTAAAGAGTTTTAACCACTTCAAAACTGGCCACCTTTACCCCCTTCTTGCCCAGGCACAGTCATGCAACGCTGTACCCATATGACATTTTTATCATTTTTTTCATGCAGAAGGTGTTATCCAATAACAACAATAAACTGTGTTTGAAATGTGAAGATGAAGATAAAAAGAAGAGGCAGTTATGATGTATGTGCCCTAATCAAGAAAAAACTTAATCTTGTCCAGAAGCATCCTTCAACCATCAGAGCTGATTGAAGTCCCTAATATAAAACCAAATAATAATTGTGTATATCATTGTTATATGCTTACACTATGGTAAATAGATAATTTAGGGTTGATTGCTTGTGTATTTATCTGTAAGGTTATATTCACTGGTTTCCTCTGCGCTTTGTAACCTATTCACACCATTGTTTTAACTATTGAAAAGGCAGACAGCTTAATCTCCTATCAATTTAAATTGCTGTTTTCTGTGTATATTTAAATGTGCAATATATCCTGTAAAGGTTTGAAAGCTTAAAGCGGAACTTCAGTAATTTTTTTCAACTTTCCATCTACTAAATCTTCTGCCCTTGTTGTTTTAACTTTGGATAGTAAATATTTTTTCCTGCCAGTAAATACCTTATACAGCCCACTTCCTGTTTCTTATCTGGTAAAAAGCCTAGGCTTATGACACCATGCACAGCTCTCCCTCTTTGCCAGGAAGAGAGGGGGGGGAGTCATATGAGGGCCAATGAGAGCTGCAGAGCCGGAGGTGTGTGTCTGTGTAAATCCAGGAAGGGAACAGGCAGCAGCTGCAGCTGCCCACAGTTAAAATGGATGCAGCCAGACTTAGTGGATGGAGATTTCTGCAGCATATTTGGCAAGTACAGAATCACAGTATATATAAAATAATATGCAAAGTGGTTGGAGGGAAACTTCAGAATGGCAAATATGTTTTTACTACAAATTATGTGAGCAGACTGCAGGTCCTGTTTAAATTATGCTGCATGATGTTACTCTGTATTGAAACTTAAAATGTGAAAACCATGGGGAAGTACACTTCCAAAAAAAAGCTCTAACTGACACCTGTTACCCAACCCAAGAAAAACATTTACCCAAATTTATTTGGCAAAGCTGACTGATGAAACTCCCACGCATGTGCGGGAGTGACATCATCTTTGCTCAGCCAATATAAATGGCTAGGGATCAATAACTAGAAACCACCAGGCTGAAGATGTCAGCTGCTGATAGGGAACTCCAGAGGTTAACAGCACTGGAGAATGGGTGAGCATAGTTCCACTTTAAGGTAATATATGCATGGTGTAACCAGTGTATAAACCAGATAGCCCATTAGTCCATAGTCAGAAAATGTACAAGTATATGTTACATGCCATAGCTAAAAGTACTTACACCCAAAGTAAATATTCCCACATCAGTCTTCTTCTAAAGGATATGGATGGAACAATGTGCAATTACTTGTGGCAAACAAAACAGCTTTCACCTTTCATCAATCTAGGACAGTCACATCAATCAATTAATCCATCTTATGTGATACAGAATTTTCACACTACCTTGTGCCTTGGTGTATCAGCCAGCCCACTCCACTTTCATTGAGCTGAAGTATATATATATTACAAAATTAAAGGGTTTATTCATTAGGTATTGTACATTCATACACTCCAATTAAAATGGAGATTATTGCAGAAAGATATCAAGACTACATCATATAGTAGATGAGCTTATAAATCACAAACATTTGCCATTTTTGTGCCATCACAGTTATAGTGGCGTTCTGTTTTTTTTTTCTTTTTAAATAACCCCCATGACAGTCACCACTTGTAGATTATACAGCGGCGTGTGTTGTCTATTGTACTGCTTCTGGTCTTGGTTCCCCTTTCATTACTTACTAGAACTCCAGATTCAGCATGCAGCCATCCTGAGTCTCTTCATGCAAAATAACGCAATGCTAGCAGCGGGGGATGCCCATTGACTCCTGGGATTGATGACACATTTATCCCAGGGGCCAATGGAAAAGCAGATATGACATACCTCGCCGTGGCGAGGTTGGACTGGAGTGTAGGCTTACACTACAGAAAAGGTAGAAAATGACAAAAAAAATAAAAGGATCCAAAAAAAAATAATGGGGGTGCCGTCTTCTGTAATTGCAACCATTGTTGTAATTTAGGCTGGAACTTCACTTTGACATCAAACATCAAATCATATACAAATCTGTTATAACGTATTGGTACTCACCTGAATTACTCAACACCATTTAATGTTTATCCCAAGTGAGTACAGTAAATCAAGATAATACTTCAAGTAAAAACATTGTAATACTTTGTTTATTTGAAGAACAAAACACACTCTCATTATTTACCAATAACCAGATGGAGCTGGTATTTTCCATATACATTGTTAACATTCATACTTAGTAGAAACATTTCAGATTTGTGCAAAATACAAAGAATCATACACAGTTTCCAGTACATCAGATTCTGCTTTGTACAAAAATGAACCTGTCGGGATATTCTTCACAAGCCTTCATAGTACCACAAATAATAGAAATCATTACAAGATGCACCATATTAAAACTGTCACCGCTTTTATTATTGGCACAAATGAATTTGAACATTTAACGCTTCACAATATGTTTTACATTGTTTCATTTCATGGAAAGCTGGAAATGCTGCTATAGTCCATGATGTAAATGGTCTACAATGATTACAAGAGTAGAAAATGTATTTCTAAATAATTGAATTTAGCAACGAGGGCATGACATGAATATGATTATTCAGAGTATCAGGCTGTGGTTGTGCAACAACAAAATCATAGTCTTACAAATGAGTCTGATGACTTAGCTGGTAGCATTATTACTGAATCTGTGGCAAGGATTTCATTATGGAACCCCCATATCAAGTTTCCCCTTGAAGACAGACATTTACATATGGAAAGACACCACTGTTAGAATCCACATTGGTTGGCTAGGTTTTGTGCTTAAAGCTGAACTCCAGGTAAAAAAGCTAAATACACAGATGAAAGGGGAGATTTTTACCTGCCAAAGGATTTGTAGTACTGTCCTTTCAGTGCTGGGATTTAAGCTGGCCATAGATTGTTTGATTTTAGAAAAAAAAGGGACTCTTCCATCCACACAATCCAGGTGAATGAAATAATTCTTCTCACTTTGCTATTGTATTTTGACAGCAAGGACTATTCCACTGTCAGAATACACTGATCAGTGCTGCAGTCGATTGGCTACATGCGAGGATCAAACACAAATTTTCCAGCTGATTCCACTGACTCCTCTTGAACGGGAAAGGCCTTCATATGGATCAAAATTTGGATGTTCCTTGCTGAACTGACAGAATTTCAATCCGTCTACGGCCAACTTTACACAGCTCTGCTATAATAAAGCTCTATCTGTCAGGGAAGGACAACCAATTTCTCTCTGCTGCAATTTAGTAACACGTATTCCCACCCACACTGCTACTGTACTGTGAAAAGAGAAACAGCTCATCTTTTTTTCACTCTGCTCTGTTTTTTTTAACATGCTCCTTGCACTGCAGTATAACTAATGTGTCTAATTTGACTAAAGTCTGAGCTCTGTAGGATTCTAATACCAAATCCAATTCAGGTTCTTACACTGCTTGCATTTTGAAGCACATTTAAGGCTGTAATCATACCGAGCTTCATTAATTTTTGTATTTTATATCTGTCCGGTTTGCTTTTACTGAAAAACTAAAGGTTTCCTAAAATCCACATAATGGGATTTTTATTTTATTTTATTATCATATAATGATGCTTGTTAGCAGGCTTGTATTACACCTAACACAAATTACATTGGCTACCGTATCAGTATTTTCAGTATATGTAGAAATGTTTAAAGCCAAAAAAAGTTTTTTAAATTTAGCCAATACAATTACCTGAATTAGTCTTCCAACTTCCTGGTGTCCAGCGACTTCCTGGTGTCCCCTGCATGGTTGGACTCAGAAAGCTCCTTCACTTTATTGCCAGCAAGTTAAGGCTGTATTCTGCAGCACAAGGGATCAGCTGTTTGAGAAAGTTGTCAGGAACAGGATTTGAAATCTTTTTGCAGCTAAAACAGTACAAAAATCTTTATTTAAACTGTGCCTTAGTGCTTTACTTGGAGTGCAGCTTTAAACCTGGATGAAAAACACCAAATTTGACTGCAAAAGATGCATTATATAAAAAGTTGCAGTTGAACTGTGAATAATGTATATTTATACATATAGATTAGCCATTATTTAAAGAAATTCAGAGTTTTTTTTACTGGAAATACAGTTACATGTCCGCTATCGTACCGCACATAACATATACGGTATTCATGTGCCTATTCTCCACCAACTTTTTACCACCAACTTTTTATTATTTATCCAGAGTGATGAAAGCTCTCTATGGTTCACCATGCATGTAATAAAATGTAAGGTTGAACTAATTATATGTGCCTACAAGTACCTTGTGTACTCTGTGTCTATCCCAACCAAGCTTTGCTACTAGCTTCGGGAATATGTATATAAATAAATTAAAATGTGAACGAATTGTATCATTCTAGTAAAGGGAGGGAGATAAATTCACTAAGCATCTAAAAAATAAGGCTGAACTAATTATATATGCCTACAAGTAGGATTTTTAGACTGTGTGTACCCTGAAAATGTTTTGTTACTAACCTTGAAACTTGCACATTAAAATAAAAATGTGGTGTGATATAGTAAACCATTATAAAGAACTGTATCAACCTAGGAAAGAAAATGAGCCTTAACTGGTTGCAGTTTTATCCAGTTATGTGTTTAAGTAAGTAACCACAAAATGTTATAGACAGGAACAAAAACAGTTATCCAAAGACTTTAAAATAATGAAATGCATGTAATTAGCAAATGACCCCAAAATTCAGCTGTCACTTTTAAAACTGTCAGGAAGACAATTAATTAAATACTAGAAAGGCAGTCATTTTTTATTTCCAGACCAATTTCAAGAGCTTTTACACACTAAATGTATAAACAGCTTGATTCATAAACTGTCCGGTGTTGGGTTCTGACATCAGAGGGAAGACTAATGAACAGAATTAATACTGAAGCACAGCTTTTGACAGTCAGTATTTTCTGCCCTAATTAATTACAAGTTTTGCATTAGTCCATAATTAATTATTTTGCTCCCCTTTGCTCATTTGTGTTTTTACTTCATTTTTGTTACTAGTGAGTGTTAAGGACCTTCACACCTAACAGCTCAAAATCTTTAGAATTACTAAATGTCAACACGTGTTCACATTTTTTGTTAGGCTTAAGTAAATATCACATAAGCCTGATGTATGAAGGTCAATTACAACCTATTGACAACACGATTAAAGTGGAAGTAAAGTCAAAATTATAACTTTTACCTACAGGTAAGCCTATAATAAGGCTTAACTGTAGGTTAAAAAAAATCTCCTAAACCTGTACGGTTTAGGAGATATTCCCCATGCAATGCGCTGCTGACTGCAGCGGCGCATGCGCACGGGGGATTCTCGGCTGAAGGGCCGGCAGAATCCGAACCCTGCCGGGAAGAAGTCTCCCGTGCGCATGCGGCTCCAGCCACTCACAGCGCTGGAGCCGCGATACCCGGAAGACACGCCGAGGCAACATGTCAGCGACCTCGGCGTGGACCAGGTGAGTTACCGATGCTTCGTTCTAAGGTAAGTATTTCATAATGAGCTAGTATGCGGTGCATACTAGCTCATTATGCCTTTTCCCTTAAAAAAAAAAAAAAAAGTTCAGCGGCTTTACTACCGCTTTAAGGCAGACCTCCAGACAAGGCATATTTAACATGATGTACTTGCCAAAATTAAAAAATTTTTAATGCAGTTTACCCAGGGTTCCATTTTAACACATATACACCAATAGCTATACATTGGTAAAACAAAGAGTACAACAGTGCTGTGCTTAAAAATCATCAAAATGTAAGTCGCCAAGTGCAAAATCAAATCACAGTTCATAAAGAGTTAAAAGAAAAAAAGTCCACAATCCAAAGTGAATACAGATAAATAAACTGAAGTGTATCTACCTCTCTCTAAAGTGCAGATTATCCCACCACACCACTGTGTTCCTTCACCACATGCTTCATAAACATAACTTGACCCTCTTACTCAGAGAAGTCAGTAATGCCCTGTACACGACCGGTTTTCTCGTCGGAATAAACTCTGAAGGTTTTTCCGACAGAGTTCCGACGGAATTCCGCTGAAACTGTCTTGCATACACACGATCACACCAAAGTCCGACCATCAAGAACGCGGTGCCGTACCACACGTACGACAGGACTAGAAAAAGGAAGTTCAATCGCCAGTAGCCAATAGCTTCTGTCTCGTACTTGCGGAACAGCATCAAGATGATCGGTTTTCCCAATAGGAATTGGTTCCGTCGGAAATATTTAAAACATGTTCCATTTCTAGGTCCGTCAGAATTTTCGAAAAAAAAAGTCCTATGAGGCATACACACAATCTGAATATACGATGAAAAGCTTCCGTCTGACTTTTGCTGTCGGAAATTCTGCTCGTGTGTACACGGCATTAGAGCTTGTGTGTAAAGGGTCTTCTGTGATGCAGCACAGCTATCCTTCTATTTTGGTCTCAACTAGTATTTCTTACAGGGTCCATGTTGCCCTTGAAAATAAAGCCAAGGAATCCACATAGTGTAAAACCATATATACAAACGTTTTATTAAAATAGTAGCAGTACTCACAAAAATAAAAGTTTCAGTGCCATTAACAATAAAAGATCCAGTCTTAGAGCTACAACAGGCCGCTTCTGAACTCCAGAGTGTGTGATGACGTCATTGTTACTGGCACTGAATCTTTTTGTTTTGTGAGCAACCTCTACTGTATATGGTTTTAGAATATGTAGATTCCTTAGCTTTATTTTCATGGGCAACTTAGAGCCTGGGAGAATGACTGCACCCCCTCTTATTGACTTCCTTGAGTAAGAGGGTCAAGTTTCTTCAGCAAGTGTGCTTATAAAGCATGTGGTGAAGGAACACGGTGGCATGGTTGCCTAAAGTGAGGTGATCTGCACTTGAGACTTCAACTTAATTATTTCACTTTGGATGGTGAACTTTTTTTCTTTAAACTCTTTATGAGCCAGGATGATAGCACAATTGGTCTAAGCTGTGCAACCTGCCTGTTACTGCACAACAGAGGGAAGGGGAGTGTATTTTCCTTATTGTGTGTATGTTTTTAGGTGGTAACTCGTGTTTTTACTTGTAATATGGGATGTTTTTATGAGATATGGGGCTACACCTGTATTTCATGTTAGGATTTTTATTGTAGAATGAGAATACATTTATTTCAAATCTGTTGAACTTGTAGGCAGTTGGTGGTGTAGGCTTCTCTGCTTATACTGCAATCATTATTCAATGTTAATGGAAGTGATAGGATAGGAGGGGCAAAGCTGCTACCTTAATTAGGGTTCCATTCTTAATAAGTATCTGTGCTGTATGTGTGTTGCTCTTGTGTTGGGTGAAAAGTGTAGGCACAGTCTAAAATTTCAGCCCATATATCAGGCTGATGTAGTTGTGGTTGCACTGTACAAAATTACACAGCATTTGCCCCTGTTAGTCAAAAGTGCCCTAGGAAATAAAAATAGAAGCCACAGATGCTCAGGACTCAGTAAACTGACAGCCTACTGATCTACCAGGCACCAGCACAGGGACCTGTATAACAATAAATAAAAGGTTTTCTGGAGGTTCCCTTATCCTCCTTATAGTAGAGGGACACATGCTCTGGATTTATATATTGTTCAGTAGATTAACAGGATGACTCTTTCAGAGGTGACTTGCAGGGTATGTGGCTTCCACCTGTGTTTGCACATGCATATACCACTGTTTTTATTAAACTATAAAAAAAATTGGTTCTAATTGTACCCCCTTATTTGACTTACATGGTTGAATGCTATGGAATTTTGTATTGTGTATAGTGTGAACTGCCCCTCTGGAAGTACCTTCTTTTGTAAGTAAGCTTTGGCTATGCAGTGCTCATAATGCTGTCAATGTACGTTAACAGCTATCTTCACTGTAATGATCAATTGTAGGTATGGTGACATAACTAAAGCCTACAGTTAAATTGGATACATTCTATCCACTTCTGAGGGGATTCTCATCCACCACAGTTAGTGAGTACAAGGTTAAAAGTCAACAAAAACACATTCAGCTTTTTGAATCCTGTCATGTTTTTTGAACGGTTTTCATCATGGAGATTAGTCCCTGGAGATCTACAGTACATACATTGTGGCCTTAGGTTTCCAATCAATACAATGGATCCTTTACACAACCACTGCGGTTAGTATATACCCAGGTTAATGACAAATTACTGCATAGGAAGTAACAGTTGCCTACAACAGTGTTTTCATTCAGTGCCCATTTTACAAAAAACAACACTGTATTTTACAACAAACCTCTTTGTAACATTTTCCTACAAATTAGCTCTGGACAAAAAAAAAGCAAATGCTGATTTTCCATACTCTGGATTTATTAAAGGAAATGGTATCTACAATACAGAAATAAAATGATCAAGAAGTGTTTTGTAATTTATCATGAGCTTAGCAAGCGTGGGTGGCTTATAAAAATTGTCAAGGATTTATGCTGTCACCTTTTAGAACATACTATGATTATATGATGCCTTGCATTGGTTTCAAACCAGAACTAACCCCAGAGAACTTATTACTGAATGTGTCTAAAAGAACTGTCTGTAATTTCCCTAGCAACCAGATTCCTTATTTTATGAACCACAAAGATTAAAGAACAAGATTGGTTGTATTGGGCAGCACATGCCTTTTTCAGAAAGTTATACACCACTAAAGCTTTTCATAACTAAAGAGTTAGAGTTAAAGTTAAAAAAAAATCCATGCGTCTGTAAAATTATATATTCTGTTTCTATGGTATGCAAGCTGCTGATGTGCTTATGGTTTGATTACAGTTTATGCACCTCAAGTTTTACCGCACAGCAGAGTCTATAGATTATCGGCTGCTTTGTTCTATTCCTTGGATTAAAATCAGAGTCTATTGTATATTTGATTTTTTCAGGTATAGCAATCAACGCTAATTACACACTTACCACTTCTGACATGCTGGCAGTTTTCTCATTTATGGAACTATGTATCGTGACAACTTTAAATAACTCTCATTCATTAAATCAGTAGAAAATGCTGCCAATTATTGGTATTAGTGAACACTATAAATGAGTCTGTTCCAAGACAATGGGAGTTGTCGACCACATACAATAAATAGTACCTACAGTGGTGTGAAAAAGTGTTTTGCCCCTTCCTCATTTCCTGTTCCTTTGCATGTTTGTCACACTTAAGTGTTTCGGAACATCAAACCAATTTAAACAATAGTCAAGGACAACACAAGTAAACACAAAATGCAATTTGTAAATGAAGGTGTTTATTATTAAAGGTGAAAAAAAATCCAAACCATCATGGCCCTGTGTGAAAAAGTGATTGCCCCCTAAACCTAATAACTGGTTGGGCCACCCTTAGCAGCAACAACTGCAACCAAGCGTTTGCGATAACGTGCAATGAGGCTTTTACAGCGTCCTGGAGGAATTTTGGCCCACTCATCTTTGCAGAATTGTCCTAATTCAGTTACATTAGAGGGTTTTCGAGCATGAACGGCCTTTTTAAGGTCATACCACAACATCTCAATAGGATTCAGGTCAGGACTTTGGCTAGGCCACTCCAAAGTCTTCATTTTGTTTTTCTTCAGCCATTCGGTGGTGGACTTGCTGGTGTGTTTAGGATCATTGTCCTGCTGCAGAACCCAAGTTCGTTTCAGCTTGAGTACACGAACAGATGGTCGGGCATTCTCCTTCAGGATCTCTTGGTAGACAGCAGAATTCATAGTTCCTTTTATCACGGCAAGTCTTCCAGGTCCTGAAGCAGCAAAACAGCCCCAGACCATCACACTACCACCACCATATTTTACTGTTGGTATAATGTTCTTTTTCTGAAATGCAGTGTTCCTTCTACGCCAGATATACTTGGACACACACCTTCCAAAGAGTTCCACTTTTGTCTCATCGGTCCACAGAATGTTGTCCCAAAAGTCTTGGGGATCATCAAGATGTGTTGTGGAGAAATTGAGACGAGCTTTGATGTTCTTTTTGCTCAGCAGTGGTTTTCTCCTTGGAACTCTGCCATGCAGGCCATTTTTGCCCAGTCTTTTCCTGATGGTGGAGGCATGAACGCTGACCTTAACTGAGGCAAGTGAGGCCTGCAGTTCCTTGGACGTTGTTGTGGGGTCTTTTGTGACCTCGTGGATGAGTCGTCGCTGCGCTCTTGGGGTAATTTTGGGCGGCCGGCCACTCCTGGGAAGGTTCACCACTGTTCCATGTCTTCGCCATTTGTGGATAATGGCTCTCACTGTGGTTCGCTGGATTCCCAAAGCTTTGGAAATGGCTTTATAACCCTTTCCAGACTGATAGATCTCAATTACTTTCTTTCTCAATTGTTCCTGAATTTCTTTGGGTCTCGTCATGATGTGTAGCTTTTAAGGATCTTCTGGTGGACCTTACTGTGTCAAGCAGCTCCTATTTAAATGATGCCTTGATTGTGAACAGGTGTGGCAATAATCAGGCCTGGGTGTGGCTAGAGAAATTGAACTCAGGTGTGGACAACCACAGTTATAGTATGTTTTAACAAGGGGGGCAATCACTTTTTCACACAGGGCCATGATGGTTTGGATTTTTTTTCACCTTTAATAATAAACACCTTAATTTACAAATTGCATTTTGTGTTTACTTGTGTTGTCCTTGACTATTGTTTAAATTGGTTTGATGTTCCGAAACACTTAAGTGTGACAAACATGCAAAGGAACAGGAAATGAGGAAGGGGGCCAACACTTTTTCACACCACTGTATAGTGCCATTGTGGAAGACACATAGGAGGGGTCCATTGAACCCCATTGCTGGCGCATCCCAGGTTAAAAGTGGCTGCAGCAGACTACCTGGCAGTGTGCAACCTGTGGCAGTTATACCTTCATGCATCTCTATCCGGAGTATCTAAGTATATTTGGATTGAAATGAGGAGCATGTAGCAGGATATTTTAAGGGACTTTATTCTAATGTGCAGTGTTCAAAATGCCTTTCTTTTTACATAGACACCTGGTATGTACTATTACCATAACTTGTGATAACTGCATTTTTTTACTTTGGTGTATTTTAACGTATTTAAACATATTTTATTTAAGTGATATCTAGCTTCACTGTCTTCATTGCTAAACCAACAATAAAGTTTCGTTAGCATATGATCCAATGTTTCAGGTTTTGTGAAATGTACTTTTAATAAATATATATATATATATATATATATATATATATATATATATATATAGTATATTATGTAGGCTGATGCTCAACTTAGCATTACAGTCCTCGTTTGGGAGGAAGCACAATTTACCCTTTCTTTTGCCTTAAGCTGGCCAAACATGGATCGAAATGTAGCCGGTTCAGCAGGTACCGACCAAATTATGATCCATGTATGGGCTAGCTGCTTGTACATAAGTCGATCTATTGATCGACTTGTGTACAACCAGCCTGATGGGATTTTTCCGGAACAATCATTGCAACTGGCTGTAGCCGGCAACACAGATTATTGTATTTTGCCAGTAGGAAATGCTCCCCACCAGCAGAATACAGTAGCACAGTGGGAGGATTCCATGTGGATGGGGAAATTGGCTCATTTTATTCCTGTTCAGCCCACTAGTTGAATGGAAAAAAAATGAATCATGTATGGGCTGCTTTAGTAAGGGTAAAAGACTAATGTTCTTACCTTCCAGTTCACAAATGTCTTATGAATGGCTTGCCTATAAAGCTTTCTGCAGCAACTGCAACAAAAGGGGGAGGTTTGTGTGATAGAAAGGCGCTCCTAAGTACGATAAGTATGGCACATTAATAAAATGTAGTACAATATTTCAGATGTGCTGTGTGTAGTTCCACTACAGTAGCTTTTGGTTGTAGAAACAATGGTGTGTTATTTATTCAAGTCTGTTTATGTGCTGTAAGTCAAGGTCATATGACAAGGCACTTTCATATTTCAGGCAGGACAACAGTTACTACATTCCCCTCAACATTATGCTAGCCAAAATGGGACTATGTCAAGAACTTTACAATGTCATTTGCTACAAAGAAATAAATGAATATGCATTTGCAAAAGTCACAGCATAGTTTATAATTTAATAACCTAGCCATTTATTATATTGCCAGAATTAATTTGCAAAGGTCAATTTTATGCTGAAAAGCTAATACATTTCTCAAAGTGTTTTCTATATTGATGGTACAAAAATTAGAACAATGTTACTGTGTGCAAACAGCATGATATGGGGCTTCTGTCTAGTTATGTTTGCATGGTAAGTTCAATCCTCCAACCCACAAGTATCACATTCATGGTCTTAAAACATTATTTCATTATTATTTATGCATTGTAGGTAAACAGTAACTTCAAAGGGACACTAGAGAACTGACATTTCCTCACCATATTTACTATGACACAGAATCTCTGCAAAAATTAACAACTTGAAACAAATACAACTGAGAAATCGAGTGTGCAATTTTTTTATGGCATTCACTATATAACGACACTCTAGACTTAAAAGAATAAAACATAACAAGATAAAGTGTCTCTTTTAAAGTAGTAAAATACCCCTCATTTTGTGCAAGTTAAAGCGGAGGTTCACACAAAATTTGAACCTCCGCTTTTCGGAACCCCCCCCCCCCCTCCGGTGTCACATTTGGCACCTTTCAGGGGGGAGGGGGTGCAGATACCTGTCTAAGACAGGTATTTGCACCTACTTCCGGGCATAGACTCCCGCGGGAGTCTACGCCTCTTCCCGTCCCCCCGCGCTGTCTGCTGGGACACACACAGGTCCCAGAGACAGCAGGGACCATTTGGATTGCACAGCGCGACTCGCGCATGAGCAGTAGGGAACCGGGAAGTGAAGCCGCAAGAGAATCATTTCCTGATTTCCTTACCGAAGATGACGGCGGCAGCATCCAAGGACCGAGGGACGGGTTCGGCCTCAGGTGCCAACATCGCGGACGCCCTGGACAGGTAAGTGTCCTTATTTTAAAAGTCAGCAGCTGCAGTATTTGTAGCTGCTGACTTTTAAAAAAATATATATTTGCGGGACTTCCGCTTTAACCACGTACCCAAATTATGGGGTTCAAAGTAATTTTTTTAAGCCACTATTATCCTGTACCACCTTTGCCACACAAAACATACAAACATTTCCAAACTCTCAGTTTCACTGGTTAGCAAAAATATACTGTATAAAACTTAAAACCTGCTTCCAAAATCATAATAACAGCAGAAGTCTCAGTTGCAACCATTGGTAAATAATTTTGGAAAGAGACTTCCTCTAGACCAGTGGTCATCAACCCTGTCCTCAGGGCCCACTAACAGGCCAGGTTTGCAAGATAACTGAAATACATCACAGGTGATATCATTTGCTGCTCAGTGATTGCAGTATTCTAGTCTGCATCTCCCCAAGGTAATACATAAAACCTGGCCTGTTAGTGGGCCCTGAGGACAGGGGTGATGGCCACTGCTCTAGACTACAATAGGGAAATTAGATAATGCTAGTCCTTGATCAAGTTTACACCAACTAACCAGAGGACCAGGCATACTCAGGGAAGCCACAGAGCATATAGAAAAAACAATATACTGTAAACATATGTACCTTATAAGTTAATAAGCAGGTTTTACATTAGGTCTCTTGCTTTCTAACAAACCTAGAGTACTAGTGAATTTGACTGAGCAACTTTTGTAATCACTTTTTCTTCTCCCCGTAGTAAATTTTGCTGGTTATAAACTGATTGATCAATTTGACATACTTAGTTTTACAAATACCTACCGTAGAAGTAGGGAGTGGGGTCTACACAAAGCCTTGAGGCGATTCAGTTTGCATTTGTAGCGCTATACAAATTATTAATTTATTCATTCATTCAAAACCGATTTTGTAAAAATGTCAAGGTTACTAAATGGGAAGAGGGAGCTAAATGATTGAGTATTCTTTGCAAAGTAAATTTTCTCCACATTTACTGAGCTAAGGAAAAAATACCTTGCAAAGTGAAAATTCCCTGAACAGCATATTTGCCTTTGGTAAATCAACCCTTGGGGTGTATGCCAAACAGTGATGTCATGCTGTCTGGATCTTTCTCCTAATAGTCCTAGGGAGAATGGCATAGGGAGCACATTCCAATATTTCTTTAATTTTGGGAAGTCACATTTCAGTGCACCTTGCCTTATACATTACTTTGACGCCGCTAAGGTTACATTGCTTTTGGCTTGACATTGAATATACAAAGTGTAATCAAAGACCTATATGTTCCGTTTTTAGGCTTGCACAGGGCAATATATTTCCAAAGAAATTTAGATGAATTCTGGCATCATTTGTGAGAGCTGGGCACATAAGGTTTAATGAGAACTTGCAAATGGTTATTATTGCACAAAAGAATATTCAATATGGTGGAATATGAGGTCATTCAACAATTGTTACTTTTATTCACAGAAAAGGGAATGATTACTGTCATGCCATTATTGCAACACATCTGAATGTTGGTTGAATAAGGGAAATAAGTACCTCAGCAGATCCTGTACCGCTTGCCATTTTAACTGTAACATCTCCCATTGTAAGGGCATCTTTAATAAACCTCACTGCTTCATGTTAATTTTATTAGTTGCTAATGATTAGTCTTTTCAAAATTATTGCACTACATGTCCCAAGAAGCCTATGTTTTTTTTTTGTTTTTTTTTTTGCTGGTCATTATTATATACTGGCATTGAGTGAATGTAGACCTATAGCCAGGTATCCAATTTTTGTAAAACCACTTCAGAATCCATACTAGCTCATGACAAGGACAATACTCTGACACAACTTTACAATCTATACACAAATGTTTTCCACATAGGGACGTGCAGTGTTCTTTTTACTAGTACACGTTTTATTTCAGGTATATAACAGAACTTATTCCAGATAACCATCTTCGTAAACAAATAATATATAGATAAATATATGAATCTGAATATGGACGATTTGAATAAAGATCACAAACTACCAATAGACACTAATGTTTAAAAGTTTGTTTTTGCTTTTAGTACAGTTGTCCTTTAAGTAACCCTTTGATAGCAGACTGCACTCCCTGCACCCATGATCTTCATGGTGTGGTTCTGACGGTGCCACACAGCCTTTGAAAGGAAAACATCTCTGCCGGGTCCTTTTTGTATAAATACTGGAGGCCACCATGAGTATGGTTAATCCAAAGGGAAAAAAAGGCTGTGGCGTGCAGTGTGAAGAGGATCCAGCCAAGATGTTTTCCTTTCCATTACTCTAAAGTAACCAACAGGGCCACACATGAAGAGAAAGGTTTGACTAGGTGGACTGCACTGAGCTGGGGGTTTACCCAAGGGAAAACTACACTAAAAGGACAATTGTTCTTGAACCCCACTGTTGTGCTTTTTCACAAATGTCTTTGTGTGTCTTTTCTGATGCACTGTGGGTAAAAAGTGGCCATTTCTATATATGTGTAAACATCTCTCAGAAAAATAACTGATAACTGAGAAAAAAGTTTAAAATGTAACACAATAATTTCAAAGTAGCCATAAATGTTCAAAAATGAACATTTTAAAGCAACATGTAAACATACATTTTAACAATCATATTCAAACCATCACTATAGTGATAAAAGAAAGACCAGTATTTAATAGATTGGTAAAATATCTTTTTTGATCGCTACAAATTTGTGCCCTTCATTGTGCATATATTCCTACTATAGTAACTGTGGATAAAACCAGTTGTTGGTCACTTCATGTTTTCCACTTTTTCAGTTGATTGATTAATGTTTGATGCCTGCTGGCCCTTCTACGTTGCTTAATTTTCTTGCATAGGCAAGTAATAAGAACACTGCAGTGTATACAAATAAGTTAGCATATAATAAAAGATTCACTTTAAAGTAATTTCATTTATATTCTATACATCACAATGATCAAACAAGATTAAAATGTACATCTTCTCAAATTGTGGTTCCTAGTGGAAGGCACTACTCCAACATATCACTGAATGTTCAAATCAACGATTTCTCAATGAAGGACATCAAACTCAAGATCTTCTTTTACATTTTAAGATAAAGGGGTCCAATGGTATCTTTGGAAGTCAAACTGACAACTCATATTTATCGGGCTTCCTTATATTTTGATGTCTTGTGCTTATTCTTTTGTGCCATGGACATCATAATCCACTATTTATTTTCCACATTACATTACTCAGATGCTTTTCAATATAAAAAAATCATTGAAGGCTTCAGAAACTTTCTACAAAGCTTCCAGGAAAAAGCCCTGTCCTTCCATTTCTCTGTAATGTGCCTTTATACCAGCCATCTTCTCGCTTCTTGTGAACAAAAACAATGTCTCCTTCTTTCAGCTCAATTTCTGCTTCACTTTGAGGTGGGTATGGCACAACCACTCGATATCTGAAACACACAGCAATCATTTGTGCATAAACCATATAGTTGCATACTTGCACATTTCAATAAAACAGGTATACTGTAATACACAATCTAGTCTTTATGCATTTTTATAAGATGTAGCATGCCCTTTCATATCTGTGCATTACCTGGACTGTGTTCTGAATATTTAGGGGTGTATCATGTCTGTGCATTACCTGGACTGCATTCTAAATCTTTAAGTGGTGCTTGTATTGTATTGCCCCACTGCACTAATCTGATTCTCCTTTTACAGTATGGAAGAAGAACAGAGTAACCTGGAATTTGGGGGTTAGTGTGAGAATTCTGGAAGGAACCAGGGACCACAAAATGCAAATATTCTGACCAGTGTTGGTTTTAAAAAAGATAGTGCTATAATGTGTCCCATTTATAATGACAGTTTTTCAATTGTTTCTTTAAAGGGTAAGTTCACCTTAACAGAAAATCTGTAAGATGAACTTACACTGAACCCCCTCCCTACCCCCTGATCCCACTGTACCTGAGGCCAGGAATCACCCGCTAGGAGACATTGGATTGCTGCTTCATTGGTTCGGGGATTTGTAATCCCTGTGGCTTAATCTCCTAAACGTACCTCGTAAAGGTACGTATAGGAGGCATTCTTATGGGTCACCGAGCAATAAGAACCCGCCTCGCTGTCCTGTCAGCGGGGGAGAAGAAGAGAGAAAGCCACTGGGATTTCAAATCCCGAGGCCGGTGAAGCGGTGACCTGATGTCTCCTAGCGGGTGATCACTGGGACCGGGAGGGTGTACAGTGTAAGTTCTCCTTTCAGATTTTCTGTAAAGGTGAACTTACGCGTTAAGGGCTTGTTTACACCAGGTTTTCGTCACCGCCTTCAAAACGCAGTAGGTGTGTGATATGCTGCTGGTGTTAATGTATTTGTAACCACACCCTAAACACAGATCGCAAATGTTTTCCTGCAACGGATCACATGATGCCATAGTACCATGCAATTTGGTGCAGTGCATTTTTGAAAAGGATTGCATGTACTACTTTTGGTGCAATCCAGTGTGATTTCAGCACATTTAAAGGAATGGGCTGAAAATCAAACTGGCATGAATTGCACAGGAATTGTACAAGAACACAGACTACATTCCTGTGAGATTTAGGTGTGAACCAGCTCTAAGGCTACTTTCACACTGGGGCAGGGGGCGTTAGCGATAAAGTGCCGCTAGTGGCCGAGGAAAGGGTCAAAAGCTTTGGCAGCGCTGCCCATTGATTTCAATGGCAGGGGCAGTGCGGGAGCGGTGTATACACCGCTCCCGCACCGCCCCAAAGATGCTGCTTGAAGGACTTTTCTTCCTGTCCTGCAAGTGCACCACCCCAGTGTGAAAGCACTCAGGCTTTCATATTGGGGAGGCATGAGAGGCACTTTTTTAGGCGCTTTACATGCGCTATTTTTAGCACTAACATGCCTGAAAAGTGCCCCGGTGTGAAAGGAGTCTAAGTGTTAGGCTTGCTTTTACATGATTGATGTCACCTGTGTGACATTTAACAATGCAAGGCACAGTATATATATCAGGGATATTTGAAAGGATACAGCATTTTGCAAATCATGATATGCAGATTCAATCAATACATTGCTTTTCTGTAGGATTCATGTTTTCTTTGAAAATGTACAAAATGTTCAGTCATGCATGAAGACAAAATTAATAAAGTGTAAGAAGGAGAAAGAAGAGCAGGCACAAATGAAAGAAGGCAGAAGGCAGAAGGCAGAAGTAAAACTAGTAAATAATTATGCCTTTAATAAACAGGAAAAGCTTGGCATGAAATGATTGCTGGAATTTGGAATATGTTCTTGAATTTCCAGACATCATTTCTTTTACAAAGTACAATTTTCTTAAGCCATTTGTAGCTCCAATGTTTATATATCATCAATAGACCACTGTAATTCCAAGTTCACATGTTTTTTCCATTTAGCACTATTAGGAAATAGTCACCTAGAAGTATGTGAGAGATCAGTTTTTAGTGTTTTTGGGCTTGATTTAAGGTATAATGTTTTAGCTAGGGATAAGGTTCAGTTTCTCCACTGCCCTAGGTTCCTTGCATATTCTGCAGGTTTTAAATTTGTGGTTCTGGTTTGAAATCACACAGGTAAATTTATTTTCAACTCTAATGCAGTGCATGTTTTTTTTACCATGGCCAGCAACCTTAGAAGTGTGAAATGACTTTTGGATAAACCAGCCTCTTACTATAAAAAGGGGTGCAAAGAGAGATTAGTGTAAGTAAGAAAATGTGCTTTACTTTTTAATGCTAGCTATTTGTGCTGCCTTTTTGGTTCTTCTTATTATTTTATCTTTACATTTAGTGTGCAGTTGATTTGAGAGCAGTTGTCACTTTTAGCTGACTTACTATCCAAAGCAAACTGTTGTTATTTGTTATTTTTTAAGTGGGCTTTTGTTTCAAATGGTGTCATTTTGGGGTCTTTATTTCTCAGATTTTTATTTTATGTTGATATGGACTTTTTTTAAATTTGCTTTAAGGCTGGGTCCACACCTATGACGGAAGATTGTGAACGGCTCTCTATGGAGCTGGTTTACATATCTCCATTGCGGCTACGGAGTGACTTGCACAGAAAGTCTGTGTGTCTTTGGCTCAGTTTCAGGGCCGAATTCAGGCAAATATTTGTCCCTCATTCGTTCCTGAAACGTAGAACAGGGATGCACCAGACCCCTGCTGCGAGCCGCATCCATCAGAAGGTGTGAACCCAGCCTTAAGTTGCTGACCATCTGTTCTTAGAGCTTCCTTTTGTTCACAGCACACAACTGCAAAATGTGAAAGAAAAAAATTATAGAACAACGTGCACCTAAACCCCATCAAATGGTGCCCATAGATGGATCGAAATTCGGCCAATTCAGCAGGAACCGGACAAATTTTGATCCATCTATGGCCAATCCTGTTTGACAGAACTCAACATAACTATTAAATTCTGTGGAATGGAAATGTTGAGAAATGTATTTTGATCAGTTGGCTGCAACCACTGATCGGTACATTCTGACAGTGGAGGAGTCTCACTGTCAGAATACAGTGGCACAGAGGGGAGGGTTCCTCTCTTGTGTGGATGAGGGAATCATTTTTTTCTTGTTGTTTGACCGTCTACAAAAAAAAATTATTAACCTGGCTGGAGTAATAAGGCTATACTGGTCTTGCTGCACATGTGCACCAGAGGTCCTCAGTCAATTGTATAACGCTGGGTAGAGGAAAATATGCTAAGTACATTTTAGTACCATGATAATACTGTGACAGACCCAACAAGGACAAGGGCTTTTGGAGAGGACTGCAGGATGGCCCCTTGCCTACTGACTATGGGCCCTGGCTTTTAAGGTAACACTACTCTTTGGGAGGTGTGTGCCTGGGGGACCCTTGGTGTGGTCTTTCTTCTGATTCAAGTCCATGTTTCCCCAAAATACACAGAACCATATACATATTTGGGGTCTCTATGCCTCAAACCAGCAATGACTGCTTCAGACTGTGAGACTCAAAGCAGATGTTAATATAATCAACTCAAGCAACCTGATGCTCTCCTGATATAATCTGTTTAAGGTGTTATGTGTTAAGTGTCTTTCTCCCATTGTCTCCACTTTACCTTGTTATGGAACCATTGTGGGACGTTATGTGTTTATGCTTATAACAATGTGTAATGTACTTTGTATTCAGGGTTGTGGGCACCAGACTGTCTGAGTGGCTAGCTGTTAATTTGTTGATGTTAATTAAATCACTGTCAGCTATCGGTTGCTAGATGTGTATGCTTATGTTGGCTGTTCCTTAGCTATGTTAATTATATTCCTTTTTACAGTTTGTATTGTTAGGGTAATGTGATCATGCCCTACCTGAAGTTGTGTGGTATATAAATTCTGTGTGAGTTTTTAATAAAGTGAAGTCCAGTTTGCAGCTAAGCTATTGTCGGCTAGTCTTGGATGGTCAGCTACTGTATAATATCTGGTTCCTGGTTCCAGACCGGAGAAGTTATATCTTGACGGAAGCACCCAAGCTGGATGCTAGACGGTTCCGTCACAAATACATTTAGGATGTGTAGTTGCGTTGTATATAATGTTTAATTATATAGTTGACTGCTAGGCCTTCTTATGATTTACTGGCTAACAAAAACAAATCAGTGCCCGAAAAAATAATGTGCCAGGATAATGTTTTTACTATTTAGATGTCCAACCTCTTATATAGTTAATGGGGCTCTGGAAAACATTTATCATGTACTACATGGTTATATGTAAAACAAAAATTGTACACATATATAAAAAAAGCAGTTTATAAAACGTAAACAAAACAAAAATAAAATAATAATGATTACATCTCCTGCTATGGTATGTTTTTCTGCCTACGAACCCTGTGCCTAGAGCCTCAAAGCTGCAGTGTGAAATCTAAGGTACTGCTGCCATTGACTTTTAGGAGATTTGGAGTTAGTTTTGCTCAATGTTCTCCCTGCTGGAGGCTCTGACATGACAAAGAAAAGTCATGCCTTCACCAAGATGACTGCCTTCACAAACAGACAGTGTGCAGAACAAGTCATGGTAAATTAGCAGCGGGGTAATATCATCTGCAGGAAGACCACAGGCAATACTGTTGAATTTTAAATGATAAAGAATTGAGATCTTGACTGCTGTCATACATCCAAACAGAGAGAAGGGGTTCATTTTCTACTTTAAAAGGTCTCCTGATTTTCCTGAATATAGGATATTTTAATAATTTCCCCATAATTTGTGAAAAAAAAAAGAACAGAGGAAAAACTATTTCTACAGATAATTTTGCTCATATATTTATGCATTTAATAACATCAGGCATATGCTAACATTATTTCACTTGTAGCTACATCTACTGCTTACAGTCTAGATACAGATTCAAATTATTGTTCTATATTTTGCTAAACAGTGTGAACCTGCAACAGTTAACAGTTTCCAAATACAGTTCTAATTTGCATCAGTGCTTTTTCATAACAGAAAACAGTTGGATTATGGGATAGTAAAACGCGCTGAATGGAACAGACCAGTGAAGTATGCAAATAACAGTTTTGTGGCATTTCAGAAAACACGCTCTATGTGTTGCTTTCATTGAACATGTCACTTTTATTTACCATGCATTTGTGGTTTATCTTATGGTTACATACAAAGATTCTACATTTTTAATTTTGTGACAAACCATGACCTGCAGGTAAAAAGACAACAACCACACATATTAATCTAGTAAAAATATTATACTATAGGAAACCATGAATAGGTCTGAGAAGAACAGCTAGTTGCATGCTAAAATACGTACTAAAGTATTATTGTTCCCTGTTGCCATGCAGTAGCCCATTAAACATAGTATTAGATATTGTAACAGTAACATTAAACCCTAAACTTGAAATTTTATCAAAACATGTACCAGTATAATATCTAATTATGTGTGCTTTTGTTTTTTTGTTATTTTTTTAAGTGGTGCTGTGGCTGTAAAAACCTGGTGATCCTGCCAGTTCCCTATAATAAGTGTCAAAGTTATTGCTATTTTCTCGCTTTTGTGTTGTCACTTCTGTTCTGCGCATGCTTCATATTCTTTCTACAGAAAGCTGCCCCATGTGGCACTCCTGTGTTACATGGGGCAGCTGAGAATAATATTTTTTTTGTTGTACAACATAATCCTGTATAAATGAAAGCAAGCATTGCTTGAGGTTGGTTCTATTCAAATAATGGTATTTGCATTAAATTCTTTTTTATTTTTTTACATAAATCAATTAAATGGCATATAAAGCCAAAGCCTTTTTACTTTTGGACAGAGAATATAGGCATTAAAACCCCTGTTAAGCTTTTATCACTGCCTGTGTCTATGCCAGGAAAATTGAACAGCCCCTGGGACATAAAGTGATGGAAATTCTAAAACATTTCAATTGTTACCTGAATAGGAGGAAAGGGTGAATCTTCCAACTGGAAGATTACGGTAAGAGGACTTCCCCTTATTTAGAAAGGGTTCCTCTAAATTCCATTTATGTCTTTAAGACTGAAAGTTCTTTAGAAGATAAAAATGACTAATTCATCTGTTTGCCCACCAACACAGAAAAAAACAAGGACTGAGACTGAGACTGAGCGTTTGCCAAACTCTTCTGAATGCCTTTTCTCCTGGCAGGAGAAAGCAGGCAGCATAAAAAGTGCTTAAAGCTGGGTTTTTCATTCATTCATTCAATTGGCCAGAATATTAAAATGAAGGAACACTTAAGCACCTTTAGATGTGTTTAGGGGCATCCAGCGTATTTTCTGCCAAAACGCTCCTCTCCTGAATGTGCAAGTGATGTGCCTGTGTGCATGGGTAGATAAGCTAACATGGAGGGGCATTTAGAGTCAGGGTAAAAAAGTAAAATACCCTTAAAAGTGGTATTTTTTTTTGGGGGGGGGGGGTGGGGGAGTTATTGCTTTTCAAATGCAATACAAATTACAAGTTGTCCAAACAGTAGACAACACAAAAACAATAGAAAGTAAAAATACCCAGCTCTGTTGGCTTCAACAGCAATTCCAGTTATTAGCCATACAAATGTTGAGGAACAAAATCATACAGTGAATACAAATGATTCATATTAAGGGTCACAATGAGGATCAAACAAGATATGTAACCAAAAAAACAGATATGTCCCTGGCAACCTCAAAGAACAAAGGAGGTTGCCAGAGTCACAACACAGCTAGTTATGGAGATTAAGGAAGGGATTGCAGGAGAGACCTGAAGAAGATGATATATGTAGTATATTTAGCCAATTATACTAAAGCAGTTAATCAGACACTGTAGATGTAGAATTAACCCAGCCCCCCCCCCCCCCCCCCCCGACCTTGTCAAATTTAGCGGGTACTCCTCTATTTGCCTCTATATTATAATAATTAAATATTTAAGGACTTCAAGGCTGGCTAAAAGTGACATTTTTGATGCCCAGTGTGCATAACGCCTTAATGTTGCAGCCTGCAGGACATGGCACCTTTATCATTTAATCAAGAGATTCAAAAAGGGGGTTAGATAAATCTAATGATTAAATAGAACGTCTTCTTTTAAAGGTCAGTCCACCACCCAGAACTGATATTTTAGTTTTTCCACTTGCTGGAGACAGAAATTACCTAAGTCTCTTATATCGCTCTGTTGGTTTTGATCTATTGAGCCTCTGGGTCTGCATACCTGCTGTGACTATTATGAGGGGGTACAATTTTTGTTTTTGGGTTTTTATGAAGTATCAAGGACATATAAGAAGCCAGGGACTGACTCAGCCCACCAGATTGCAGATATAACTAATGTATCACTATTGGGTAAACTTACCCTTTAACACTTATATAACATTCATCCCAAAATGCCTCAAACACTAAGGCTTTCATTTAGTTCATTTATATTTTTTCGTAACTTACATTGTCTGCGGTGCATGGTTATGAAGATATGTTAATTGAAAACTATTTCTATTTCTAATAAAGCCAAGGCTCCAGTCACACTCTATGCCACCTCCACAAGCCCCTGCTTTCCAGATGTCAGCTTGTGGTGATAAAAAGTAAAATTAGTTTAAGAAAATCATTGTGTGCTGTAGATGAGTTTATTAGTTTAGCCAGAAAGTGTGAACGTGCCATGAATACATATGAGGAGAGCAGTAAATGTGAATCAACTGAGATGATTTTAGGGCCCAGCACTATCTTTCCAAGTGAATGAAAAGAGTAATCATTCTACATTGACAGCATAAAATCACATCTATGGCCAGACGCTCAAAGGACTAAATCACATTTTAACGTACTAATTTTAGCTCACAATGAGATTTTACACATTACTTGTGAAATCATTTTTTCCTAAATATAATTTTTACATTTCCATAAAGCAAAAGGAAAATGTCTCTTTGCTGTGTACAAAAAGACATTCAATTTCAATGTAGTCTTTAAGAGGGAGAAGATATATTTAAAGACAATTTTATTTTCAAGGAGTTAAATATATACATTAAAAATTTTTTTTTTTTTTGTAAAGCTTCTATTATACATTTTCTAAAAGTGGTTGAAAATAGTTGTCTTTATTTTTTTTTAAAGTTGTTACATTGAATTATATTGGGCTGAAAAATCAGTTTAGGAAAGAGGCTAAAAGGTAGCGTAGCTTGCCAACTTAAAAAACTCAGGGACCCTAATTGGGTACCACTGATAACAGACCAAGCACCTTGGCTTTGTTCAAACCAAACGTGAAGCAACGTGTTGCAGCTCAATGCTATTTCATATTATAAATGCAGCTACAAACCATAGGATGGTTGATTATGATTAATATTTTTTGTTTCATTTCATTTAGGAGAGAGGGAAGAAGGTTTGGAACTAAAGGGAGTTATACTTACCTTTCTTTCAACGGTTCCGGTCCCTTTCCAGTGTTGGAAGAACAACAACATGTAATGTAAAGTTGCTTTATAATGTGAACTATATATATGCATTATAACTATCCATACCAGTGGGTGGCACTGCAGTATTATAGTGTGTATTCTCTGTGGTAATGTAATCACAGGATGTACCGTCTGTATCTAAGTGTGTATTGTCCTGTTTCCTATATAACATGATAAAGACATCCTCCGTGAAAGTAAAGTATTCCCTGCATTCAACAAGCTTCCAAGCGCATAATTCAATAACCTGCTATTAGCCAGTGCAAGCATCTTCTCCTGGATGCCATTCTTCATTGGCCGGCATGGGATGACATCATTCTGGCACACAAAGACAGGGCCAGCAATGCAAGCTGAGCTGCACATATGCAGCTCAGCTTATGTAACCAAAAAAGGCACCAAAGAGGCAGGTGGATGTATTTTATTGCAGAACAGACATTGCAAGTCTGTTTTTCAATAAAAAGCCTTCCTGCCCACTGTTGGTGACAGCAGAACTTCAGTTCTGCTTTAATATGAATTGACTTGCAAAACAATAGGTAGCTTAAGTTAGCAAACAGTATTGCAAATCTTGCTTGAAGTCAGTGAACTTTGTAGTGATGTGTATTGGGGGCGAATCTGTTATTTAGTTTTGGTCATTTGTAGAGCTAGTAAGCAAGTTATTGTCAAACTAAAGGGATGGATGAATCTGCGCACCTCCCGTGGGATATGTACAAATGCCAAAATTAAAAGAACAGTATAGCTCAGAATACAGAATTCATAGTATAGAATACAAATTGACTTCACAGCAAACGGAGGTTCCCAAACGATTTAAACCTGCTATCTGAATATATAACAGTGTGTAATATCCCACGTTCTGGCAGAGGAGGGCGGGCGCCTGCTGGCATTGCTCGCATTTCCGGTGCGGCTCTGTTGTTCCTCCCACTTGCCATCATGTGGTATGAGCCCTTCTGCCTGGAGCGAGCTGGCGTCTCACTTTACTACCCTTCACACTGAGGAACACACCTCTCATGCCAAACTTCTCTCTAGCATAGGTAACAGGGGACCTCTTTTGCCCTCTTTCCTCTCTGCCCCCTCACATACCACTACACACATACACACACACACACACACACACACACACACACACACACTTAATTTACACATATATACTCTCACACATTTCGCATCCAAACATTAATACATACACACACACACACACCCACACTTAACATACATTCATACACACTCACATACATTTACACACACATATAAACTCACTTATTCTCATTCAAATCCATTTTATTATTGCACTTCCACTAGCCACATCCATTCCTAGATGTGTGTATACTTTATACTCATTGACATATTACACCATTCACCTCACACACTCACACAATATTATGTTACTCGTCATTCTTTATTTATTTAATATTGTTTATTATTTCTTTTTTTTTTTGTTTACAAAAATATTGTTTATTATTTCTTAACACTATTGTATTCACTAATTTTTTTACACCTAATACAGGGGCCATCAAGCCCTCTCCGTGGCTGTATTTTCCCCTTGATCCTTATTTGGGGACATCCCGCATCAGCCCCCAGCGAGATTACTCGCATCAGACCACTGTCCCACCCCACCTTTGGAGCTTATTCCATCTTATTAGCTGCTTTGTAAGCAGTAAAGAAATTTGCCCTTTCCTTCAACTTTAGGGGTAAAATGCACAATCAGCTATTAAACTCATTATTTATCCCATTACTTTGTAGTTCAACCCATGCATCCAACTCCGGACGATTGGCAACAGGCCATAAAACGCGTTGAGTGTTCGTCCAGGGGTGCCAAGCCAAGCTTGCTCCAATAAATTATAACCAAACATCATGTTCATTATCTGTATTAATTATGTGAATTATGTATTTATCATTTGTATATAATTGATTTCTGTTATGATCTTCATTTATTGTTTGTCACAAATCATGTCTAGCAATCCATTATTTATTAAATGTATTATTACTATATCAACTATGTTGATTTTTTATGATTATATTTCTTATATCATAAATGCGTTATTCTTTTGCCCAATCATGTTCGCCAGTATTGCTATCATGAATTGCCCCTAGGGGACTGTGACATCCAGTGTACCTATACTTTTATATATATATATATATATATATATATATATATTTTTTTTTTTTTTACATACATCCATGTAAAGTCCCAATCCTATTCCCTAATCCTTCCTATCAATAAGTATTTAAGTCTTTATTATCTGGTTCGCCAAAGCTGCTAGTCCACTAATATGCCAGTTTTTTGTTGTGAAGATTTTTTAATCTCCCCCCCCCCCCCCCCCCCCCAGGGCATACAAGCTTGCACCTCTATAACACGTAAGTTTTAGGCCCCCTGTTATACTGATTATACTGATACTAGTCCATATGCTTGTCTGAGGGCATGAGGAGAGGTCCACAAAAGCACAGAAAAGACAGCACCAAAACACAGCTCCTTGGTGCCCCAGGAGGAGGTTTAAGAATGTTGGAGGGGATTCTGTGTAGCCTGTCTGTCCTTGGTGGGAGCAGGTTAGTTATCTACTATATATCCACTCAATGTGAAATGGAAAAAGGGCAATTTTGGAGGAATAAAAAACCATCACAGAAAATAATTACCCCCCCCCCCCCAACTCTTTCATCACTCAAATAATTGTATTATTTTGCCTGATGAATCTAAACTCTTCAAAGTGGAATTTCACTCGATCAGTCAATGCTATTTTTAATCCTTACGCTGCTAGCAGTAATAAATAGAAAATAAAGAATATTATATTACTATTTTTAAACTTTTTTACATATCTTCAGCTACTTGCTGGTTTCCATGCCTAGGCAAATTATGTCATACATCCCAGGAGTCTTCAGGAGGGTAAGAGGGGCTTTCTCAGCTAAGCATACATTCCTGCCTGCATGCCTAAGCTAAGGGCAAATGGATTCCAATAAGTAAATGCTACATGAATCATCTGCCCTTACATAAGATGGCCACTGCCAGAAATGCTAGGGGATGGTTTTCAAAGTAATTTCTCGGCAAAATAAAGAATAGAGACATGGATGGGTGGGTGAGTTTGCTTTGAATATTAAAAATGAATTAAATAGCATTTTTGAATTGTGGTGCTCAGATGCAGTGTAGTTCCACTTTAAGAACAAATTACCTAATGACATAAGCCAGGGTTAAAATTGAGTAAGCAAAGTTCCTGTGTGACTCCTTTTTTCAGCTTCCAGCAGACTGTAGTCAATATTTATTTATACCAATACAAGCTTGTACAAACTCATACATCATTAATGCTAGGTAGGGTGGTACACACTTTTTTGTTAAATAAAATGGTGAGCTAGGACTAGCTAACAGACCAGCTATCATGGATAGCCAATCTCTGCATATCCATTCTCTGTGACCCAGTCTGAGTTAGATTTCAATGTGCACAGACTCAATACAAGTGGCAAAACGTGTAGCTGCGGACCAAAAGCTCCTGTAAAAAAACTGTCAAAGTGGTCCAATTATAAAGCTGTCCCTGTATGTAGCTACTTTCTGTGGGAGTGGTTTTATCTGTAATAGGATGCTTTATTTCCTCTGGTACTCCTATTACCGTATATACTCGAGTATAAGCCGACCCGAATATAAGCTGAGGCACCTAATTTTACCACAAAAAGCTGGGAAAACTTATTTACTCAAGTATAAGCCTAGGGTGAGAAATGCGCAGCTACTGTAAGTGGAAAATACGGTCAACAATGCCCATTTGCAGCCTCACTGTGTCCATTTGCATGCCTCACTGTGCCCATTTGCAGCCATAGGTCCCCCAAACTTCAAACCTCGGTAGTTAAGGGTTCCTAGATGCCCCCTAGCAGCCAAAATTTGGGGTTTCTGGACCCAAAATGACATTGCTGCAGATGGACACAGTTGACCAATTTGGGGCCCTGTATCGTGGGGCCACTTAGTGCTAGAAACCCCAAATTTGGTGTG
Source organism: Lithobates sylvaticus (assembly GCA_028564925.1). Lineage (NCBI taxonomy): Eukaryota > Metazoa > Chordata > Amphibia > Anura > Ranidae > Lithobates > Lithobates sylvaticus. Next base: position 379,663,345 of record CM053027.1, on the reverse strand, counting down.
CAAACCCAGTGGAACTAGCACTACAGCATATCCAATAGCTGGGGTTTCTAGCACTAGGTGGCTCCGAGATACGGGGCCCCAAATTTGGTTTGGAAAATGTCAAGCACTTTTCTGCAGCAGAGAATGATATTTTCTGAACCGACTTTGGGGCCCCGTATCTCGGGGACCACTTGGTGCTAGGAACCTCAGTAGTTCTACTGGGTTTGCACACCAAATTTGGGGTTCCTAGCACCAAGTGGCCCTGAGATACGGGGCCCCAAAGTCGGTTCGGAAAATGAAATTTTCTGCAGCAGAAAAATGCTTGACTCGAGTATAAGCCGAGGGGCATTTTCAGCACAAAAAAATTTGCTGAAAAACTCTGCTTATACTTGAGTATATACGGTATGTAATTCATCTACTGAGCAGGCCAATAAATGTGTATTCTTTGTTTAAATGCTTAAATATACATTTTTCAATAAACACCACTAATAAATGCATAATATTACAAGGTAGATCAAAAGTAGAACACATGCCATGCATATAATTTGGACATTTAATTGCTGAAGTTTTTTCCAGTAATTTTTTTAGTTTTAAAGAAAACCTTACCTCTCTCTAGATAAGGATTTTGGTTCAGGTCGAACAGCCACCATTGCACAAGCTGGTTGCCTTACTGGAGAAGAAATCGAAAAATTAAGATCTAAAGAACCCGTTTTCCTGTGTAGTGGATGCATTCCCATTGCTCCTTGCATTTCACTTTCAATAGGACATGACCCAGCTCTTCCGTGGTTGGTCAAAGAAAACTCAAGTCCTACTGCTCCTTGTATCACACCTTCAACAATAGCTTGGGGGTCGTGTGTTGGCGAGATAGATGGGGGAGAACGGGCCTTTTTTTTGGCAGAGGCTCCAGCCAGCAGCTTCAGCAGCCCACCTTTCTTCTCTCTCTGAAAAATAACATATTTTTCTTTATTAAAAAATCAGCGCTTCTGTAGTTTATGTCACCAAATTAAACTGTTATGTATGTCTCCCTTAACCTCCCTGGCGGTATGATTCTTTCTGATTTTAGGTGCTGAAAGCGGTACAATTATTTTGCATGGAAATTTGGCATTTTATATTGTAGGCCTGCAATTCTTAGGAATAACTCACTTAAATCTGTCCAAACCAGAGTCTAGTAGACATCCCGGGTATGATAAAGTTTATAATATAATAAAAAACTTTAAATAATTATAACAAATAATAATAAAATGTAATCAAATCAAAAACACTGAAATTTGCTCAGTTGCAGAATTGTCTCTGTCATTAGATTTAGTGTTTGATGATGAATTTCCTCACAAATCACTATCACTCAATTCTGCAAGTGATTCTAATTTATTATCGCTGTTTTCTAGCTGGTCTAAAATCGCTTTTGACATAAAGGGACACTTTTTGGTTGCTATGGACAATCTCCAAATTCCAGGCAGAAAAAAATGTATTTATTATATAAAAGTGCATGCAGGGCACTGGACAGACCACTAGGGACAAAAAGGATGTGTATTTTTTTTTTTATACAGTACTGTAATCTGTAAGATTACAGTATACTGTAAGTGTTTTGTGTTTTTACTTTTTTGAATTTGGCGCTGATCTCCACTCCCGTGCGTCGTACTGTCGCAGGGAACGGAGCTCGGCGGCACTCAGCACTGTGTGAATCGAGCGGAGGAGCTCGCTCACAAAGCGGGGAGACATCGCAGGATACAGGGGACAAGGTAAGTAACTCTCCCTGGATACTGCGATGCGATCCCGAGTCTGGCTCGGGGTTACCGCTTACGGTACTGAAGTTCCACCCCGAGCCAGACTTGGGATTACCGCCGGGGGTTAAGTAACTGTCAGTAAGTGAAAAAACTAAATGAAAATCAAATCTGATAAACATTAGCTGACTAAAGCTAGCCATAGATGGATTGAAATCCAACCAGTTCAGCAGGAACTAGCTGAATTTCCATCCGTCTATGGGCAGGCTGGTCATAGACGGATGATGTAATATTATTAACTGCATCCATCCATTCTTTAATAGAGGGGGTTGTAACTTGCATCTCATAGCAATCTGTTTACAAGCTTGAAAGAGCAATTTTTGCAAAAAGATCTTTACATATCTTGACCATTCTTCCTCATTCAACAACCCCAGCAAAAAAAACCTTTAGTTTAATTAATTTAACCTGACTCCAATAACCCATTGCCTCTTTACATGACCAGATCAAGTGGCAAAAATCCGCCTCATTCTGGTGACACCGCAAACACTCTGATGTTGATGCTTTAAACTGTATTGAACTGCATTAATCAACTCAGGCTCAACACAAGGACACAGAGAAAACAATTGTTTTCTATGTACCCTGTTAACACCATTCAGGTGCATTGTGTAAAAGTGCACCAAGTCAGCATTTTTACACAGCGCAACGCACATGTTATAATGCACCACAATATGTCACAACTTGCTGCTGTGAATAGTAATTTTGTGACACTTCAAGAAAGTTAAAAAAAAGTTTAAAAAGTGGGATGCGTTGTAACAACACAACGCACTGCCCCTACACAAAGCATATGTGCAGGCTGGTGTGAATGAGTCCTTATTCAACAACAAGTCAGCAACAATTCAATATAATTTCATATGGAATTGTGTCTATGGTACTAAACATTGTTTGAAATGTGATAAATGATAAGCCCACTTATTGCAACCATGCTACTGTCCATCTGTCCTGCTACACCCCTTTGTGTCTTAGGCCCTGGTAATTGGTAATTCACCATTAATTGTGTGAATATTTATTTTGTTTTATGTCTCTTTTTATGTCAGAGGACACCAATCGTATATTATTTAACCATTCATCCATTAATGCTATTGGATCCAGTTAAAGGGAAAAAAAACAATCTCAAGTTATATATAAACAAATACAATTAGGCTTAATTACTAAAGGAGTTGAGAATCTTCACACAGTAAATAGAGAGAATATTCACTTAAATCATGCAATCGTAGGAAAAGCAAAAACAAAATCACCTTTTTTTTTAACAGAAAAACATTTTTAATAATTACTTTCTATTTTATTTAAGTTTCTACTAGGGATTATCAATTTAGTCATATTTTTATGTAACTTTTATTCATTTTGTTCTTTTTGTAAACAGTAAAATCCATTTTCTAATAACATAGTCTGGAATAGGAAAAGTTAAAATGTGATACCAACGAGCTGAATGTCATAGACATGTAATTCTGAGTAGCAATGACAACTGTGTCTCAGTAGGAGACAGAACTAAATGGACTATGTCTTACCTACAGGAGACCTTGGAAACAAAGGCTCTGGGCTCTGCAACTTTCATTCTCAACAATCTCTGCACTGGCAGTTCTAAAAAATCATTATACAGTAATATAAGTAGTAATTATGTGACTTTCTGGGCTGAGGTTCATGAGACCTTAGAGTCTACATGCTGCATCTGAAGTGCATACATCTTGAGTAAAGAATTAGCCAGTATTGAAAGCTACGGCCACCTTTATCATCTAGCATTTCTCACATCAGATACCATAAACTGTTGACCCCTAATAATGGTGATCCTCGATACTAACCTACAATAGGTGCCTAAGTTGCATTAATAATTTTCCTCACTTTGGAAAAATGGACAGGGATGGAAGAAAGAAAAAAAAATGGCAGGGGGTTACCCATTTCCTGTCCAAAATGAAAAATAAAAAAATGCACTTTAGATATACTTTAATTGTTCCACATATATTACATTGAACAGTCTTCATTTAAAGGTTTCAATTCCCAATACCAATGCAAAATAAAAGCCTGAAAAAATCCATTTGTCAGGTAAGGAGAATTACTGTAAAAGACAGGTACGCTTTCTAGTCCTCTAGCACTATATTATTGAATGGAAACACCTACTCATTTCACATTTATTATTCATTTTCATTTGTCAAAATGCAATTATCAGTGTTAGTAATGCCTGCTGAAATAATCTGTTCATCTATTATATTCCTATAATTTCTAACATTAAAATATTTTCCAGTCAAAAAGAATAAAGGAAATGACAATATACTTTAGGAACCTGAGTCCTGGAATTTAACAAGTGCTCCTGAGCCAGCACTGAGTGCTTCATGTGTGTTATACTTTAATTCACTGTGCCTATGCAGCTGTGAATGTACTTAAGAGCCTTTCAGCTATTTGAATAACGTTATTTGATTGAAAAATGTATTAAAATATATCTTTAAGCATACAGTATAAAAGAACAGGCTGGGTGATTTAAGAAATAAAGTTATTCATTGGATGTCAACAATAGCTTGTTTGACAACTACTGTTCAAAAATTACATAAATTAAAGAACAATGGGGGTGTAAAATCAATACAGTCAGCAACCACTAAATATTACCAGCTACTTGACCTGTTTTAGCAATGTAAGCCAGCTGCATGAGAGAACTTCCTATGTTGACCATATAAATAGGTTGTGTTGTAACCAAACCACAATATGTATGTATTTACACATTTGCAGTGTAGTGCGTTAATGAATGTGCGTGTATTTATGCATTAAAATTCACTGTGTTAAGATAGCCTATTAAAATGAATTGGCCTGGCAATGCATCACAACATTTCAAAAACACCCATGCGCCATTTTGCATTGTGGTGCATTGCGCTAAATGGTTCATAAACAGTCAAAATGAAAAAATGTGATGTCAGAGTGAAGTGAAAAATTAGAAAGGATGGTAATAAAAATAAATGTGTCAAAGGGAAAATAAAAGAATAAAACTCTCCTAGGCTTTTCTTCATTAAATTTATTGGATGCATCTGGTTTAAAGTCTAATTCAGAAACCGCACTAAAGTCTATAATAGGTGAATAACAGCAGTGACTAGCCATGTGATATAAACATAGTGCAAATCAGAATATTCAAATAGTCATTCTAATAATTGCAATAATATTTGGTTTAACCACTTCAGCCCCGGAAGATTTGGCTGCTCAATGACCAGGCCATTTTTTGAAATTCGGCACTGTGCCGCTTTAACTGACAATTGCACGGTCATGCAACGGTGTATCCAAACAAAATTGTCGTCCTTTTCCCCCCACAAATAGAGCTTTCTTTTGGTTGCATTTGATCATCTCTGCGGTTTTTAGTTTTTGCGCTGTAAAAAATAAAATGGGTGTACTCACTTTTGTTTCCAGCGCTTTAGACATTAATGGCTGTGTGTTGAGTTATTTTGAGGGGACAGCAAATTTACACTGTTATACAAGCTGCACGCTCATTACTTTACATTGTAGCAAAGTGTCATTTCTTCAGTGTTGTCAGTGTTGTCACATGAAAAGATATAATATTTACAAAAATGTGAGGGGTGTACTCACTTTTGTGAGATACTTTATATATATATATATATATATATATATATATATATATATATATATATATATGTATTGCCCTCTACTTAAAGGTAGGTGTGATCTTGTAGAATTGGTAGTGTAGGATCTATTATAGGTAAATTTAACCAGGCCTGCTGTCTTTTTTTACCAGGCCTGGTTGTTTTGATTCAGGGTTGAAAGTGTTAGAATAGTAGGGGGTGTGGTCACCTACACTTGGGCTCAGAGATACCTCCTCTGCCTGACGGTGAATTGTACCAGAAGGAGAGGATGGGCTGAAACCTGAGTGGCAGGAAGTTTATGTGGGAGTCCTGACCAACATTAATCTGTGTGGTCGAGAGGAGGTCTCCGATATAAAGGGGGGTCACATGCTTCTAAGGGGGAAAGAGCCTGGGGGCCCGAGTGTGGACGTAGGGCCTGGGGGCCTGAGCATGTGGAGACGAGAGGGCCTGGGGCTCGGGAGAGAAAGGAAAGAAGTCGAGAAGTGCTTCAGGAGATTTAGGCTGGACATCTGGAGTGCAGCGGAGTCAACATGTAATGCTGGGAAAAAATCTGGACATCCCCACGCAGGGATGTGCCGGGCGAGTGAGGAGGAAGTAGGAGTAAAGCAAAAGAAGAGAACTGGGTGATCGGTTTTCTGTGAGTGAAACATGGACTGTTGATTGGGAGAGAACAGGTCAGTGGAAGCCCAGAGAAACTAGTGCAGAAGTGCTTGGAGCCATATATATTGTGAGCGTGAGGATCACAGTATAAATTATAAGACAGTACTTCCAAATGACTGAGGGATGTTGGCGTGTGAGTCATCAAAATAGGGGGTGATAGCCTGTGGCTCTAGGTCCAACACCCAAAGGAAATCTATCAGTCCGGTGGAGGGAATTATTCAGAGTAATGCCCCTTTTTGCTTAGCTTGGGAGTGCTGCACTAAAGGAAACTATGGAATCAGAAAAGGATCGCTCTAGGGGAGTCCAGTAACAAAGCTACGGCTATGGATTACACCCTCATACAGTGGGATCTGGTGGAGCATCTTGTATCTCTTATTGAACCACCCCAGACGTATTCCACGAATAAAGAGTAATAAAACTTAAACTTTGACTGTTGGTGTCATGTGCGTGTGATGGGAGAACGGAAGCGGAGTGATTGGCATGATAATGATGAGCAACCCAGCAGCCCCCATGGGGGTACCGCTACATATATATATAGAGAGAGACGTTAATTCGATTTTGGTAGTTCATTGAGGTACACCAGAGTCAGAGAAAATTAGGTTATACTGCCACCTACAGGAGGATTTGGACACTGATAATAAAAAAAATAAACTGTGACTTAGTTTTGTAATACAGAAGTACAGAGCAGTACAGAGAGCGAAACCATAAAATGGTGGGGCCAGTAACCCTCGAACTCCAAGGAAAGGATTTTACAGTGAGTACAAAAATTCAGTTTTTTTTTCATTCATTGAAGGACACAGGTTTCTGAGACAATTTGGACATCCAACAGCACTCCAGCTGAGGGGTAGACAAAACAGCAAAACAAAACTGTAACAGGACCACTATGCAACCCCCCCCCCCCCATAAAAACAAGGTATGCAGGAGTGTCTGCAGTTTCAAGGGCTGCCTGGAGAACCATACATCCAACAATGGCATCAGATTAGATCTGCACATGGTAAAATTTAGGGAATGTGTGAACAAAAGAACAGGTTGCAGCCTTGCAAATCTTTTAAGCAGTTGACTGATGCTGAAAAGCCCAAAAACAACTCATAGATCTAGTAGGGTTCACCTTAACAGGAAAGGGTGTAACCCAAATCTTAAGACTATAAGTTTGGTTGATGGTCTGCCTTGGCCACTAAAAAATGCTGAGCAAGAAGCTGGTTCCCATTTGCAGGGACCATCAGGGATGACAAACAGAAAGTTAGACTTTCCAATAACGGCATTGATTAAGAAGTAAACACGCACAGCTCAAACTATATTCAAACAATGATGTGAGATCTTGTACAGAGGGATGAAAGCACAATGTCCTGGTTGAGGCAAAGCCTTAAACCACCTTAGGAAGGAAGGAGGTTCTAGGCATCAACACTACCCTATTACCTGTGTAGGACCAGAAATGTTTTTCTACAGAACAAAGCCGACTGTTCAGACAGATGCTCTGCGGAGGTGAAGGCAACAAAGAATGCAATCTTATGAGTATTGTAAGAGTGCAAAGAGAAATATCGCTGATAGATTCAAAGGGTGATATAATTTCTTGTCAAAGTTCCTGGCTTTGTTCACCTTACTATGAAATGTTATTCCTTCTACTGAACTCCTTACAATTGCAAACTAGATGAAAACTCCAAGAAGAAGCATGAAAGAAACAGGGTTCACTAGGTTTTATGTCTCACCACTAAAATTCTTGGGCAAATTGCAAAAAGCTTGTGTTGGTTGAAGTCACCAGCATCTACCTCTAACTGAAAGATCAGGTTTCGGTGGAATGAAACTTCTTGTTTACATTCCCTTCATAAAGTATTTGCTTTAGTATAGGTAATGTGCTTCATGCAGGTTAAAAAACTGTTGTACCCATTTACGCAGTAGTTCAGGGCTACCAGCATGAGATCTAAAAGCTCAATAAATTGAAGGTCAGTGTGGGTAGCTGGATCCCTTCTCATAAATTTGGTCAATAACCGTAAGGCTAGACAGATTAACATTTTTGCCATGGGCAGTTGAAAGGCAAGGTCTGCCAGATAAAACATGTTTTTTGAACATCTCCAATTTTTTATCCATGGGTTCCTTAAATACTGGTAGATCCTCTACAAGAACAATCAGTACTTTATTAAGACAGGATACTGCAGGATCAATGGTGGAAATCGCCCACTTCTTAATAAATTCCTATCCAAATCAGTATTGGACTGTGAAATATTTAAACAATTTACCAGGAGTATCCCAGTGTCTGTTTATGAGTCATTGAGAAAACTTTTAGTAGTCTTAGGGCTTCTAAGGGACCCTAGACAGGTGGCAGCACTGGTGGAAGCTACAGGCTGCTACTCCATTTTTAAACTGGCAAGCACCACATCAACAAGAGTGGAAATGGTCTCTCTAAGTTTGGGGATTATGGTGGGTACCTGCGACTCCTCAGGGACAACATCACCTGAAAATATTTATGAAATTCTTCATCAGATAAAGTCTCCATAGATTAAGGCTCAAAGGCTGCTAAGGCTGCAGACAAGTTAGATTATTCTGCAGGGAAAGGCATTGAGGTATGCTTATCGCCTCTGTGGTCAGTGTCAAAAATTAAGTTGCAATCCAGCACATAAAATTGTGCATAACTATGGTGAAATCTCCAAGGCTAAAACCAAGGAAGGTGTCACACTCGATAGAGAAAAGGAGCAAAGGAGGGTTGGTCTTGTTATTCATGGGCCTCGAATACACTTTTTAGCATCTTCAGCAGTCATCTATACATAGTATATCCATAATTGGTAGAAACTTAGCTAATGACAAGTAAAATAAAAAAAATTCTTTCCTGGAGGTAAACTTTATCTAGGCACGGGTAGGTGCAGGTGAATATGAAAAAAAAAATTATCTGTTTTTCTTTCTGTAGTCATACATCACAGTAAGGGATGAGTGGATTATTAAACCATGCACATTATTTTAAAAATGTAATTATCATTTTTCCTCAGGCATCTACATAACAGCTTCAACATTCACTTATGTTTCTGACCACAAAGTAAATGAAGCGTATATATTTCTAGTATTTCTATCTACTCACAGGCATTCTGTTTCCTATGTTAGACATAGGTCAGTAATCTTTTTGATTAGTTTAATTCAATCTGTAGTGACTGGAGTGGTAAGCTAGTGAAAAAAAAAAAAAAAAAACTAGAGCAAATTTTAATTATGCTGAAATGAATGCATCCATTTGGTATTAACCCACCTATTCCAAGAGATAGAAATGCTCAGTTTAATGACTTGAAAGTGTCTTCAACATTTCAGTTTTTGTTACAAGATAACTAGCTGGACTCTTTAAACTCTAGCATACCTTTTTGGTATAACTTTCTTGTCAAAGTTCCTGGTTTTGTTCACGCTACTACAAAATGTTGTTCTTTCTACTAAACTTCCCACAATTGCAGGGAGCATGAAAGAAATTGGATCTGGTAGGTGGAAATCAATCTCTCCACCTAAATCCTCAAGCAATAGTAAAAAGCCAGTGTTCATTGAATTCACCAGCACCTACCCAGAACTGAAAGATCAGGTTTGGGTTGAATGACCCTTTGTTGTTTACACGCCCTTCAACAAGCATTTTCTTTTATTAAGATTGTAGACAGTAAAGATGAAAGCCGAGTAAAGAGGAATACATTTTTTACAAAAATCTCCAATCTATTTTATCATAACACTCTTGACAACAGTGGCAGCTGTCAGACTGACCATTCATCAGAAGTGACATTTGCAGCAGGTGAAGCCAAGGCATAAGACAACATGATTGAAGCATGAATCATTTGGTAGCCAACTGGAAAACAACCAGCACTGTGGGAAAATGCAACCTTCAGGCACTTTGTCAGAAGCTTCATTGGATATGTTACATATGTATTAACAGGACCTACGAGTCATAATTGTCAAGCAATATTTTGTGTTCAATTTTGTTTAGTGAAATAGATCTTAATGCACTGCCCTCATTCGCCATATGCTTTAAGTAATCACAGAAATTAGTAACAGTATACAACATATGTGCCCTGTCATAATTAATTACTGTATGTACGATGCACACACATTCTAATACAGCTGCAATAATGATGTAGAAATAAAAACAATGGCATAAAGCATTTCCAGTTAAACCCCAGGGAATATTTCTTATTACACATTAGTGAACAGACACCAGTTGACATTATACAGAAGTCATTTCATACAATGGATCTTTTTTAATAAGGATTTTTTTATTATTATTTAATTAGCATTCCAGGTAGACAGCTAAATAGACAAAGTTATTTTAAATGTTTACCTGACAAAGGATTTAAAATGTGTACAGTCTTGTGATTTACAATATGGCCAGGGAGGTTATATCCCTGTTGCAACAACCAGTATCAGCATCTATCCATTGAGCATAGAGCTGACATAAGAACTGGCTATGCAGTATGTCAAGAACATGTAAAGTACAGGACTGGTTGAACAGATTTATCAATCCTTTAAAACGAATTATTTTGCATATATGTATATCAATTGTGTATTTAGCTGTTTCTTAAAGTTCTCCTTTAAGTCCTTCACGCCAACGTTACACAAATATGCGGCCCTACTGGACTGGGCTTTTTGCCATTGGGCCGCATATTTGCGTACCTCCTTTGCCCTTTTGTGTACCTCGCACCGTACTAACGTTTGGGACCTGGAACTCCCGATTCCGGGTCACTTGATCGCTGTGATAGACTCTGATTGGCTATCACAGTGATCATTCACTATAAAGCCCACCCCCATGTTTTCTTTTTCTGTGAACGGAAGAGAGAAATTCATAAAAATATATTTTTTCTGTCCTTGCGAAGAAAAAAAAATTTGTTTAAAAAAATAAATAAATAATAATAATGATAATTTAGAAAAAGTTAAATTACCATTAAAAAGAGACATCACACTTTCACAGGTAATGTAAGCAACTTTGGATCATTTAGTTTGCATTACAATAATCATAACATGATCAAAACAAGCAAATATGATTAGCTGTATAGTATGTGTATAGTATGTGTACAAATGTACAAAGTGAAAAAAATATTTGATAGCTGTGCAATGGGAAAAATATTGTAATATTATTTACATACATTTGCTATATCACTATTTGATTTGATGACGAAATGATTTAACTTCATCAATCATGATCATGATAGCAGAAAAAATCACTATAAAACTTTAGCTGCTAAAAATTACTAAACAACAGAAATAATTTCTAGGAAACCATAGGATTTAAAAACATAATACAAAATGGTAATTCTATAAACAAAATTCAGCTTAGTGTAGAAAGGAGCCTATTTCCTTGAGGTATTTTTTGATATTATTACCAAACATAAGCAATTATAATCGTTATAAAAGGAAGAGCTGCTGGCAAATTTAGCTCTTAATTACCATTGTTACTATTGTGTTAGTGTCTAGTGTCCATAGGCACCAGATGTCTGTTGGATGGAACTCCACAATCAAAATACTGAAGGCACTTTATATGCATTGTTCCTTTGCAATGTCATTTATTTTGAATTGCACCCCAAAGTACTAAGACAACACACATGCATAGCAGAGATTTGCAACACATAGTAATGTACCATAATGTGTTTCTGTGCCTTAGGAATTTGGTGGCAAGTCAGATTTTCTGGACATTTTGGTGCCCTGTTAGCACATTGGTTTTTATGTTTCAATATATTTTATTTTCATAACAAAGGAAGACAGAGTTACATTAGGAAACAGTAATTTAGATTAGAGATCATCAATCCTGAGTCGACCAACAAGGCCAAATAATGACCAAGCAATTATCAAGAAAAAATAAGTAATAATTAAAAATGAAACAGAAAAATTACAGTCCAACAAGCGTTATCCATATTTGTCAACACTAGTATGTGCTGAAGGTCTAAGAAAACAACACAATAATTATAAAGGGCATAGCATGCATCAAAGGGTGTTTTAGACTGAGCGGGTGGTAGGAGAGGGGAGTGTGGAGCTGCCACCCCAATAGGGATCATGCTGTGGCCGAATCCACCAGTCCCCAGTACCCCCTAAGTAAAAATCACCGAAGGCTGCACCTGCCCTAGAGCAAAAACTAGAAAGGCCCCAGACCTGGGTATGAGAGAGCATTAAGAAAGGTCAGTGAACTGAACTGACCATGTCATTTATTGAAATTCTCCAGGAGAGGCAGCAGTGACTCTGAACTAAGAAAAAGAAGAGAGAACTCGTAACTAGGTTGCCTATCAGTAGGGATCAGATCCGTGCAGAAATGCTTGACGGAACTATCCTTACCGACTTAGTCTGATATCGGTCTAGGTATAGGCTCGATTGATTGAGAGTCGTAGCTCAGGGAGCAGAAGAAAGAATAGAATAGGAGGAAGGGAAAAGAGGAAGAGAAAAAGAGATAAGAAGGAGTAGGAAGATGTTGGCAGGAACCGTCTGGAGAGGGATGGGTATGAGAGTGGTATAATCGAGGTCAAAGTGGGACGGTAACTCCCACAAATGTAGCCCATGGCTCCCATGTGGCAGTGAATGCGGCCGAGCGATCCAGGAGGACACTTGCCATTTTTTCCTGGTTCATGATCCATGAGATTTTTCTTTTAGCTAGTAGAGTTGAGACAGATGGTTGTTTCCAAGCTTTGGCTAGCGTGAGTTTGGCCCCCAGGAGAATAAAATAAATAAGGCGTTGTGTACTCCTGGATACTCCCTGCACTGGGAAATTAAGGAGCGCAATGGGTGGGGACATGTGGATTGAGATTTTGGATATTTTGCTGATCCAAACAAAAATCTTGCGCCAGAACTGATGAATTCTGGGGCAGGTCCACCAAATGTGGAACATATCCCCTCTTAAATGACAACCACGAAAACAGAGAGGTGATGCAGATGGAAACATTTTAGCTAGCTTTGAGGGAACCAGGTACCATCTAGACAGTACCTTAATACTAGCTTCCATTAGGCAAGGATTGAGGATGCCCTTGAAGGAGCGGGAGAAGTGTCTATGCCAAGTATCAAGGTTCCATTATTGGTCTAGGTCTTCCTCTCATGCTAGCATGTAAGGCGTCTTGGATTGTGTCGAGGATAGTGCTTTATAGATTACAGAGATCCCTCCCCTCTGCTCAGTAGTCTGGCCACACCACGTTTCATACTCAGTTATTTGGGGCCTGTTAGGTAATGATTTGCATTTTTTATTCAAGAAGTTAGAGATCTGAGAAAATATGAAGAATTCTGTTGATGGCATATCCAATTTACTAACACAGTATGCCTTAGAAAGTGGGCCCATAGGTCTGAGGAAGTGTCCTATTCTGTACAACCCTTTATCAAGCCACCACTGGAAAGCTTTAATGTCAAGGCCCGGGGGGAAAGCTGGGTTTTGGAATATGTGTGACAATGGTTCTGTGCGAGAGGTTAGTAGGTCGTTAGACTTTAAGCCATCCCACAGAGCATAGAAGTGAGATAGAGTAGGGGAGAGGATCGGAGGACATTGTTTTTTGGGGCTCCATAAAAGATAGTCAAGCGTGTGAAGTAACCGCCTGTCTCTCAATGTGGACCCAGTCAGGTTGTTCCCAGCGAGAATAAACAATCGATAATTGAGCAAGGTGGGCTGCTTGGAAATACCGAAGCAGATTGGGGAGGCCTAGACCCCCCTCCAATTTAGATCTAAATAAGATTAATTTAGAGAATCTATGGCCCCCTTTGCCCCTTTTGGCTTGGAAACGCTGTAAGCACATTGGTTTTAATGTACTGGTTATGTTAACGCACAACGTGTAAATGGGTCCCAAGAAACTTTTTATTCATCTTGCATTGTTTGTAATGCTCTTAAAATGTATCTAAACACAAATACAAAAATATTAAATATTGTAGTTATAAGTCCCTAAATGCTGTTGCTGCATTAGTTTTCTTTATTCGCGCTTCTGTTTCCCCTATTTTTACCTGGTAATCCTAATAGCACACTTTCTGTCCCTGGGTGGCTACTCCACTGTATCTATGGGGGGGGGGGGAGCCATGTTATCACCCAGGCTGGACTTGAAACATGTCTGCCTCACTTCATATTCTTCACATGTTTTGGGGGGGATTAGTCATTTACATTTACACATTGTGCTTTCAGTTCAGCTCACAGGAAGAAACAAGTACATGACCTTCTGGCAAGATCAACGGCATTTTTAATACTTGTTGAAAATGTTCTCAGTCTAAAAAATTAAAACAAATGCAGCCACCACCAAGAAATTTAAACTAGCTAAGTTTCATATGACATAAGAATTGTTTACGGTCAGACCAAAATCCATTGAGAAGTGCAGGGAGTGGTGGATGTCTGTGATATCCAATTTTCAAAGTAATGACTGGGACGATATGTGGGATTGCCCTTTTAATTATTTAGGGTCATCCAGGGACCGCCTCATCCAATACAAAATTCTGCATCAAATTTATTATACTCCAGCCAGACTTGTCAAAATGTATGCTTCAGACTGTTGGCCTTGCCAGCATTCCTCAGCAGATTTTGAGCAGATTTTCTGGCAATGCCCACTAATACAGCTTTTCTGGCAGACAGTGGTTTGCACCCTTGAAGATATTACAGCTATTTATATACTTTTGACTATTGCTGTGTGTTTACTTGGCCTTGTGGAAGAATTAGCATCTCTCTGTGTGCAGAGAACTTTACTCTCTATCACTCTGTTTTACGCACGTAAGACGATTCTTTTTTATTGGAAAAAAGCTGAGGCCCCTTCTCTGACTTACTGGAAGGTTTTGCCATTTTATAAAGCCACTTACCAAAATAGGGGCTGTCACAAAAAATGTCAGAAGGTGTGGGATGGTTGGCTTTCCGGCTCATCCACACTTACATGAGGTTAGCTTAGCTGTACATGAGCACGGTTAGTTGCCTACGTCAGGAGACGGGGATGATCCCCAGCTCTTGAAGTAATACTGTAGTGAATCAGAATGACTGTCCCTTGCAGTCGGATGTGGTCAATAAGTTAACATTGTTACAATATAAAGAGTCATGTGAGCCTCCACTAATCCAAAATTCCTTAATTATCAAAAATCAGCTGCAAGCATTAAACATGCCTCATATATCATGCAAATGTGGATAAATAAATATATACGCTGAGCTTTCCAAAGTTATACACTATACCAGTGTAAAAAGAAACATATAAAAAACCTCCAATAGTGAAAAAAAACGTCTTTCCTAACAGTGGAAAGTGACAATAGTGCAATAAATGAACACATATATTAAAAATAAATATAAATATTACACATATATTAAAAATAAAAGATGTGTATATAAAAGCATAAACAATGAATATAATAGATATAAAGTGCTACTGTGCAAAGAGGTGCAATTCCCACTTTTATGATCCTGTGTAGATTATCAGTGACCCACTAATGCATAAAAAAGTGCTCCTGTGCATGTGCATAGCATCCAGTATTATATAGTATATCAATATTGCATTGCTGGGTTGTTCAAAGAAGTGCTCCTGTAGTGTATGGTATCCAAAAAGAGTTTATCCAGATGTAATAAAGTTCATGCGATTATAAAATTTACCATTGTTTTACCTAATATAGAGAGCGGTGCACTGGCACACCTAATCTATGTGAGTACCCCAGTAAAGCCCCATACACACGGTCGGACTTTTTCATGGATTCTGTCCGATCGGACAATGTTGTTGAAAAATCAGACCGTGTGTATGCACCATCGGACAGTGTTCGTCGGTTTGTCCGACGGACAAAGTCTTATCTCCTGCTGGAAAGATTTGCCGTCAACCCGGTCCGATCACACCAAACCCGATCGTGTGTACGGTTGTCCGACCGGACAAAGTGCTACGCATGCTCAGATCACATTACAAGACCAAAGCTATTGGCTACTAGCCTCTACGTAGTCCCGTCGTAGGCAACAAACGTCACCACGTTCAGAATGATCGGATTTTCCGACAACTTTGTCCGACCGTGTGTACGCAAAACCAACATCGGACAAAGTACGACGGACATGATCCGACGGACCTGGTCCGCGGATTGTCCGACCGTGTGTATGGGGCTTTAGAGGCCTTTTTTGCTTTCTGTTTATTAAACCGTTAAAACTCTATTACACTATCAAGTCTTTATTTTATATACTCACCGAGGTACCATACTGACGAGTCCAGGATTTCGGTGTAACTACAAGAGCCCAGAGGTGGTTCATATGAGTGTTTTGACTGCGCTTAGTTGCAAGGTCGCACGCTCTGAGGTGAGCCATTAAATACCTAAGGGGAGCACCAGAGTGAGGAACACCACGGCATGTTCTGGATTTTATAATCACATGAACTTTATTGCACTTAGCAGTTTTATAATCGCATGAACTTTATAATCGCATGAACTTTATTACATCTGGATAGACTCTTTTTGGATACCATACACTTGTACAGGAGCACTTCTTTGAACAACCCAGCAATGCAATATTGATATACTATATAATACTGGACGCTATGAACATGCACAGGAGCACTTTTTTATGCATTAGTGGGAATCGCACCTCTTTGCACAGTAGCACTTTATATCTATTATCTACATTGTTTATGCTTTTAGATACACATCTTTTATTTTTAATATATGTGTAATATTTATATTTATTTTTAATATATGTGTTCATTTATTGCACTATTGTCACTTTCCACTGTTAGGAAAGATATTTTTTTCACTATTGGAGGGTTTTTATATGTTTCTTTTTACACTGGTATAGTGTATGACTTTGGAAAACGCAACGTATATAATTACCGTGTTTCCCCGAAAATAAGACCTATCGTTATTTTCCAGCAGGGCTGGAATATAAGCCCTACCCCGAAAATAAGCCCTAGTTTAAAATACTATAATCCACTCTATTACAGTAGAATATAATGTACAATGTGTGTGTTTCTGTAATATAATTGTGGGGAAGAGAGCTCCAGCGGGTCTCAGAAGCGCAGAGCGGCACTATAATGAAGGTATTTGGCACAATTATATTACAGAAACACACATATTGTACATTATATACTACTGTAATAGAGTGGATTATAGGATTTTACAAGCATTGTAACTCCGTTCACACTGGGGATTCCTGTCACTCAGGGAGAGAGAGGGGGAGAGAAGACTGCACATTACATGGTAAGACCTACCCCGAAAATAAGCACTACTGTGTCTTTTACTGACAAAATTAATATAAGACCCGGGCTTATTTTCGGGCAAACATGGTATTTAAGTTAACATTGTTGTAGGTATTCAGTAAAGGTGGTAAGGTCATGCTGGGATCTCTCCTAGGATGTATTTCAAAAGCATATATTTATATATCTTTCTGTTTTTTGGTATCTTGGATACCCTGTTTTGTATATATTTTAAGAACAATAAAAATAATAAAAAAAAGTTTCATAAGACATGCATACAGTATGCCCCTAGGACTATAGCTGCAAGGATCCCTTTCCCTGCACAAGGTGTGTAGGCAACTGCGCTGTTTTGCAAATAAATAAAACCATGCATGTGGAGTGGGACAGAGAGAGGTGGGAGATAGGTGGAATTCTGTCATCCAAAAAGTAGTGCTGACAAGGCTGGTTGGAATTTCACTGCAACCAAGGCATTGTATTGTCAATCCAAACTCTAAGTTAGAAGTACATTAATTTATAGCAAACCAATCAGGGATAATCCATGGGGGAAATATATGCTTCCAAGTGTAAAAAGGAATAGCCAAAGATTGGAATAATAAGATTTATGAGTTGAACTGCAAGGCGTAGGAATTGCTGAAAATTACCACATCTAGTGGCAGCAATAGCTTGTCGTCAAACTATCACAGAATATAACTACATACATTGAACAAGAGCCTATAACAATAACCAGATACAAATGTAATGTAATGTAATAGGATTGAAAAATAATCCAGATAAACAGATTTCAAATTTTACTTTCTGTAGTAAGATTTAAAATTTTAGGGTTCATCAGATACAAATGTCATTGATTGCCTAGAAACAAAACAAGCTGCCAACCTTCCCGGCAGATATGGAGTTCAAGGCATTGCAGTTTACCAAGTACAACTTGTAAGATAATGAAAGACACTGCCGTGGACAAGACTGGTTTGCATTTTACCCCTAAAGCAATGTCAGACTTTGAATTTAACAGCATGATCGCAGTAAACATGAATGAATGTAAGAAGTAAATCACCAACTGCCTTGAAGAACTACAGTCCCCGAAGAGAGATCATTTATTTAGTGTTTGTAGGAATTAATTGAGAATGCAATTCTGATTACTGTGCACCTACCCCACTGATTAATAGGCAGACACATTTACCAGATGCAGTGGTTACACAGTACACAGGGTGGCATACAAGAGATCAAACACCATTGCTGGAGGGGGGCAGCCTCTACTGTCTGGGGGAGAAGATTTGACATCTGTAGTAGCTTGGAATACTGCTATACAGTGAGGGAAAAAAGTATTTGATCCCCTGCTGATTTTGTAAGTTTGCCCACTGACAAAGAAAAGATCAGTCTATAATTTTAATGGTAGGTTTATTTTAATGGTGAGAGACAGAATAACAACAAACAAATCCAGAAAAATGCATTTAAAAAAAAGTTATTTTTGATTTGTATTTTACTGAGTGAGATAAGAATATGACCCCTTCGCAAAACATGACTTGGTACTTGGTGGCAAAACCCTTGTTGGCAATCACAGAGGTCAGACATTTCTTGAAGTTGACATATGGTAACTCGAACCTTCAGCTCCCTCCATAAATTTTATATGGGATTAAGGTCTGGAGACTGGCTAGACCACTAGCCAGTCCTTAATGTGCTTCTTCTTGAGCCACACCTTTTTTTGCTTTGGCCGTGTGTTTTGGGTCATAGTCATGCTGGAATACCCATCCACGACCCATTTTCAATGCCCTGGCTGAGGGAAGGAGGTTCTTACTCAAGATTTGACGGTGCATGGCCCTGTCCAACGTTCCTTTAATGCAGTGAAGTTGTCCTGTCCCCTTAGCAGAAAAATACCCCCAAAGCAAAATGTTTCCAAATCCATGTTTGATAGTGGGAATGGTGTTCTTGGGGTCATAGGCAACATTCCTACTCCTCCAAACACGGCCAATTGAGTTGATGCCAAAGAGCTTGATTTTGGTCTCATCTGACCACAACACTTTCACTCTGAATCATTCAGATGTTCATTAGCAAACTTCAGATGGACCTGTACATGTGCTTTCTTGAGCAGGGAGACCTTGCGGGCGCTGCAGGATTTCAGTCCTTCATGGCGTAGTGTGTTACTAGTTGTTTTCTTGGTGACTATGGTCCCATTTGCACTGAGATCATTGACAAGATTCTCCTGTGTGGTTCTGGGCTGATTCCTCACTGTTCTCATGATCACTAAAACTCCACAAGGCAAGATCTTGCATGAAGCCCCAAACCGAGGGAGATTGACAGTTAACACAAAACAGTTTCTTCCATTTGCGAATAATCGCACCAACCACAAGTCACCCTAAGGCCATAAGTCACCCTCTAACGCTGCTTGGCAATGGTCTTGTAGCATATTCTAGCCTTGTGTAGGTCTACAATCTTGTCCCTGACATCCTTGGCCAGCTCTTTGGTCGTGGAGAGATTGGAATCTGATTAATTGATTGATTGTTTCTGTGGACAGGTGTCTTTTATACACGTAACACTCTGAGATTAGGAGTACTCCCTTTAACCACTTAAGGGCCAAGCCTCTTTCTGAGATTTGGTGTTTACAAGTTAAAAACATTTTTTTTGCTAGAAAATCACTTAGAACCCCAAACATTATATATTTTTTTTTCATACACGCTAGAGAATCAAATGGCGGTCGTTGCAATACTTCTTGTCATAGCGTATTTGCGCAACATTCTTACAAGCGCACTTTTTTGGAGAAAAATTCACTTTTTGAATTAAAATATAAAACAACAGTAAACTTAGCCCAATTTTTTTTTATATTGTGAAAGATAATGTTATGCCGAGTAAATTGATACCCAACATCTCACACTTCAAAGTTGCGCATGCTTGTGGAATGGCGACAAACTTTTACCCTTAAAAATCTCCATAGGTGGCATGTTTTGAGTTACAGAGGAGGTCTAGGGCTATAATTATTGCTCTCGCTCTAACAATCGCGGCGATACTTCACATGTGTGGTTTGAAACCCGTTTTCATATGCGGGCGCTGCTCATGTATGCGTTCGCTTCTGCACGTGAGCTCGGCGGGACAGGGTGCATTTAAAAAAAAAAAATTTGATTCAGATTATAACCTTTTTGAAATGCATGCTTCTGGATATTTTTGTTGATATTTTGTCTCTCATTTAATAAACCTACTATTAACATTATAGACTGATGATTTCTTTGTCAGTGGGCAAACAAAAATCAGCAGGGGATCAAATACTTTTTTCCCTCACTGTAAGAGGAGTATGGAATAATTACTATATCTTTGGTGTAAATGGACTGTATGCATACGGTTGACTGAGGTGATTTGATAATAACATACAGTAGATTAATTTGATTGCTCCACATAGACCTATGCCTTTCAGGATCTCATAGAGGTTCAAAGGTTCAGCTTCACATGATCTCCTGCAGTCCCAGGGGATCGATATAGGCTCATATTAAGTGTTATATGCTCTCTATTAGGTAATATCATGTGAAAACTAATATATAAGCAATACTTAAATATGTAATATAGATAAATGTACACATTTTGTATATTGATATGTTTTTATGTAATCAAACCTTACAGATTTCACTGCTATCTGAAGAAGCAGAAATTATCTGCGAAACATGTTATTGTTCTAACCGCCATCTATCTGTAAGAATTGCTGGTAGAACTGGTAAAACATGGGGGAAACAGTTGATTTGACCTGTAATATACAGTAAAATGTAAAAATACCTCCAGGCAGTATGTGTATAGGACATACTGTATACATCCACCAGCCACTTAATTAGGTATACCTTGCTAGTACGGGGTTGGACCCCCTTTTGCGTGCAGAACTGAAAAGAAGTCTTTTGGCAACGATTCAACAAGGTGTTGGGAAGATTCTTTCGAGAATTGGTACTAAGGGGCCTAAAGGCAGGCTGGATCCATGCTTTCATGTTGTTTGTGCCAAATTCTGACCCTACCAACTGAATGTCGCAGCTGAAATCGAGACTCATCAGACCAGGCAACATTTTTCCAATCTTCTATTGTCCAATTTTGGTGAGCCTGTCTGATTTGTAGCCTCAGTTTCCTGTTCTTAGCTGACTGGAGTGGCACCCGATGTGGTCTTCTGCTGCTGTAGCCAATCTGCTTCAAGGTTTGATGTGTTGTGCATTCAGAGATAGTATTCTGCATACTTTGGTTGTAACAAGTGGTTATTTGAGTTACTGTTGCCTTTCTATCATCTCCAACCAGTCTGTCCATTCTCCTCTGTCCTCTGACATCAACAAGGCATTTTCGTCCACACAACTGCTGCTCACTGGATATTTTCTCTTTTTCAGACCATTCTCTGTAAACTCTAGAGATGGTTGTGTGTGAAAATCCCAGTAGATCAGCAGTTTTGAAATACTCAGACCAGGCAGTCTGGCACGAACAACCATGCCACGTTAAAAGTCACTTAAATCCCCTTTTTTCCCCATTCTGATGCTTGGCTTGAACTCCAGTAAGTCGTCGTCACCATGTCTAGATGGCTGAATGCTTTGAGTTGCTGCCATGTGATTGGCTGATTAGCAATTTGTGTTGCCAAGCAATTGAACAGGTGTACCTAATAAAATGGCCGGTGAGTGTATATTTATGTATGAGAACACTCAGTAATCAAATTGAATATGCATTGTTTTAAGTGATGATGTTTTGGACTGAAATTGTAAATAAAACCTACAGTTTTAACCACTTGCCGACCGGCCATAGCCGAAAGATGGCTACAGCGGGGTCGGCTTATTCTGGGAGGGCGTCCATGGATGTCCTGCCAGAATGTTGCTCTTGCGCGCCCCCTGTAGCGGCCAATTACCACATGATTGTTCCATCAAATGATGGAGCGATCACTTGTAAACAAACCGGCGTCATGTCATTACGCTGGTTCCTCCCTGCCTTCTCTGTACCGATCGGTACAGTGTGAGGGGAGAGGGGGAGAGATCGTTTTTAGCAGTGCTGTGGGCTGGATCTGTAGTGCCCACAGCGCTGCTCTGTGCCCATACTGTGCAATACTCTGCCAATACTCTGCAATACCCTGGAATACTCTGCAATACTCGCCAATACTCTGCAATACCCTGTAATACTCGCCAATGCTCTGCCAATACTTGCCAATACTCTGCCAATACTGGCCAATACTCTGCAATACATTTTAACAGAAACAAAGATTTTTCTTTTTTTTTTACCAAATTTTCAGTCTTTTTTGATTTATAGCGCAAAAAATTAAGAACCCAGCACTGATTAAATGCCACCAAAAGAAAGCTCTATTTGTATGAAAAAAAGGACAAACATTTCATATGGGTACAGTGTTGTATGACTGAGTAATTATCATTCAAATTATGAGAGCACCAAAAGCTGAAAATTGGTCTGGTTAGGAAGGGGGTTTAAGTGCCTGGTGGTCAAGTGGTTAAATATCTGTCTCATATAGATACCTCAAAAAATCTATTTATCTTGTGTATATGAAGTTGAACACAGCTAATCAGGTGGCACTGAATCTGTCCATGCACACTCTGAACTGGTGAGAAAAAGGGGAGAATTGGGACAATGTAATTGTTTTTTGTAACCTTACCCTATTGCGTCTAGTAGTAAAACATAGTTACACCGCTAACCTAGAAAGTATAAGAGGTATGGCTCCTTACACACAGCACAGCTGTGGCTCCTTTACCAGACAGGCACGGCTCCTGTCACACAGCACAGCTGTTCCTCCTATACAGGGCTTAAATCGATACCATGTGGGAAACTAGCAAAGACATTGTTGATAGCAATATCATTTATGTCCTACTTCTCTCTTCTGTGTTTTAGAATGCATGACGTTACTCAGTTGCTACCAATGAAACTCCTTCCTACTGCTGGTCAAGAGATATTTTGTACCCACTACTGCCCTTTAAAAGCCACTACTTCCCTTTAAAAAACATTACAAGTGCTGTTCAATTCCTCTCTCGCAGTTTCCTGCAGCAGCATTCCTGTATCTTTCATTTGCAACCTACAGTGCCTTAAAAAATGATTCATACCCCTTGAAATTTTCCATATTTTGTCATGTTACAACCAAAAACGTAAATATATTTTATTGGGATTTTATGTGGTAGACCAACACAAAGTGGCAAATAATTGTGAAGTGGAAGGAAAATGATCAATGGTTATCAATTTTTTTACAAATAAATATCTGAAAAGTGTGGCGTGCATTTGTATTCGAACCCCTTTGCTCTGATACCCCTAACTAAAATCTAGTGGCACCAATTGCCTTCAGAAGTCACCTAATTCGTAATTAGAGTCCACCTGTGTGTAATTTAATCTCAGTATCAATACAGCTGTTCTGTATGTTTGTTAGAGAACCTTAGTAAACAAACAGCATCATGATGGCCAAGAAACACACCAAACAGGTCAGGGATGTATGGCGGGAAAACTAACACTGAACACACCATCCCCACTGTAAAACATGGTGGTGGCAGTATCATGTTGTGGGGATGCTTTTCTTCAGCAGGGACAGGGTAGATGGTCAGAGTTGATGGAAAGATGGATGGAGCCAAATACAGGGCAATCTTAGAAGAAAACCTGTTAGAGTCTGCAAAAGACTTGAGACTGGGGTGGAGGTTCACCTTCCAGCAGGACAACGACCCTAAACATACAGCCAGAGCTACAATGGAATGGTTTAGATCAGTGGTCATCAACCCTGTCCTCAGGGCCCACTAACAGGCCAGGTTTGCAAGTTAACTGAAATACATCACAGGTGATATCATTTGCTGCTCCGTGATTGCGGTATTCTAGTCTGCATTTCACCAAGGTAATACATAAAACCTGGCCGGTTAGTGGGCCCCGAGGACAGGGTTGATGACCACTGGTTTAGATCAAAGCATATTCATGTGTTAGAATGACCCAGTCACAGTCCAGACCTAAAATTGACTTGAAAATTGCTGTTCACAGACACTCTCCATCCAACCTAACAGAGCTTGAGCTAATTTGCAAAGAAGAATCGGCAAACATTTTACTCTCTAGATGTACAAAGCTTGTAGAGACACCAAAAAAGACTTGCAGCTGTAATTGCAATGAAACGTGGTTCCACAAAGTATTGACTCAGGGAGCTGAATACAAATGTATGCCACACTTTTCAGATATTCATTTGTAAAAAATGTTAAAAAACATTTATTTATTTCCTTGCACTTTACAGTTATGTGCCACTTTGTGTTGGTCTATCACCGAAAATCACAATAAAATACATTTACGTTTTTGGTTGTAACATGAAAAATGTGGAAAATTTCAAGGGGTACGAATATTTTTTCAAGGCACTGTATGTATTTGGTGCTTATCCTCCGATTCTGATCAAGAGACAGGAACAGCCACTTATGATGCAAAGAAGAGACAAGGAGCAAGAATGATTTGTGCATGTCATCTAGTAAGACTACATTTTCGGGGGTTTAGAGATTTGATAGCATTGTTGTTTCGGTAACAGGTTAATTATGGCTCTCAAGATATAGCTGTCTCCTGCCTCTGGTACCATGGCTCCAGTGACACAGCAATAAATTAAGGACCTAAGATTACTTGAAAGAATGTATTAAAGTGTTTGTTAAGCCAATTTTTTCCAATTACAGGTCTCTCTGTTATATAACATTAAGCTCCTCAGTGGATGGAATTTATAAAAAATATGCTGTATAATAGCTTATTTACGAGCACTGCTCTGCGCTCACGTGACTGTCCGCTGGTCTCTTCCCCTGATCTGATAGCCGCAGGGGGGGGGGTGATGGGTATCCCCTGCTGACATCAGCCGGGATGAGGAGAGGAGAGCAGGAGACCAGCGGGCAGTCACGTGAGCGTCGAGTGGCTCGCGTGAAAATTAGCTATTATACAGCATATTTTTATAAATTACATCCACTGGGGAGCTTAATGTTATATAACGGAGGGAACTATAATAGGAAAACATTGTACATTTTAGAGCAAGAGGGGAGGATTGTGGAGTGGACAGAGCTGACAGGCAGGGAGGGGAGGGGGAGGAGGACAGAGGAGACACAGCAGAGCAGAGAGCAGGGCTGCGCACATAAACTGACCACTTTGTCAGGGCTCATCAGCCATGATATGCCATGGTCAGTTTACAGGGAGGAGGGCAGGAAACTGGCAGGCTCAGCCAGGTATTTCAGGTAATACAGAAGGCCAAATTACACAGCCCAAGCACTGTGCTGCTATTCATGCTTTAAAGGAACAGAATACTTTTTTTTTTGGGTAACACCGCTTTAATTCTATTATTAAAAATGATGATGCGTCAGTATTAAAGTGCCCATTCATAAGAAGTCCACACTACCCAAGGTCCCATTTTGTGTAAAACCAGCACTGAAGCTATAACATGACAGAGTTTTAGTCTAATGACAAGCAACTGATCATGGTTTTTGTCACATTGCCTTTGGTATAATGGCAGTTATTCTTGCTTTGGTAATATGGTCCTGACTGTAATCCATGCTCATTAATAAAATAGCTAGCATTTACCATGTGGCAGCATGAAGAGTTTTAAACAGAACCTACTATAAATTATTATTTTTTGGCCTTGTCTGGATTATACTTTTAGACTAGAAATGGTTGTGAAACACTCAATACTGTACTTTATATAGCCACTATTACTACAATAAATGTATGTTAATAGCTGTTAGTTCAACAATTTCCCTGCACAACAAAACATTCACAAAAATCCAGTCACAAACAGAATATAAAAATCGTAATATTCTAGATTACCATTTAAAATGCCTTTAAGGTCAAGAAATATTTGAATATAACATCTAAAATTGTATTATACATTCCGATGCTTTGTGTAGGCATATTTTTATTTCCTACAAAAGGAAGCGATATATTTTCTGATCTCTGTGTAAATATCTGCTGAGGTTTGCACTGTGCTGCTGACCGCATATTTCAGTATAAATTTAAAATGGTTATTTTTAGCACTACTGCCTGCTTTTACTTTTATCCCTTACTAAAAAATATGACCAGTAAAATGCAGAGTGGAGACTCTATACAGACCAGAAAAATTACCTAAGCATCATAACCATTGATGACAGATGGCAATATCATAAACCCATGGAAGGGCTATGTTTTTTAATTTTATATAACGTTATATTTAGGTGTATGCTCTGTTTTACCAATTACTCTGAATTTTGTGTCTCCCAGTTTTCCAGTTTTGTGGCAACATTTCTTAAAAAATATTAAGCTACCGGTACACTATTCTGAATATTCTTTACACTGTACTGTAGAGTCTTTACACTGTACTAGATGTATACATACAGGCTTAACCCCTTGAAGCCGCTGTCTCCCAGCCCTTTAAGGGGTTTAGGATGCCGGGAAGCGTGCCACATATGGGGTCAAGATGTATAAGCCCCCCAACTGCCCAGACTACATAGGGAGCAGCGGCAAGATTGTTTGGGACTTGGTGTCACCCTTGTTCGGAAAGGGGTACACATTAATATGTGGACAGTTTTTATACAAGCGTGCCACTTTTTAGACTCCTCTCTCGAATACAAATTGGCGCATGTGGCACTGTGCGATCTAATCGCTGTGGCTTCCCCCAATGGCTTGTAGATACCCAACTTAGACGGTGGAGAGAACCTGCTTGAGGTCAATCAAATTGCTTGCTGTAAGATGGAATAACAAACGGAACGTTTTCGTTCTGTCTTCCATTCACACAGACACAACAGTCCAAATTACAACAGCGACTGGTGTTGTTGAGAAGCCCCTCTGTGTCCACGAATACAACCTTAAAATGGGAGGGGCTGGACTTCAATGACCAGATGATGGCGCCATACTTAACTGCCTGTAAGGCCAGATGCTGGTATAAAAAATTGGCAGTATACCTATTCCAATTGGCTCTGTTCAACGCTTATGTACTATACAATGCATCTGGATGAACTGGATCCTTCCTAAAATTCCAGGAAGAGATCACCACAGCCCTTCTGTATCCAGAAGGTGCTGTGGTCCAATTTCCAAATCCAAATGCAGTGAGCCGGCTTCATGAGAGGCAGTTTCCAGATGTCCTCCCTGGTACCCTTACACAAAGAGCACCCCAAAGCAGATGTCATGTCTGTAGAAAACACAGACGTAGGCATGACACACGCGATTAGTGTCCCATCTGTCCTGACCAACCTGGTCTCTGCATCGGAGACTGTTCCCATCGCTACCACACACTAGTGAAGTATTAGCATAGGGTACAGCACAGCACAGTCCTAGGGCACATATTCACACAGGGTCTCGAAAGATGTAAGATGCCCATTTTGAAAGACCCTAAGCTGGAACGTTCAAAGCTATAATAAGTGTAAAAAAAAAAAAATATATATAAAATAAAAAAGCCCAAAATAGTTGTTGTTTTAATTGTTCATCTCTCTCTATTGTTCTGCTCTGTTTTACTGTATTTTATGGTATACTGTAATGTTCTATTGGTACTGTCTTTTATCGTGTTTGCTTTGCAGGTATGTCATTGTTAACCATTGTTTGCTTTGCTGGTACGCCATTCAGCTGCAGCACAAATTTATTTATTTTGACAGCCACAGGGTTTGCTCTCATGATACGGCAGGGGTGGACATTAGAGGCGGATTGCCCCTATGCGTCGGCATATTTTTTTACTCTTTTTTTGGCATAGATTGCAATAAAAAAAAGTTGTTTGATTAAGTTAATGTTTTATTGATACTGTGATTTATTGTTACCATTGTTTGCTTTGCATGTACGCCATTTAGCTGCGGCACTGATTTATATATTTTAACAGTAACAGGGTTTGCTTTTACGATACGTAAATCTGTGACTCCAGCGCTGAAGGTGGTGATTTCACCACCACAGTTAAAAAAAGAGCATATATGCTGAAGTATTGGGTACTACAAATACATATAGGGTACTGAAGTATGTCACCATTTCACGGCAACGCAAATTTAAAGTTTGACATGTTGAGTATCTATTTACTTGGTGCAACCTCGTCTTTTATATTTAAAAAAAAATGTGGGTAGTTTATTGTATTTGGTTGCCCTAAAATTGTGTGTTTTCTACGGAAATGTTGCATTTCCTATAACTTTGCAGTAATTTATCAAGAAAAAAAAGTCAGTCATACTGTCTTTTTTTTTTGGGGGGGGGGGCTTCAGAATTCTCTGCTTCTCTGCTTATAGGCTCCTGAGATGTAAATCCGGCCCTGCTTGTCATTAATAAGGTAGACATGTCATGAGAATGTCATTGCATTGCTGATCTTCTGAAAAGGCTACTTATCTAAAGGCTTAGGCTGTCCCTCTAGCTTCAGTACAGTCTAAGTTATTGACAGGCAAGCAGGTTTGCAGAGTGAAAAAGACCTTATCTGCATATGTGTTCCTAGTAAGTGCCGAAAGTATTAAAGATAGAGGGTCAGCATGATGGCCAAGTAACTAGCACTTCCAAAATGAAAGGAGAGCAATAGCAGACTCTGTTCTTCTTTCATGACAGGTGTCCTTGAGCTTTTTTTAATTTGTCCCAAATTGAAAAGTGCATGGCCATATGTCTTCTTCAACCTAAACGGCAATTTAATTAAGCCTTATCATATGGTTCCTAGCCAAGACCCTTAAAAAAGTGATGATGTTGATTAAGTAATTTTGGTTGTACAAAATTAAAAGCCTTCAAATATACAGGTGTAATTTGTATGGGACCATGAAATTAGCATATGGATATAATACAAAAAAATAAATTCATGAAGGCATCATTTAAGATGAATCAGAAAAGTTGGTAAATTGCTGCACTGCAGCAAAACTCATCTAATTGTAAAAACAAAGATGTATAAAATTAACATTAAACACTATAAACCAGCTGGCTCTTGCTGAAACTTTATGGCAAACAAAATGCCAGGTGGGCTATAACCCACTTTAAATCTTTATAATGTTTTCTGCCTTTAGACAATAATGTATATTATACACATTATCTAAAATCTGAAAGCTTGTAACTGAAGGTCAGCAAAGGCAGAAAGGTATGAGTTAGGAATCCAAGAACATCATGCACAGATGGATACCAAGAAACCACATGCCTCCTCTCTGCCTAATTAAGAGTTATAATCAATAATGTCAAGTGAGCTCAGTGTTGACAGGTAAGATGTTTTTTTTTTTTTTTTATAACTCTGCTGTGAATTTTGCAGTTTAAAGAGACACTGTCACTACCTAATATATAGCATACATATTCTGTGCCACAAAATAGTAAATGAACACTTACTGTTGCTGCCTTTTTATAACTAACTGAAGCAGCAGGGAGCTCCGGTGACCTGTAGAGAGGGGGATAGCTGAGGACAGACAACGTGAAGATGCCTCTGACACACCCAGAAGTTTCAGAAGTTGCATGACAAAGGGAAGCAAAGTGTTTAGAAATGTTAGGCACTTAATTATACAAGAAATAAAGCTCCCTTATTGATTTTATAGAATGACATGTGCCTGTTATGTTTAGGTAGTTAAAAAGAGTTGAAAACTGCACTCAGCTAGTGCAAATTACAAACTTACAGGCCATTGAAATTGCAATACAATCACAATTATACATCACAATTATATAAATGAACAGTCCCAGTCCCACTTTGTGGTGAAGTAAAGTGCTCGTGCATTAATCAGATAAAAGGTGCTCCAATTACACAGGGAGCGCAACTACAGAAGACTACTCACTATGTGGACACGCACATCCTACAATTACGGGACATGGCCCGCCATCTGGAAGACCTCGACAATAGGGGCAGACGCCATAATCTACGGGTCAGAGGCCTTCCAGAAACTGTCGAGGGAGAGCAAATTTTACCCGCTGTTACGGATCTCTTTAACAACCTGCTTGGCCGCCCGCCTCAAACCCCGCTCAGCATGGACAGAATCCACAGAGCCCTGCGTCCCAAGGGCAGGGACACTGATCCGCCTCGAGATGTAGTCTGCTGCATTACTGATTTCAAGACCAAAGAAACAATCCTGAAACGAGCCAGGGAACGGCCTCACATCACTCACTCTGGCGCCTCGGTACAGATTTACCAGGATTTATCCAGCATAACTCTGCAACATCGCAGGAATCTCAAACCGCTACTTGACGCCCTCCGCACCCATGGGATTGCCTACAAATGGAAGTTTCCATTCTGCCTATCGGCCGCTTCCCAGGGCCGAACGGCGCTTCTTAAAGTACCAGAAGACCTGCCGCGCTTCTGCCACACACTTAACATCCCGCTCGTGGCGGTGCCGGACTGGTTCTCGGAATTCCGCCGCTCGGCAGTACAAAGGGATCCCCCTACGCCGGAACTAATGGAAGCTCAAGACCAAGATGTTCGCCAGGCTAGCCCACCCTACACCATGGGAGACCGGGAGGCGCGCAGGTCTTACCATCGCGACCGCAGTCCATACCGCTCATCTACTTCCAGGAGGTCCAGGAGGGACCATTAGAGAAGCCTTCGCTGATGCCCGTAGTGATGTTACTACAAGCCGCTATATGTAAGCTCACCGTTGCACTCCGTCCTCTCCCGTGATCCTCTACCTGCCCCCTCAGAATGCTGGAAATAGTTCCACAAAGATCCGGACCAGCTGCGACCACTTGCCCAGCTTCAACCTTGCGCCTGAAAACGCGATCTTTGGTTTATCTCCACCCTGATGGTACTCCAAGGTGCATCCGCCTCCACACCGGACTCCAGAACCGCTGAGTGTATTACGTCTAATCAGGTACCGTGCTCTATCAACTTTGACTCTATCCCCTACTATGGACCGACTGCTTGGGCTGCGCTCTACCTTACACCACTGGTTCTAGCAATGTACGGATAGACAATACTATGACGGCCTGCGACGACCCCATGACTATAGTGCGCTGTCTCTGCTTTTTATTTTTTATTTTTTATTTTGTTTTTATTATTTATTCTTTATCTCCTTGCTGCTTGTTTTGACAAACTTTCGCCATCTTTGGGTCACACGGAGCAACCAGTACTCTCCCGCCCTGATTCTCCTCCGCACCAAACTACAATCCCCAAGGTGCTTAGCGACCAGCTATGGAAATGACGCTACACGTGACCGCACCCTGCGCCTGACTTACGCACGCCTTCAACCCGGAAATGACCCTCAGCAGAATACGAATAGCCTACCATACATCCGACAGCCTCTCTCAGCGGCTCCACTATACCACGGATGATGCACGATCGGTTACTCTCTCTGATCGGACCCCCTGGAACGTTATCATCCATTGTGCAACACTCCTGCTCCTCAAACCACTTAATAACCTGACCGAAATTTGGTCTCCATCTGCACATTCTCAGCATTCCTTCACGCCTGTTAGGTCCCACCTACTCGCAAGTATTCCGGTGATAATACATAGTTTGCTAGCAGCTTTTATGTGTGCTTTATATTTACAGGCATATCTCCTAGTTCAGTGGACGTACGGACCATGTTTTGATGTTTTGATATTTCTGTTCAACACTGATGCATATTTTTTCGCTGTTCAAACGGTTATGTTTCTCAATGCCATAGGTGACCTTTGGATTGTCTCCGCTCTACCCCACCTCCATATAAACTATCTTTTTCTTATATTACTTACCACTAGATCCCTGGTAACACCCCGATCTCTTCAGCAACAGTTTCTAACACCGTTCGATCTAGGTGAACAACCTACCATCTCCTCAGAATCCAGGTAAATTGCCCTCACCCACTCAATAGGTCCCCTTCATACACCGTACTATTTATACTCATGCTCTTGTCCTAATACCTCCCACTTCTGCTATCTCCATATAGTCGTGACTTGGCGCAGACCAGTAGAGCCAAGAAATCCTTGAAGAACTTCATCTCAGACTGAAACGTAACTATGCCATTTCCCAAAAAACGTTCTACGAATTCGGCAACAAATCTAGCAAATTATTAGCTAAAGCGCTTCAAAACAAGAAGGCTGCCCATACTATCCATTCAATTAGGGACAAGACAGGTAACCCCCTGACTAAGACTGACGACATTGCTGACCAATTTGTAGACTATTTCTCCCAATTATATAATCTTCCTACCCAACCATCGAGCCCTGACCTCCCCGACCGTGAATCGGCCATTCGAGACTTTCTACAAACTTACTCTCCTAATCCGATCTCGGAATCTGAAGCTACCAACCTTAACTCCCCCCTCACGACACCAGAGGTCCTCGCCGCCATGAAACAACTGAAAACGGGGAAAAGCCCTGGCCCTGACGGCCTAACGGCCAGTTATTATAAATCCTTCCCTGACATATTGAAACCCCAATTAGTAACAGCCTTCAACACTTATCTCCCAACAGATGCTACACATAGGGATTTATTAGAGGCACACGTCACGCTCATCCCAAAATCTGATAAGGACCCGATGTTAGTTACAAACTACCGCCCCATATCGTTACTCAATGTCGATCTGAAACTGTACGCTAAGGTGCTAGCTAACCGTCTGCTGCCCCTTCTCCCGAATCTGATTGGCTTGGACCAAGTGGGGTTTGTCCCTGGTAGGGAGGCCAGGGACAATACCATTAAAGCGCTGAATATCCATCACTGGCTTACCACCACATCGACTCCGGGTTTCTTCCTATCCCTGGACGCGGAGAAGGCGTTCGATAGAGTGGCATGGGACTATATAGAAGCAGTACTTCATGCACTTGGTTTACCACAGCTTTTTATTCGAATGATTATGCTCCTCTACTCATCTCCCTCGGCTAGACTAAGGGTTAACGGCCGCCTATCGAACGCCTTCTCCATATCCAATGGTACCCGTCAAGGATGTCCTCTGTCCCCGATCATTTTCCTACTCACTATGGAGCCCTTCCTTCGACGGCTCAGAGATAACCCCGACGTGAAAGGTCTTACCATCAATCGTAACTCGTACAAAATCGCAGCCTATGCGGACGACGTCCTGCTCTTCCTTTCTGACCCACTCGTTACAATCCCCAACTTACTAAAAGACCTCTCCCTTTTCAAATCCCTCTCCAATTTACAAATTAATTTTTCCAAATCCCAAGCACTGAATGTCACACTACCGGCCCCTTTAGTATCACTTTGCAAACTTAACTTCCCATTCCATTGGGCCCCTCAAGCCATCTCCTATTTAGGGATTAAACTACCCACTAATTTGCGGGACTTATACACACTTAATTTCGCTCATGCTCTCCACACCATCCGAGGGGACTTACTCAAATGGCACACAGGCCCCTTTTCCTGGCTGGGAAGAGTAGCAATCCTGAAAATGAATACCCTTCCTAGACTCTTGTATCTGATGCAAGCTATTCCCATCATCTTACCTAAGGCCTTCTTCAATGTGCAGACTCAATTGCCCCACATGGATGTGCACTGACCCTTATGAATAGACCATCTATCGCTAGAATGATCACTTGTGCTTTGTGGGGATAATGTAACCCCTAGATGATATATGCAGATCAGCTAGACTTGAAATGGTCCTCCATGGATAGGGGAAGAGAAATGACAGAGGGAGGCTCCCATAGTGAAAAAATGTTTGTTTATTAAAATAATGATGTAATTTTTCAGGGCGGATATGTGACCGCGGCCACATATCCGCCCTGAAAAACGATCCTAGGGAACTGAGGCTTACTGCAAACCAGCAGCGTCTTAATGGAGACCGGCCGGGTTTTCCTTATTACACATGCTGATCACACCAGGTGGCAAGCATAGGCACCTTAAAATGTGAGTGTACCATTTTTTATACCTTTATTTTAATAAACAAACGTTTTTCACTATGGGAAGCCCCCCCTTTGTTATTTCTCTTCCCCTATCCACGGAGGACCATTTAAAATCTAGCTGATCTGCATATACCATCTAGGGGTCACATTATCCACACAAAGCGCAAGTGATCGTTCTAGCGATAGATGTCCATTCATAATGGTGAGTGCACATCCATGTGGGGCACTTGCATCTGCACACTGAATTGGAGCACCTTTTATCTGATTAATGCACAAGCACTTTAATTCACCACAAAGTGGGACTGGGACTGTTTATTTATATAATTGTGATATATAATTGTTATTTTATTGCAATTTCAATGGTCTGTAAGTTTGTAATTTGCACTAGCTGAGCGCAGTGTTCAACTCTTTTTTATTTTATTGTGACGCCATTCGGTTTACATTTACACTGCTGCTGGCAATTTATTGATTTTTTGTTTTTTTATTCACTCATTGGCGCAAAGTTTTTTTCTTTGTTTATGTTTAGGTAGTGACAGTGTCATAGACTAATAAGGACTTTGTTACATTTGACTTGTTCTGTAATGTTGAAAACATTTTGCAGCTCATACAAGCATCCTACTCCATTGCAACGACTGTCAAGAACATACCCCGACACTACTACAGGGGTAGCTTAGTCACCTGAATACAGTCACCATTAAATGTGTTAAAACAGAGGCTGATTGTCCAAGAACACAATAGAAGGGCAGTTTGTAAAACCATACTGTTCTAATTGCATAATTTAACCACACGCCATAGCAGAAAGACAACTACAGCACGGTCGGCTTATTATGGGAAGGCGCCCATGGACGTCCTCCCAGAATCTTGCTCCCGTGCACCCTCAGGAATGTCCATGACCGCTGGGTCCTCTGGATCCTCTGCATCACGGATCACGGTAAATGGCCACTGACAGCGGCCACTTACCACGTGATCGCTCCGTCAAATGAAGGAACGATCACTTTTAAACAAACGTCATCACGTCCGGTTCCTCTCTTCCCTCCCCATATCTATTGGTAATGTGCAAGGGGAGAGGGGAGAGATCGGGTGCAGCAGGCACTGTGGGCTGGATGTGTACTGCCCACAGCGCTTATCTGTGCCCATTCCAACCATCCATCCATCCCAACCATGCTCAGAAATAGTCTCCCATCCATGCTCAGAAATACTCTCCCATCCATTCTCAGAAATATTCAACCATCCATCCCATCCATGCTCAGAAATACTCATTTATCCATCCATCCCATCCATACTCATCCATGCTCAGAAATACTCATCCATCCATCTTCAGCCATCCATACTCAGCAATACTCATCCATCCATCCATGCTCAGCCATCCATACTCAGAAATACTCATCCATCCATCCATGCTCGGCAATACTCATCCATCCATCCATGCTCAGCCATCCATACTAAGCAATACTCATCCATGCTCAGCAATACTCATCCATCCATCCATGCTCAGCAATACTAATCCATTCATCCATACTCAGCAATACTCATCCATGCTCAGCAATACTCATCCATCCATCCATGCATCCATCCATACTCAGCAATACTCATCCATCCTCAGCAATACTCATCCATCCACGCTCAGCCACCTATACTCAGCCATACCCAACCGTCCCATCCATACTCAGCCATACCCATTCATCCCATCCATACCCAGCCATCCCATCCATACTCAGCCATCCTATCCATACCCAGCCATACCCAGCCATCCCATCCACACTGAGCCTTACCCACCCAGCCATACTCAGCCATCCCGTCCATACCCAGCCATCCCATCCATACTCAGTCATACTCAGCCATACCCAGCCATCCACATTCATGGCTCAACCATGCTTAGCCATCCTCATCCACGGCTTATCCATACCACATCAGTTCGCATCCATGCCACTACAGTGCCTCAAAGTGTAATAGGTAGTCAAATTAGATTTGAAACGTATGCCCCTAGAACGCCTGATGGTGCTCCCTGCATGTTGGGCCTCTGTATGTGACCAGGCTGTGTAAAAGTCTCACACATGTGGTATTGCCATACTCAGGAGTAGGAGAATCTATTTTGGGGTGTAATTTTTGGTATGTACATGCTATGTGTTGAAAATATTGTATAAATGGACAACTTTGCGTTTTCATTTTCTTTACACATTTTCCCAAAAATTTTTGAAAAAATTAATCGTTCAAAACACTTGATATGCCTCGTAGATTATACGATGGGTTGTTTCCAAAATGGGGTAATTTTTTGGGCATTTCCATTGTCCAGACAAAAAAATCTTGATTTTGCAAAGAATTGTGGGAAAAAATTACAACTTCAAAAAACTCACCATGCCTCTTTTTAAATACCTTGGAATGTCTACTTTACAAAAAGGGGTCATTTGGGGGGTATTTGTACTTTCCTGGCTTGTTAGGGTCTCAAGAAATAAGCTAGGCCATCAGTACTTCAGGTGTGATCAATTTTCAGTGATTGGCACCATAGCTTATGGACTCTATAACTTTCACACAGACCAAATAATATACACTGATTTGGATTATTTTTACCAAAGATATGTAGCAGTATAAAATTTGGCCAACATTTATGAAGAAAAATTCTTAATTTGCTAAATTTTATAACAGAAACAAAGACATTTATTTTATTTTTTTACAGAATTTTTTGCCTTTTTTTATTTATAGCGCAAAAAAAAAAAAAAATTCAGCAGTGATTAAATTCCACCAAAAGAAAGCTCTATTTGTGTGAAAAAAAGGACAAAAATGTCATATTGGTACAGTGTTGCATGACTAAGTAATTGTCATTCAAAGTGTGAGAGCACCGAAAACTGAAAATTGGCCTGGTTAGGAAGGGGGTTTAAGTGCCCAGTTGTCAAGTGGTCAATCACCATGGTGCCATGAGATCTGTGAGACGTGTGAGACATGACTAAAGTGGCCATACATGATTCTTTTTTTTATGAAAAAAAAAATGAGCCATTTCCCCCATCCACACATTCGATATGGATGTGGGAATCCTTCCTCTTGAGCTATTGTATTCTGACAGTGGGAAGACTTTCCTGCCTTGAGACAACAATGATCAGTTTTGCTGGCTATAGCCAGTGGCACTGATCACTCAGCAAAAACCAGACAGCCTGGCAGTACACAAGTTGATTCATCGATTAACTTGTGTATAACCAGCCTGCACATTCATTGATCGAAATTCGGCCGGTATCTGCTGGACCATCCGAATTTCTATGGAATGCCTTACCCCAATCTGTCCGCCTATCTCCTACTTTATCAGCTTTTAGACGAAAACCCTTCTCTTCAGAGAAGCCTATCCTACCCATACCTAACAACAACTGTATTTTAATTTTCTCCATTAGCTCATCCCCCACAGTATTACCTTTTTGTTTTTTTTGTTTTGTTTTTGTTTTTGTTTCAACTTTTCCCTTCTAGATTGTAAGCTTTAACAAGCAGGGCACTCTGATCCCTCCTGTATTGATTTGTATTGTACGTGTACTGTCTGCCCTCATGTTGTAAAGCGCTGCGCAAACTGTTGGCGCTATATAAATCCTGTATAATAATAATAATTTCAATCCATGTATGGCCAGCTTAAAAGTGTGAATTGTTGTCAAATTGACAGGGTAGAGATATCAAAACCAGATTACACTGTATGTGGGTGGTATGGAGTGTCAAAGGCTTCCAACCTTGTTTATGGGTTTTTGTTCCAGTTTAATGTTGATGGCTCTCTTTCACATTTCTTTTGAACTTTATAGACGTAGAAGAAACAGTGAACATTTTTCAAAACGTTATTGTCTGAAAGGCGCTTATGACAAAATCATCATCGGTGTCTGGTAGAATAGATTTTCCCATAAATCTACCAAATATATAACATTTGCTTAACCTGCTACTTCCAGCACTATGCTTTAGCTTTGCCAAAAACTTAAAGATGGAGGCTTGCAAAGTTTCAGACTGGATCTTCTTTGGTACAATGTACAATATATAATACTTTGTACAACGTATTATTATATCCAACTATCAAAAACAAACTTACTTTTTCAGTCTTCCTCTCTTCTGCTTTGCAGCCTGTATTGGATGGGCTTCCAGTAGGCAGG
Source organism: Lithobates sylvaticus (assembly GCA_028564925.1). Classification (NCBI taxonomy): domain Eukaryota; kingdom Metazoa; phylum Chordata; class Amphibia; order Anura; family Ranidae; genus Lithobates; species Lithobates sylvaticus. Next base: position 379,625,525 of record CM053027.1, on the reverse strand, counting down.
CAGTTGACTTGTCCATTGACAGCATCACCATTAATGTTGGCGGCAGTAACATTTGGGGGTGTGATGGCAGCTGCAGCTGATGTTAGAGGAATGATTGCTCTGGCACAGTGGATTGCAGGGGAAGTCTGTACAGATGCCTGCTGCTGTTGAAGCATATGTTGTGGGGAGACATTGGATTGTAGCCTGTTTGGGCTAGCTGGGAGTCGTGATGGAGAATTGTGAGTCCTTAAAGGTGATACAGTAGCTGTGGGACGTTCTTGGGGTTGTGCTGATGAGTGTGCTAGAAGGTAATACAGTAAAAAAAAAAAAAAAACACACATAAGCCAAAGCAGTATTACACATAGGAATATGTTTACTAAATTTTATCTACATGTATGTAAAGTACATAATGCAAAAGTCCTCAAACACTTTAGGTAAGTTGTTCTGTGGTCTGACTGATAGGGCTCTTTTACAATCTCTACACAGAACTTCCCCACAAAATCCTAATCTTTGGTGCAGTCTGGTCATAAGCGGCCTGCTTTGGCCTTTCTCTAACTGACCTCCCCTCCTTACCCCACACATGTGTTATGAATCACACCCTTCTGTGAAGAAATGGCATGGACACAGGAGGGGATGTTGACAAATTTACTACAGACCAACACAACAAAGTCTGTATTTCAAAAATTAGTTCCTTATCTCAAACATTGTCTGGCAACTTGCTAGTAGAGTCAGCTCCTACTATTGAACCATCTCTGTAGCAGTGCTCTAAACTAGCAGACATGCTTGACATATTATCACAGAATGTCCCAATTTGCCCTTGTAACCCATGACAAAGGATGTTATTTGCACCACATTTTTGGGCAGCACTTCCATCCCAGTGTTCTGTGCTCTCTCACTGTTGCACTCTATAGTTGATAGCTAACTTATTTAGCTCCAGCTGCCTATTTTATGCTTGCCTCTCACTACAGCATTCTTTGATTCCTAGGCTCCTCATGCACCTTGTTAATGAGTGCCATGTGTTCTTCATTAGAGACCAACATAGGCAATATTGTTTTAAGTGCTCCAATGCACTGGACTAATCGCCAGACACTACAATGCCCCTAATGGCTACCCAACCTCAACACCCCCTCACACCAACTAGGGTCATGAACAGACTCCCACACCAATCAGAGATTCTTTTTGCCCTACATGTTTGCATTTCCATATATTGTATATATATTTATATGTTTCACATACATCAGCATAATAGTCTGGAAAAGGCTGTAATGCACATACACAGAGGACAACACTATGAAGCTTGCCAGAATGTACAGTCAATGAATTTATGTTCTTGTATTTCTTACATGGTGTGTGTACTACACCCTGCATTCATCGCAGAGGTAAATGTGTGCTGTATTGAATGTGAGAACACCAGGCAAGAAAAGGCATCTTTTAGGATGCATCTAAAATAGACCAAACAAAATGTATAACATTGGTCTAATTGTTCACCATTTGTTTCTAATACAGAATGATAACCATTTAAAAGTACGAAATGACTGTATACAAAATAAAGCTTTAGACCAAATTTCTTGAGCTAGCCATACATAAGAATATTTGATATGAAGTTGGTCAATTTAGAGTTAAACAGCAACCACATGTAATATAAACGCTTTATTTTAAGTATTTAATTTGGGATAAGCCAACACTTTTGTTCATTTAAATCAAAATCTATGTGCAAACATTAAGATGCTATTTGCAATGTTATCTTGCTGTTCCTTGGTCCCCTACATCATCCTGGTGTATTCGCCATTCACTTATATGGTTCTTATTTCTTTTTTGTATACATTCGATTTTTTTCTTTTTTTTAATTAGAATAACTAGTTGAATTTCCATCCACTGTACAAAGCAAAAACTGAATTCCTTCCAGTTATGCTGTTATTACAAATAACTCCTAAACCTGGAGCTGGCCTTTCAATTCTGAGACATTTGATAATGATGAAAGTGAACAACATGATTACTGAACCTCTGGCATTATTTACACGATACAAGAGGCTGGCATGCTGTAGTTGGCTCTTTGAAGAAAAATATTGGCTGCAGATCAAGTAAAATCACAACTGTACAAGTTTCTCCCTGAAAATGCTGAAAAAAATCTGGTCTCTATATCAGTGTCTAATCTATATATTTGGTTTGACAAGGTTTCATTTCAAGCCATTTTAAACCTAGGAAGAGCTTAGAAGGAGGGAAAGGCTGTCTGCCTCCTCAGTTAGTCTATAAAGTCAAACTCTGTTTGAATTTAAAAAAAAGTCTCTTTCATGTAATTTATATAAAGCGTCAAGATTTTAGCAAATGTTGTTGCTGATTCTTACCTGCTGGTGCTCTGTACATACACACTTCAAATTAGTGACTAGACAGAGGTTGTACTTATAATTAACTAACTAATAAGTTATATAAGTATTATAACAGGAGAAAATGAAACAGTGAATTCCCTAATGTTTAAAACACAAATACAACATTTTGGACTTTTCGTTTTGTTTTAATGTTACAGCCTTGAACTAAAATTGATTTAATTTGGATGTTTGCTTGGTTTTTACAAGGTTTTTACAAGGTTTTTACTTTACAATAAAAATTATTCCAGGTTTAAATTGTTAACACACACAAAAAAAAAAAGACAGCTTTGGGGTATGCCTACCAGTTCTGCATATAAGGATCTGGCAATATTCAGCCACTCTCCTTGGTAACGCTGCCTTAGTTCTGATTGGGAACTGCTGGTGAAAAGCAGTTTTTTTAAAGTCTGCTACGTTTGCTCAGGTGAAATTGAGTTCTTAATTTTGAAACCACTCCAGCGTAACTGTAACTTTTATGGTCTTTAACCCGAAAGAAAGATCCATTTCTGTCTAGGTCTCTGGTCTCTTGCAGATTGAAAAGGGCTTTTCTGTAGGATAGCCCTGTATTTGACTCCATCTAACTTACCCTGAATTCTTTCATGTTTCCCAGTCCCTGCTGAAAAAGCATACCCCCACTGCAATATGGAACCCCATATGGATTATTATGGAGATGGTATTTCTCAGGTAATTAGCATTGTTGGCCTTCCAACACACGTCATTTAAGCCCATGCATTTGGCTAAGGCCAGCTTTATTGAGGATCCTTATAGTTGTCCTTTGCATAGTTTCTCTCAGCAAAACAATGAAACTTTGAAGGTGCCTCTTTTTTTTCTCTGACCAGTGTTCGTTGTATTGCTTATTAACTGGTTTATTGGTGATATACGAGTTTTGTAAAGTTTAGGATATTTTTCAAAATAATATATGATTGGAGCTTTTCTAGAATTGGTAATTAGTAATGCTTTCTAACAAATCTTGGGACCTTCCAGAGAAAAGGGTATTCATTTTCAGACCAAGGTACACAGAGTGATACAATTTAACTAACTATATGAAGTCTCTTGGCATTGAAAGATCATTTGTATAGGTTTCACGACAAAAGGGGTGATGTTTGCAGTTGTGGCTTTTCATGTTACTTGCAAAATTATATACATCGTTTTTTCCCCCCCACATTAATATTATTGACTATTTTGTGTAGATCAGTAACATATAATCTAAATTACATTTAATTAAAGGTTGTAGAACTATAAAGTATTTTTTAAAAAACCCTCTTATGTGTGTTAAAGTGGTTGCAAATCCAGTGAAATAACAAGACTACATAAGTTGTACCTGTCTATCTGTAGCCATCTGTGGCTCTGTTCCCATGACAATGCCTGTTCGGGTGAAATGAGTTGAGCGGGGCCTGATATGTGACATCACTGTGCGCGCCGAAGTGGAATGCAGCTATGCTGGTCTATATTTCATGTGCTGATCTGTTTCTTGTCACTGTAAATGCATTTTTAAATAAACCCATTAATTGCTTTTACTTCTACACTATGGGATTTGTTCCTTCTTTTTAATATCTCTGCTGAGATTGTCACCCTAATGCCCTGTACAAACCACAACAAAACCGTGGATTTTTTTTCTGAAGGATGTTGGCTTGCATACACACGGTCACACAAATGTTGTCGGAAATTCCATCAAGAACATGGTGACGTACAACATGTACGACGAGCCGAGAAAAATTAAGTTCAATAGCCAGTTCAGCTCTTCCACTTGATTCCGAGCATGTGTGGACTTTTGTGCGTCGGACTTATGTGCACACGATCGGAATTTCCGACAACAAGTTTTGTTGTCGAAAAGTTACAGAACCTGCTCTCAAACATTTGTTGGCGGAAACTCAGACAACTAAAGTTCGATGGAGCATACACATGGTCGGACTTTCCGACAACAAGCTCACATCCAACATTTGTTGTCGGAAAATCCTATCGTGTGTACAGGGCATAAGGATTACTGTGTAAATGCGACAACGGAATTCCTTATAGCTATGAAGCAGCCAGGTGTTTACTGATCTCTATTTATCTGGTAAGAAGTGTGTGGACACCGATGGGAGGTATACTGATACACAATCCTGTTTGCTGTGTGAACACTGCTGAGGTTCCTGAATGAACTGACTGAATTCATAGGAAGTCACTTGTGGGACTTATTCACCTGAACATATTTTTTTTTTTTGCACATTGCGTGTTTGCTCTATTACTTATGTTATGTATATTAATATTGAGTATGCTCTATGTTAATATGATTTATTGACCTTTAAAAAGCCTTGCTTTTACCTTGCTTTTATTATATAGCAATATTTTGTGACCAGTGATATAGTGCACTTACCCATGTGCATAGCGATTCGTGATTGGTTGGCAGATTGCTGGGCAGACATCTTAGAGGAGCTGTTATGAGAGGATGTTGGAGACTGATGAGGTACAGTAATAGGTAGCATTGGCCTGACAACATTTGTGCAGTTTGTTAGTCCAGCAGAGGATGAATGTGAAGAGTGTGGAGAACTTCTGCTTGCTATTGGGACTCCCATAGCGCAATTTCGTGCCTGGAGAAGTCCAGCAGGCATCCTGTACCAGGGAGACAAATAAATATGCGCACTAAGAAATATAACAGCAAAAAATATGCACTCACAAAAAAAGCAGTAGTATTACTTAGGTACCTTATTTCTCTGTAAAGACTGCACTTAGAGCATATAGAAAAGTGGAAGTGCCATCTCAGCTAGCCAATCGAGTGGACAGAAATGGAGGCAATACCCTGAAGTTTGGTCATAAGATACAATTATTTTGGACCAAGGAGCTCAATATCTGAGTGCAGTTACTGCTGTCCACTTTCTGTTATACACCACTGTGCTAAACACCTTCTTAATTGATTACTGTAATACGGTCAGGCTGCATATACACAGTGATACATTAAATGGTCTGGCTATACATACAGTCACTTGCAAATTATCCCAAATCTCCACTTTCACCATCAAATTCCTTATTACAGGGACACAACTGGATAGCTTTTTTGCATAATAAATGTATGGTTAACCACTTCAGCCCCGGACCATTTGGCTGGCGAAAGACCAGAGCGTTTTTTGCAATTCGGCACTGCGTCGCTTTAACTGACAATTGCGCTGTCGTGCGACATGACACGCAAACAAAATTGACGTCCTTTTTTTGGTGGTATTTGGTGGTATTTGATCACCTCTGCGGTTTCAATTTTTTGTGCTATAAACAAAAAAAAGAGCGACAATTTTGAAAAAAACACAATATTTTTTTACTGTTTGCTATAATAAATATCCCCCAAAAATATATATAAAAACATTTTTTTCCTCAGTTTAGGCCGGTATGTATTCTTCTACATATTTTTGGTAAAAAAAAAAATCGTAATAAACGTTTATTGATTGGTTTTTCGCAAAAGTTATAGTGTCTACATAGTTTTATGGCATTTTTATTAATATTTTTTTTTTTTACTAGTAATGGCGGCGATCTGCGATTTCTATCGTGACTGCGACATTATGGCGGACAGATCGGACACTTTGGCACTATTTTGGAACCATTCGTATTTATACAGCGATCAGTGCGATAAAAAATTTACTGATTACTGTGTAAATGTGACTGGCAGTGAAGGGGTTAACCAGTAGGGAGGGCTGCAGGGGTTAAGTGTGTCCTAGGGAGTGATTCTAACTGTGGGGGGGATGGGCTACGTGTGACATGACACTGATCACCGCTCTCGATCACAGGGAGCTGTGATAAGTGACCTGTCACTAGGAAGAATGGGGAAATGCTTGTTTACATCATCATTTCCCTGTTCTTCCTCTCCGTGAGACTATCGCGGGTACCCCCGCAGACTTTGAGTCTGCGGGACCCGCGATCACACTCACAGAGCTTGCGGCGGGCGCTCGTGCCCACAATGCCGCGTCTTAAAGGGCTACGTACAGGTACGTTAATATGCCTGTACGTGCCCTTCTGCTGATGTATATCAGCGTGAGCTGGTCGGCAAGGGGTTAATGTGTGAGCTGGTTGGGATACTATTGAAAACCATGAAATAATACGAGTATAAGTATTGCAAGATTTACTATTCTATATATCCATAGCCAGTAGATTTCTTCTCTGATATACCTGATTATAAACAATTACATTACCCAGCTGTGGTAACAAAGAGAGATTTTATGATTTGTAGATGTAAGGAAGTCTACTTTTTACTACATGACCCATGCACAAACAAGAAAATATGAGAAGAATTTTGATGTAATGTTTTAAATGAAGACTTCCATTAAGTACTGTTCCATAACACATATGGCCTATGCTGTGCAGGGCTGGTTAGTTTAATATATTTCCATCGTGTTCTAGCATGTAGGCCCTCAATTATGCAAGAAGATATACTGTTAACATATTCATTTTGAGTTCCCCTTCATGCAAGCTTTATTCTACAACATATTATTATATCCCCTGCCATACAGTATAAGCTGTTTTCCATAGCTTTAATCCTATTACATGTTTATATTTTCATTTATTTTTGATTGTACGTTACACCAAAATTCTAGAGAAGAGCTACAGGGAATCTTCTGAAGGAAATTGTTATTTTAGTAATTTAATGAAAATAAAGGATTTTAGTATTTATCTGACAAACATTTAACCCTGCATTCAATTTATATGGAAACACTGATGCAGAAATGTGTCTTTTATTTGTTTGACTCAGCTACTGGACATCAAGGCAAATCTAATTAGTTTCTGTGCAAGATGACCTTTGTGTCTACCTCTGAAGTTATTGATTAACATATATCAATAGATTTGAATTTATTTGCAAATATGATAGCAATAAAAGTGATATAATTTACTATGAAATTAATCAGATTTTTTGAGCTAAAGTTGTATAGTCACATAAAGACGCTAGTCCATATTGTTCAACCTTAAAAAGAACACTAATAGAAAACCTCCATAAACACTATCCTATAGCCATACTTGATTCAGAGGAAGGCAAAAAACAGTAACTCATAGTTCAATTGGCTCTAGTGTGGTAAAAAAAACATTTCTTATACCCCAGGAGGCAATCAAGTTTTCCCTGGATCAACTATATGAATGGGGACCTTGGATTGTGGCCTCTTTGAGGGTAGGGACCGATGTGAGTGTGCAATGTACAGGGATAGGGACAATTGTAGACACTCACTCAGGTTTAGCTGGATGGACTGGTGTCTTTATTCAACCTTACTATGTAACTACCCCTTGTGTTATTACCTCTAAAAATTAGTATCCAGTTATATTTTGTGCATTTAGGAATACAGTGCCGTGAAAAAGTATTCATACACCTTGAAATTTTCCAAATTTTTCATGTTACAACCAACATTGTAAATGGATTTTATTGTGATTTTGTGTGATATACCAACACAAAGTGGCCCATAATTGTGAAGTGGAAGGAAAATGATAAATGGTTTTCATTTTTTTTTTTACAAATAAATATGTGCAAAGTTTGGTGTGCATTTGTATTCAGCCCAATACTTTATAGAACCACCTTTTCGCTGCAATTACAGCTGCAAGTTTCTTTGGGTATGTCTCTAGCAGCTTTGCACATCTAGAAAGTGACATTTATGTTCATTCTTCTTTGCAAAACAGCTCAAGCTCTTTCAGATTGGATGGAGAGTTTCTGTGAACAGCAATTTTCAAGTCTTGCCATAGATTCTCAATTGGATTTAGGTCTGGACTTTGACTGGGCCATTCTAACACATGGATATGCTTTGACCTAAGCCATTCCATTGTAGCTCTGGCTGTATGTTTAGGGTTGTTGTCCTGCTTAAATGTGAACCTCCACCCCAGTCTCAAACCTTTGCAAAAGGTTTTCTTTTAAGATTACCCTGTATTTGGCTCCATCTATCTTCTCATAAACTCAGCTTCCATGCGCTGGCTGAGGAAAGGCATCCCCACAACATGATGCTACCACCACAATTTTTCACGGTGTGGATGGTGTGTTCAGGGTGATGTGCATTGTTAGTTTTCTGCCACACATAGCGCTTTCCTTTTAGGCCAAAAAATTCAATTTTGGTCTCATCTGACCAGAGCACCTTCTTCCACATGTTTGCTGTGTCCCCCACATAGCTTCTTGCATACTGCAAACATGACTTCTTATGGCTTTCTTTAAACAATGGCTTTCTTTTTGCTACTCTTCCATACAGGCCAGATTTGGGGAGTGCATGACTAATAGTTGTCCTGTGGACAGATTCTCCCACCTGAGCTGTGGATCTCTGCAGCTCCTCCAGAGTTACGATGGGCCTTTTGGCTGATTAATGCTCTCCTTGCCTGCCTGTCAGTTTAGGTGGACGGCCATGTCTTGGTAGGCTTGCAATTGTGCCATATTCTTTCTATTTTCGGATTGATGGAATAAACAGTGCTCCGTGAGATGTTCAAAGCTTGGAATATGTTTTTATAACCTAACCCTACTTTAAACTTCTCCACAACTTTATCCCTGACCTGTCTGGTGTGTTCCTGGCCTCCATGATGCCCCATGATGCTGTTTGTTCACTAAGGTTCTCTAACAAACCTATGAGGGCATCACAGAACAGCCATATTTATATTGAGATTAAATTACACACAGGTGGGCTCTATTTACTAATTAGGTGACTTCTGAAGGCAATTGGTTCCACTAGATTCTAGTTAGGGATATCAGAGTAAAGGAGGCTAAATACAAATGCACGCCACACTTTTCACATATTAACATATTAACCATCTATCATTTTCCTGCCCCTTCACAATTATGTGCAATTTTGTGTTGGTCTATCACATAAAGTGCCAATAAAATACATTTACATTTTTGATGGTAACATGACAAAATGTGGAAAATGTCAATGGTATGAATACTTGTTCAAGTCACTGTGCATCCAGCTTTTTTAACCACTTAAGGACCGGGCATATTTTTCAGACTAGGTGTTAACAAGTTAAAATCATTTTTTTTTGCTAGAAAATTACTTAGAACTCCCAAACATTATATATATATATATTTTTTTTTTTCAGACACCCTAGAGAATTAAATGGCGGTCTTTGCAATACTTTATGTCACACATAATTGCAGCCAACTTTAAATGTTAAACTAACTGGTCTGTAGTTACTTGGTAAAGACTTTTATCCCTTTTTAAATATAGGTACCACATTGACTTTACATCAATCGAGTCGTACCATGCCAGTCATTAAAGAGTCTCTAAAAATTAGAAACAATGGCTTTGAAATAACAGGACTCAGCTCTTTTAGGACCCTTGAGTGTAAGCCATGTGGTCTGTGAGCTTTATTCCCCCTTATTCTGTCTAAATGTTTCTGGACCATGTCAGTTTTTAGCCATTGTGGACCATGTGGGGCTACCTGAATACTATCCCCATTAAGGACATGAGCTACCCCATTTTCTTTTGTTTCCACAGATGCCCCCAGTAGCCAACTCAAAATTATCTAGTAAAGAGCCTACATGCTCATACCTGACCTTTTTACTGTTAATATTTTAGAAGAATTTTGGGGGGTTTGTTCTACCCTCTTTTGCAATCTGAGGTTTGCAATTTTTGCAGCCTTGATTTCCTTTTTACATATTTTGTAATGATCTTTGTAACTTTGAAATGATGATTGTGTTTCTCCAATTTTTTATTTTTTTAAATGTTCTTTTCTTATTATTTATAGCTATTTTAAATTTGGATGTGAGCCACATAGGTTTTGTTTTGAGCCTTTTAAACATATTGCCCATGGCAATATACAGTGCAGTGTGTTTACTACCCATAAGTTCTTTTAATTGAACAATAGTAATAAGGTCTGCATTGTTTGAGTTTAACAGCTCCAGCACAGCATAATTTCTAGTTGGGACCTCTATGAACTGTACCATAAAACTTTCTTGTAATAGGTTTATAAATTTCCACCCTTTCACTGTTCGAGCAGTGCCAGTCAATTTCAGGGCAATTAAAAACCCCCATTAATATCACTGTCCCAGCCCTTTCTATCTGTGCAAGGTGCTGAGTCTCCACCTTCTCATTAACACCGGTTGGCCTTTAACAAACTTTAATACATAACTTTGAAGTGTGTGCACACCGATAAACAGTTCAACCCATAATGCTTCAGCCTCATTACACTCTGCATCAACAAGGTCCTCTTTCGCACTCTTTGATATCACTTCTCACATAGAGATAGACACCTCCACCTTGTTGTTTTATTCTAGCCAGGAATATAAATAGCCCACTCGTGAACAATGAAGCCAAGATTCAGCAATACCAATGCAGTCACAGTTTTCTTCATGCACCAAAGCTTCCAACTCTCATCTTTTGCTTAGAAGACTTCTGGCATTGGTGAACAAACACGTTAATACATTGTCACTTTTTGCACTTGTGTTATGTGTTCCAGCAAGGTTAAAAGGGGTTGGGTTGGTAACAGAGGAGGACTTTAGCTTGGGGGGTAAACACAACAAACTGGACCTTTCATGATAAGGACTGTTTTTTGTGGGCTAAAGAAAGTGTACCATGCAAAGTTTGCCATAATGCTGCATTAATTGGTGAGCATGTAGAAAAGTGGATGTTCCTAAAAAAACATGAATTATTGTAACCCATCCATCAAAATCAGCTTCCTTCATGGCTTTCAGCAGTCACATGATATCTTCCAGATGATATGATTACAGGTCTCAACAGGGAACAACTAACTAATAAACTGGGTCACTAACTGTAGGTCTAACTGAAATTAAAGTCTAAATGATGATGCATCTCAACTGAGGGCCACCAACCCATGTGTTTTACAGGTGCTGGCCTGGTGTAAAAAAAAATCATAAAACTCCAGTCCTCCCATTGCCAGCAAATCCAAATACATTTGCATTTGGTCTCTAAACCTTTTATACATAAATATAAACAAAAAAATTGTCCAGACTCAAAAGTATTAATGGTTTAAAAGCTAATGGTATAAAGATACATGGTATACAATCATAAGACTTGTATCCATTCACTTTAAAGTAAGAATTAATTAAATAATGCTTTATTTTACACAGCATATTGTTACAAAGAAAAAACAGTTTGCATAAAACACCTCCAGCTATATATAAGACAAACTACATACATCTTAAATTAGCAGAGGTACTGTAGTTGGGATGCCCAACGTTTCAAGCTGTTTGTATGCAAATGAAGAGGTTTGCTCACAGTGGTAAGCCAGATGCACAGTATGAAAGGATATGTCATTATATCCTAATTAAAATGAAGCCTGCATCCAAGTCTGATTTTATAAGCAAGTAAATATATATATATATATATATATATACATACACACACATACATACACTGCTACAATGCTGGATATCTATACTGATATGGACTGGGTAATGTGTTAGGAACAAATGGTTGCCACATCGTTTGATGGAAATGAAAATGATCAACCTACAGAGGGCTGAATTCAAAGACAACCCGAAAAACCAAATTTAAAAAATTATGGGGGCGTGGCCTAACTCCGGACCGGAATGGACGCTTAATCCATGCGCTCTGGCACATAGGAGCAGCTAACTCCAAAAACAGGACGAATCTCTCTCCATCCGAGCATGGGAAAGGGGGACAAGCACTCCGCAGCACCCAGGGACACCCCAGAGGTAATCCCCAATCATATAAACAACATCCCAGCGATGTTCCGGACATCGCTGGGTGAAGGCCCAAAAGCCGCGGCCTCGCCTAAAACATGCGGCCCGCTCGGCGGCTCCAGCGGCGCGCCGGACGGCGCGATCGGCCCACAAAACCTCACAGGGACTGAAAACACCCCTAAACAGCCCTCTCAAACCCTGTGCCTTTCAGATCTACAGGCAGTGGCACTTGACATTAAAGCAACTCTGTCGGCCGCCATTACAGACCTAAAGGCAGACATCCAAGGGGTAGCAGCAAGGCTGGGGGCAACAGAACAGGCAACAGCAAAGCAAGCTGAGGCTATAAAACAGGTCCAAAAGACTTCAGATATGCATCTCGCGCATATCGTGGAAATACAGCGCCATTTAGAAGACCTTGATAACCGAGGAAGACGCCATAATATTAGAGTCAGGGGGGTCCCAGAACTAGCTGACCAGAACCCGCTTGAACAAACCGTGGCGACAATCTTCAATGACTTGCTGGAAAGACCGCCAGACTCCCCCATAGATTTTGAGAGAATCCATCGAGCACTCAGACCGAGAGGAAGAGACACAGACCCACCCAGAGACATAATATGTTGCTTGGTTAACTTCCCTCTCAAAGAAGCCATTCTAAAAAAAGCAAGAGAGAAAGGCCGGGTGCACTTTAATGGGACGGAGATCAAATTATTCCAAGACCTTTCTAACATTACCTTGCAGCAACGCAGAGCATTACGCCCGATCACAGACCATCTACGCACGAGAGGAATACCCTATAGATGGAAGTTCCCATTTTGCCTCTCAGCAACATGGAGGGGCCAAACAGCACTACTTCGCACACCAGAGGACCTCCGTGCCTTCTTTGAAACACTGAATATCCCGCCAATTGAAGTCCCAGATTGGTACAATTCCTACATGCTGAATGAAACCTGGATAGAAGTGACCAACAACTACACTCCCAGAACCCAAAGAAACAGAGATCGACGCAGACGATCACCATCGGCCCAACATTGCAGGAGAGGCCTAAACCAAGGAAGCCCTGGTTTCTCACCACCGAGACGCAGAGACCGCATGGAGCATCATGACCAGATGGACACCTAACCACAAATCGCCTTCCAAAGTTCCAGTATGCATCTACCACCTCAGCAGTGTACGAATCCTGATCCACATCTCGTCCAAGCATACACCTGACCAACGGCAGACAAGCGAAAAATCGTCAGCTACAAGACATCAATTTACTTTTTCCGCCCCAAAAGCTGGACATTGCTTTTGGATCAGTTTCCTGTCTCTTTCCCTTTCTCTTTTTTCCCCTTACATTACAGGAAACTGACACATCGGAGACACACCAGAACCACCATCAACAAACACACCTACAATACTTCGGGGTTCCGAATTGAAAACAACGAACCCTAAACATGAACGGCAGACCGGTATGCACGAGCCTGGTAGGACTATACGTGAGTAATTAGACTGCAACCAATCTCCCCATACACTCAAGAAAAGTAAAAACTGAGACTTATATCTCTAATTATGGAGGGTTTTTATTGCTTTTTCTTGTTTTTTGCCTTTAGTATTGGCATACACAGCAGGTACAAAGGGGAATGCATTGCTCACATTATTATTATACCCCATAAGCCGTATCAATCTTCATGATACACAACTTTAAAGGAAGAAAGGCTTACGCGGACTGGGCAGGAAACCTGAACCATCACTAACTCCACCCGCAATTGAGCATTTGATTTTTATGTCTTATTTTTTTTTTTTTTTTTTCCGCCTTTTTGCGGTCTCAATAGGTTCACTAACCTGTCTTCTCTGTTATACAGCCTTGTTATAGGGCAAAGCAGAATGTTATGACAGATACAGTTATGTTAGGTATTAAGTAATAAAATATGGACAAATAGAAAGGCTACCACTTTATGACAAAAATATAACGTCAATGTCATGCATAGTTCGACTTAATATGGTGTGGAGGCAATATGGCGGATCTCTGCAAATTACCACGATAGAAGCGAAACAATCCACAAAATATATCACTCTCCCCACCTCATCTAACGGTACCTCTCTTACCAAAGGTGACACTATGTGATGACAACCCCGTTGATTATATGGCCCCCATGCATTCAGCAAGCAGGGCCACGATAAGAATATATAATATCCCCTGACCGCCATGCTGCCTTACAAACCAGCCTTCACGGCAATAGTTATACTGGGCAAATAATATGTTTTATTAATTGTTGGTAATGATTTATAAGAACGCAGACAGATGTATGTAGCATGCTTTATGTTAGGCACATCCAATAGTCCTCTGCCCCAAAACTTCTCTCTCATTATCTTATATTAAATAAGAAATCTGGACTTTCCAACACGTTAGCACCATCTTGTGGCCAAAAAACAAAATTACAGGAAAGATTATTTTAAATACCAAGCCTGTTTGAATAACCAACACATGTGTGTTTATGGCCTACATCTGTTACAACAAAAGATAAACTAAAAAGACCTCACATATAAATCCAGCTTTCAATATCCCAATAAACACAATGTGATAGATACTAACCCGTTTAACGCCCAATATCCCCGATCCCCGGATTTTATTGTACTCCACTTAGCCTGTAACATTAAATACAACAGTTAGCTAGCTGCTCCAGAGTGCCTGTTAGATGATATCTAACAGTAGTTTATTAATTATTTCAAGTCAGCTCCTGGTTCTAATTGGACCTCGTCCCCACACAAAGAGCAATATACCTGCTCTTTGACCTTACCGGACCTTTAAAATAGGTTGGACTAGCTGGTCCTAACCTATCTCCGGAGAACCCCTTCAATCCTTACCTCTTCCCCTAGTCACCCTCCCCCCCTCCCCTCATTCTTATCTCCTACCCTTTTTTATTTATCTTTATTTATTAATTTATTTTTATTAACTTAATTATCTATATTTAACTTTTCAATTTCTACTCCTTTTATTTTTTTTTTTTTTTTTATATTTTTTTTTTTTTTTTTTTTTTTTTTTTTTTTTTCTCCCTCTCCTTCCTTCCTCACCCCCTTCTCCCCCACCTTCGGTGTGATATACAATACTTACACAGCTAACAGACACCTTTTTTCAATAGTACACGCAAATTTATACCCTAAATAACACAGCCTATTCTCATCATATCCGAGACAGTAAGCCCTTTGACCTTTACGGACCAAATTCAAAATGACACCTTACAAGCATCAAACCATTCGAACCTCGATAAAATTTGTCTCAATAAACGCAAAAGGGCTTAACATCCCAGAAAAAAGAACTAAATTTCTCAACGAATTTCACAAACAAAAGGCAAGTATTGTATGCATACAGGAAACACACTTCAAATCAGACAAAACGCCAAAACTACAGGACAAAAGATTTCCAACAGTGCACCACGCCACCAACCCGGAAGGGAAAACCAAAGGTGTCTCAATATTAATCTCAAAACAGACACCTTTCCAAATACATGACAAACTGGCAGACCCGGGGGGTAGATACCTTTTTCTGAAAGGAAAAATAGGCCCTCACCCCATCACGATAGCAAATATCTATGCCCCCAACTCCAAGCAGGTAGCGTTTTTTTCGCAAAATTAAAGAACTCCTGACAACCTTTTCTGCAGGTATCCTAATTCTAGGCGGAGACTTCAACGCTCCCCTAGATCCTCTAGTAGATACATCAAGCGGTACATCGAGCCTTCCCTACAGAGCACTGAAACAAATAAAAACCCAATTGCAAGAACTCGCGCTGCACGACACCTGGAGAACTCTGAACCCACAAACTAAAGACTATACATATTTCTCACCAATACACCAAAAATATTCCAGAATTGATTATTTCTTCCTCTCACAGACGGACCTCAATCTCTTAGTAATGACCTCTATCGAACCCATGACTATTTCCGATCATCACCCGATTACCATGACACTAACTTTTCCAGAAAAAAATACCTCTACTAAGACCTGGAGACTCAACACCACAGTCCTGAAAGACCCCATAGACTTGATACACTTCAAAAACGTCCTAAAAGAATATTTTATCCAAAACGAAAATGACGAAACGTCTTTACTTACACAATGGGAAGCACATAAGTGCGTCATAAGAGGGGAATTCATTAAAATGTTAGCCAAAATTAAAAAGGACCAACAAGCCAAAATCAGATCCCTATTGGACCAAATTCACAAACTAGAGACAACACATAAACGAACCTTGGCGATCTCAGCATTTGAGGAACTGACTAGAGTAAGGACACAATTATCTGAAGAACTCAACATGAAAACCAAACGACAGTATATTCTGAGACATAAGATATATTATGAGCAGGGAAACAAAAGCGGAAGACTTCTAGCGAGAGCAGTCCAGAGTAAAAAAGCTGCCTCAACAGTACATCACATAAGAGACAGCCAAGGGAGAACTCATTCCTCAAATGGGGAGATTGCCAAACAATTCGAATTATACTACCAGAACCTATATAACATCCCGTCTAATCCCAACTGCCCCCTTAACTCAACCAAGAGGATAAACCTTATCCAGAACTTCCTCGAGAAATACAGCCCTCCAAGTATTGCAGAAAACACAGCACTAGAGCTTGAAGCACCTATATCTGGCCCAGAGTTTGATAAAGCGATAAAAGACATGAAGTTAGGGAAAGCCCCAGGCCCTGATGGACTTCCATTACAATATTATAAATCATTCACAGATATTCTGAAACCAAGATTTCTGAAAACCTATCAATCGCTACATTTAGATCAAAACCCCCCAAAACAAATGCTTGAGGCCCATATAACAGTCATACCCAAAGAAGACAAAGATACATCCCAAGTTACGAACTACAGACCAATATCCTTAATTAACGTTGACGTAAAGATATACGCAAAAATACTCGCCAATAGACTGTTGCCACTACTAACCTCCCTAATATCACTTGATCAAGTGGGATTTATCCCAGGTAGAGAGGGACGTGATAATACAATCAAAGCAATAAATATAAATCACTGGCTAACATCAAAAAAGAAACCAGGCTTTTTCTTGTCCCTAGATGCAGAGAAGGCGTTCGACAGAGTGGCCTGGGACTATATGGATGAAGTACTAAAACACGTAGGTATACTACCACAAATGAGAGCATATATTAGAGCCTTATACTCCAACCCAACAGCCAGGGTCCGAGTCAACGGCCACCTGTCGAACGCCTTCAACCTCCGAAATGGTACAAGACAAGGCTGTCCCCTTTCTCCATTATTGTTCGTACTTACATTAGAACCCCTATTAAACAAAATAAGATCAAACCCAGACATTAAGGGAATAGAAATTCAAAACAAAACATATAAAGTCGCAGCCTTTGCGGACGACATGCTCCTCTTCCTCGAGGAACCTCATATCTCCCTGCCCAACTTAATCCAAGACCTAGAGCACTTCCAATTACTATCTAATTTAAAGATCAACCATTCAAAATCCAACGCCCTCAACATCACTCTACCCCAAAACTCAGTAGATTTATGCAAACAAAATTTCCCCTTTGCGTGGGCCAAACAAAAAATAACATACCTAGGAATAGAGATCCCCACAAACTTAGAAGATCTGTTCCAAATCAATTTCCTTCCCATTTTAAAGGAAACCCAAGAAGACCTAAAAAGATGGAATGCCCTTAATGTCTCATGGTTCGGTAGAGCTTCCCTAATAAAGATGACAATACTACCTAGATTTCTTTATGCTATGCAAACTATACCCATCCGCCTCCCCTCTTCATTCTTTGCAGCCTTCCGCAAAGCGTGCTCGGGATTTATCTGGAGAGGTAAACCGCCTAGAGTTAAATTTACCAAATTAAATTTACCCAAAAATAAAGGGGGGATAGCCTTGCCCGACTTAAAAAAATATCATCAAGCAGCCCTCCTAGCCAGAATAGTGGATTGGAACATTCACCAGGCAGTTAAGGATTGGGTGGCCCTGGAACAAAATCAATTCCCTGTAAAGATTAAAGTTTTACCGTGGTTAAACCCAAAGCATCACTCTAAAAATCTCAAAGCTCATCCCCTCATAGGACCTACCTTAGAAAACTTCCAAAATTCCTATAAACAGACCCGTCCTTTCCCTTGGCTTAGCCCCCTCACTCCGATCAGAGGTAATCCTGACTTTCCCCCTGGACAGGATCAACACTTCCTGATCAACGACTGGCCTCATGAAGACATTCAGGTGAAACATTTCCTCAAAAGAGGTAAGCTCTTATCCAGAGACGAAATTAAAACGGAAATTGACCCAAATACGATATCGCAATGGAACTACACCCAAATCCGACACTTCCTGACAAAAAGTGAGACCGCCCAATATTGGACGAGACTTCCCACAACACTAGAAACCCTATGCTCAAAAAAATCCCCACAAAGACATATTATATCAGCCCTATACTACTCATTATTTGGTGATAATACGGAGTTCTCCAGTGTGTCGTGTCAGGCGTGGGAAAAAGATCTTGAAACAAACATATCAGAAGAAGACTGGGAAAAAATACACAATTTTGCACACAAAGGATCGTTAAATGTAACCACTCAAGAATGTGGCTTCAAAATAATCACAAGGTGGTATAGAACTCCCTCACTTCTACATAAATTTTACCCCCAGATATCTGATAGATGTTGGAGATGCGGAGATGGGGAAGGCTCGATGATTCACATATGGTGGTCCTGTTCTGCAATCCAAGATTTTTGGAGGGCGGTGCATGACACCATAATATCAATCACTTCAGAGGACCTGGAGTATTCCCCTGCGCAATACTTGCTACACCACAATTCTATACCCAAACAAAGATATCTGAAATCATTATCCATGATCATGACGAACGCAGCAAGACACTGTATCCCCTGTCACTGGCGCACTAATATAGTCCCTACAAAAAAGGAATGGTTCAGAAGAATAAACTGTATAGAAAAAATAGAAGAACTTATAAGTATCTCCCAAGAGAAAATAACCAATTTCACTTCTGTATGGTACAACTGGCTGGAATTTAAAAGCACGCAAGAATATAAAGATATTATCACTTAAGAAAAATACATTTAAATCGGAAAAGATTATCCTAAGACTATCCGTGAAAATGATGAAACAATGGTGTCTCACATTAATGCTCACTACCTGATCTCCTCCTCCCCCCCTCCTTATCTATCTATCTTTTTATTTTATTTTTTTTTTTTTTTTTTTTTTTTTTTTTTTTTTTTTCCCCTTCCCCTCTCTTCCCCACCTCCTCCCACCTTAACCCCTATGGTATAGTGTGGTACGTCCACACCAAAAAAAATATATAAGAAAATATATTTGAACCATTTTTTTTTTTTTTTTTTTTTTTTTTTTTTTTTTTCTCTTTATGACAGAATGTATCTACATTTAAATTCTATAGACCTAGAATTACGTTAATAACTCATTGGTAAGATATTTTGAGATTGCTGTTATTCATCTCTAAGCAACATAAAATGTAACATGCTCTCGTTCTTTGTTTCTTATGGACATGTCATTGTATTATCTGTTCATACTTTTTTTTCAATAAAAATTTTGTGAAACAAAAAAAAAAAAAAAAAAAAAATTATGCAGCAGGCTAGTCCATTTTACTGAAACTCAAAATGGTACTCTTGGTTATTTTTGGTAGTTTGTATGGCCCCCACATGCTTGCATGCACACCTGACATCCAGGCATGCTCCTAATGAGACGACGGATAGTGTCCTGGGGAATTTCCTCCCAGATCTGGGCCAGGGCAGGGCATCACTGAGCTCCTGAACAGACTGAGGTGCGAGGTGCAACCTGGCAGTGTCGGATGGACTGAAACATAATGTCCCAGAGGTGTTCTACTGGATTTAGGTCAGGGAGCATGGGGGAAATTCAATGGTATCAATTCCTTCATCCTCCAGGAACTGCCTGAATACTTGTGAGGCCGGGCATTGTCGTGTACCAGGAGGAACCCAGGAACCAGTGCACCAGCGTAGGGTCTGACAATGGGTCCAAGGATTTCATCCCTGTACATAATTGCAGTCAGGGTGCTATTATCTAGCCTGTAGAGGTCTGTGCATCCCTCCATGGATATGCCTCTCCAGACCATCACTGACCCACCACCAAACCGGCCATGCTGAACGATGTTACAGGCAGCATACTCCAGACCCTTTTACGTCTGTCTCATGTTCTCCGGGCGAACCTGCTCTCATCTGTGAAACGCACAGGGCGCTAGAGGCGGACCCGCTAATTCTGGTGTTCAGTGGCAAATGCAAATCTAGCTCCACTGTGCCAGGCAGTGAGCACAGGGCCCAGTAGAGGACATCAGGCCTTCAAGCCACTCTCATGAAGTCTGTTTCTGATTGAGAGTTAAAGACCTTCTATGGCCCTGTCCAGCTCTTCTAAAGTAACTGCCTGCCTCCTGAAATCTCCTCCACATTTAGGGTTGCATCAATACCGATACTATTACAGTAAAACCTTGGATTGAGAGTAACTTGGTTTGGGAGCATTTTGCAAGACAAGCAACATTTATTTATTTTTTAACAGAAGGAAACAAGCAACATTTTTTAATAAGTTTTGAATTGATATATAAGCAATGTCTTGATATACAAGTAGCGTCATGTCTCAACTAAGTAGAAAAGAGAAGAGAGGCCCCTGTAAGTGTAGCAATATGGTTACATTTAATGAAGGTACAGCATTTAGCAACTCACATGGTTGATAATTAAAACAGACACATCTAAGTATGCAGGAATCTGGGGTAAAGCTGTCCACATAGACCGTCCACTGCACCGCCATCAATTTCATCCCTTCCACACTGCGCTCCATGAGCGTTTCAAGCCTCGCTTTCAGATCGCTCTACTGCAGGGTAGTCTTCCCGGTCATGATTGCAGACTGGCAGAAGTGGTAGCCGTAGGTGCAGAGGATGGTCCAAATGGACAGCTTTATCCCGGATGCCTGCATACTTGCCTGTTTTAATCATCAACCATGTGAGTTGCTAAATGTTGGTCCCTCTCTTCTTTTTTATACTCTGTAGTTCTGGATTTTGCTTCTAATCCACTTGTGGAGGCTGCCATTTGTGGATGGACATTTTTGTGTACAATCTACCACACCCCCACCGCTGCACCGATCATCCCCGACTGTCCCCCTGTGTCCTCCCCTTGCTAACGGGTCCCCCTCTGGTTCTGTGTGCTCCTTGTTCTGTCTGAGTCCCCCCTCCGACCCCCCCTGTGTGCTCATCGCTCTCTATTGGTCCTCCTCCAGTCTACCCATCGTCCTGGATCTGTCAGGATGGAGAGCGGTGGAAAGAGCTGGTATATAAGTAATTTACCAGCTCCTTCCTCTTCAAAATGCACAGTCAGTGATCACATTCATAATTAAGCATTGTAAACTTTGCTTACAATGTTTCAGTTTATAAATGGAGAGGATCCCCTGTCTCCTGTCCATTCATCTTCAGTGCAGCTGAGGCTGCAGAGAAAGGGACTGGGGAATCTGTGTCCTCAGTCTCTTTCCCTGTCTCAAAGGGGATATGTTAGGGGTCTGTTTAGACCCCTGATATCTCACCAAAGCCAGTCCCCCCCAACAGGGCTGATAAAAAAAATATATAATAAATAAATATTTAAAAGGTTAAATTGAAAAACTAAAAAAATAAAACACTGACACCGTCCACTCCCCCCTCCCACCCAAAAAAAAAAGCATTGTAAGAAAAATAATAACAAAAAAATTGTAAAAAAACGACTGACACAGTCCACGCCTCATCAGTGCCCATCAGTGCCACCTATCAGTGCCCATCAGTGCTGCATATTAGTGCCATTGTCACTCAACATTAACAACTTACCGCCGCTCACTGCCAAATGACGGCTGGGGCAGCTCTTGTTCTGAGTGGACGTCATATGACAGCTTCCCAGAATGACTGCTCTCGCGATCGCATCGTGTTGCTAGGTCACAGTGCGACCCCGATCTCTGTAATGAGCCGTGGCTCTTTAACCATGTGATCGGCTGTGTCCAATCACATGTAAACACGGAGATGACGGTAATCGGTGCTCCTCGCCTCACACTGACAGAGTGTGAGGAGAGAAAAGCCGATCAGTAGCATCTCCTCACAGGGGACATCTAGGTATGTAATCAGGGCATTGATCATCAGTACCCTGATTACAATTATGTACCCACCAGTGCCAGCAATCAGTGACCACCACTGTCAGCAATCAGTGCCCACCAGTGCCCACAAGTGCCAGCAATAAATGCCCACAAGAGCCAGTAATCAGTGCCCACAAGTGCGAGCAATCAGTGGCCATTAGTGATGCCAGTCAGTGATGGCTATAAGTGCTGCCCATCAATGCCCAACAATGCTTCCCATCAGTGCCGTCCATCAGTGCCCATCAGTGCCGCCTATCTGTGCCCACCAGTGCTGCCGATTTGTGCCCATCAGTGCCGCCTATCTGTGCCCAGTGCCCACCAGTGCCACCCATCAGTGTCGCCTACCAGTGCCACATATCAGTGCCACCTATCAGTGATCATAAGTGTAGCATATTCGTGCCACCTAATCAGTGCTCATAAGTGCCACCTCATCAGTGCCCATAAGTGCCACCTCATCAGTGCCCATCAGTGCAGCCTATCAGTGCCCATCAGTGCTGCCTCATCAGCACCCATCAGTGAAGGAGAAAAATTACCTATTTACTGACAGAAAATAAAAACTTTTTTTTTCAAAATGTTTGGTCTTTTTTTTTTTTTTTTTAGGAAAAAAATAAAAACCCAGAAGTAATTAAATACCACCAAAATAAAGCTCTACTTGTGTGAAGAAAATTATAACAATTTCACATGGTTACAGTGTAGCATGACCACGCAATTGTCATTCAAAATATGACAGTGCTGAAAGCTGAAAAATGGCCTGGGCAGGAAGGGGGTGTAAGTGACCTGTATTGAGGTGGTTAAAAAATGTATTGTATTGTAAATTGGTATCGGCGTGTACTTGAAAAAAAGTATCGGTACTTGTACTCAGTCTTAAAAAAGTGGTATATGTGCAACCCTGTCACATTAAAGGGGAACATCAGTCTACTCACAGAATTTGTAAAAAAAACATCTTTGCCCTTCTGAAGCTTCCCTCCAACCACTTTGCATATTATTTTATATATACTGTACTATTCTGTACTTGCCAAATATGCTGCAGAAATCTCCCTCCACTGAGTCTGGCTGCATCCATTTTAACTGTGGGCTGCTGAAGCTGCTGCCTGTTCACTTCCTATATTTACACAGCACACAGAAGCACACCTCCAGCTCTGCAGCCCTGCAGCCCTGCAGCTCTCATTGACCCTCTTATGACTTATTCCCCCTCCCTTCCTGGCAAACTCTCACAAGAGTAAGAGAGAGCTGTGCATGATGTCATAAACCTAGGCTTTTTACCCGACAAGAAACAGGTAGTGGGCAGTATAAGTTATTTACTTTGCTTTAAAGAGGAAGTAAAACCTCCTCGGAAAAAAAAAAAAAACGGAACCTGCAAGGCAAAGGCATAATGAGTTAGTATGCATAGCATACTAGCTCATTATGTATAACTTACCTGAGAACGAAGCCCCCGAAGCGACCCTCGTCCACGTCCTCCCCCGCCGCCATCACTCCCGGAGTGACTTCCGGGTCTCGCTGCTCCAGCGATGTCATTCGCTGGAGTCGCGATGAAGTCACTCCCGCGCATGCGCATGAGAGCGGCATATCACCGCGATCTCCGGCATGCTCAGTGCGCCTGCGCGCTGTAGATAGCGGTGCCTTTTCTTTTCTAAATATCTCCTAAACCATGTAGGTTTAGGAGATATTTATTGGACCTACAGGTAAGCCTTAATCTAGGCTTACCTGTAGGTCAAAGTGGTTTGTAAGGGTTTACAACCACTTTAAAGGTGGAAAAAGTTCTGAAATTATTTATCTTTGTCTCATTTTTTTTACATCACAGAAACCTGACATTTCAACGAGTGTGTATACTTTTTATATCCATTATACTATATATATATATATATATATATATATTTTATCTCACACAAGTGAGTACACCCCTCACATATTGTAAATATTTTATATATTTTCATGTGACAACACAGAAGAAATTACACTTGGCTACAATGTAGTGAGTGTACAGCTTGTATAACAGTGTAAATTAGCTGTCCCCTCAAAATAACTCAACGCACAGCCATTAATGTCTAAACCACTGGAAACAAAAGTGAGTACGCCCCTAAGTGAAAATGTCCAAATTGGGCTCAATTAGCCATTTCCCTCCCCAGTGTCATGTGGCTCATTAGTGTTACAAGACCTCAGGTGTTAAATGTGTTGTTATCGCTCTCACTCTCTCACACTGGTCACTAAAAGTTTAACATGGCACCTCATGACAAAGAACTCTCTGAGGATCTGAAAAAAATAATTGTTGCTCTACATAAAGATGACCTAGGCTATAAGAAGATTGCCGAGACCTTGAAACTGAGCTGCAGCACGGTGGCCAAGACCATACAGTGGTTTAACAGGACAGGTTCAACTCAGAACAGGCCTCGTCATGGTCGACCAAAAAAGTTGAGTGCACATGCTCAGAGTCATATCCAGAGGTTGTCTTTGGGAAATAGACGCATGATCTGGGGCTGCATGAGTGCTGCCGCACTGGGGAGCTACAGTTCATTGAGGGAGCCATGAATGCCAACATGTACTGTAACATACTAAAGCAGAGCATGATCCCCTCCCTTCGGAGACAGGGTCACAGGGCAGTATTCCAATATAACGACCCCCTAACACACCTCCAAGACGACCACTGCCTTGCTAAAGAAGCTGAGGGTAAAAGTGATGGACTGGCCAAGCATGTCTCCAGACCTAAACCTATTAAGCATCTGTGGGGGATCCTCAAATGGAAGGTGGAGGAGCACAAGCTCTCTAACATCCACCAGCTCCGTGATGTTGTCATGGAGGAGTGGAAGAGGACTCCAGTGGCAACCTTTGAAGCTCTGGTGAACTCCATGCCAAAGAGGGTTAAGGCAGTGCTGGAGAATAATGGTGGCCACACAAAATATTGACACTTTGGGCCCAGTTTGGAAATTTTCACTTTGTGGTGTACTCACTTTTGTTGCCCGTGGTTTAGACATTAATAGCTGTTTGTTGAGTTATTTTGAGGGGACAGCAAATTTACACTGTTATACAAGCTGTACACTCACTACTTTACATTGTAGCAAAGTGTCATTTCTTCAGTGTTGTCACATGAAAAGATATAATAAAATATTTACAAAAATGTGAGGGGTATACTGAGATACTATATATATATATATACGGGAAATGTTACAGAAAGTGACTGTTTGTTTACATTTACAATGACCTACCTACCCACAATGCTAAGTGACCTACCCATGAACACTAAGCACTGAACTGCATGCTGGGTAGGTATAAAAGGCACGTGGCCTGCCTACAAGGACCTGTGGGGAGGCCTTCCAGAGAGCGCAGCCTCCAGCTTCTGAGGAGCGGAAAACAACCAGCGACTCTGCTTCATACCCGGGTGCTGAAGAGGTGGTATGACCAGATCGGGAAGGATCCAGAGACGCCTGACGGAGCCATCTGAGAGTCCGGGTCATGTTGCAGAAGAGAAGCAGCGTGACGGTGCTGGCTTAAAGTAGGACTGAGACAACCGGAGCGGAGGTTTCCTATTCTTCCAGGCCTGATTTGATGAGCACAATTCCTAACGCACCTTTACACACTTTTGCCCCATACACACGCTCGGATTATCCGCGGACCAGTTCCGTCGGATCCTGTCCGTCGTACTTTGTCCGATGTTGGTGTTGCGTACACACGGTGGGACAACGTTGTCGGAATTTCCGGTCTGCAAGAACGTCGTGACGTAAGTCGTCTTCCACGAGACTAGAAAAGGGAAGTTCAGCACCACGTCCTGCACCCGTTGGGCTCCTTCTGCTGATCCCGTGTTTATCGCGTGTTAGTTGAAGTTTGGGGACTTACGATTCGCGCTTCTCAGTTTTCTGACTCAGATCGTTACTGCTCTTCAGTTTGTGCTTGTCGTGCGTATCTGTTTATTAGTGCGTGTAGTCAGTTCGCATTTGTTGGTCATTGCGGCCTATATCTTGATATAGGACGCTTTGATTTTCACTGCTTATTGTCTGCTTGTTTCTGGTATTCATTTCGTTCTTTCAGGCCTTGCTGTTTATCGGTGCTTTCTGTTTGTCCGTTCTGACCAGCCAACCGTTTGTGAGCGATGTTTCCCGTACGTACTCGTCGCCGAGTTCGTGCTGTACGCGGAATTGGTGTCGGGCTTTTAGCTTTGAGCCAAGACCCGTCCATGAACAGAGTGACGAGGAGTATGTGGACCAAGAATTGGTTGCTTCAGCGTGATCAGTTCTCGCACATGCCTTTGCTTCGTGAGATCCGGGAGAATAATCCTGATGATTTCAGGAACTTTCTCCGGATGACGGACCCCGTTTTTCACCGTCTTTTGGCTTTGCTGACCCCTTTTATCAGCCGGCAGGATACCTGCATGAGACAAGCCATCACTCCGGAGCAGAGGCTTGTGGCTACATTGAGGTACTTGGCGACAGGGAGAAGCCTTCAGGATTTGAAGTTCTCCTCAGGTATCTCTCCCCAGGCTCTGGGAATCATTATTCCAGAGACCTGTTCTGCCATCATCCAGGTCCTGCAGGAGGACTATATTAAGGTAACATTTCTCCTTTACTATTCCCTTCTATGTATGCTCTGTTTGCTAATGTCTTGTATTTTTCACCTCCTTCCCTAATTACCATGATTGCAATATGCTCTAATATGCTGTGCCCCTTTTCTCCTTCATGCATTTTTGCCTTCACTTACCTCCCCAGCATGCTCTTCTGGCCCAATAGACACCTATGGCCTAGTCACTTAAGCAATGTATTTTGTCTGCTGCATAGTATTGTTTTCCCCCAAATACCCCCTAAAACATGCACAAATGTTTGCTGTGTGTTTTACTTCATGCAGAGCCCCATTTTTGCAACATTTTGTTTAGGGGGGGGGGGGATTTGGAATGTTCTTTTATCTTTCCTGTGGGCTGCCAATAGTGTTAAGTAAGGAGGGTCTGGCCAAACTAGCACACATTATTGAGCCATTTGGCAATCAATGAAGTGCAGAGGGTTACCT
This sequence comes from Lithobates sylvaticus, assembly GCA_028564925.1. Taxonomy (NCBI): domain Eukaryota; kingdom Metazoa; phylum Chordata; class Amphibia; order Anura; family Ranidae; genus Lithobates; species Lithobates sylvaticus. Next base: position 379,598,499 of record CM053027.1, on the reverse strand, counting down.
GTCCAACCCCCCCCCCCCAAACCCCTAGTTATTGTCAATGGCCCATCAGAAGTGGGTGGATTGATGGGGGTGAGTAATCTGCTAGGGGGACCCTCTACTTTTCGGTGCAAATACTTTCCATCTTAAAATGTAAAAGTATGATCTTGTTCCAAGATGTTTAGTGTCTAATCTGCTTGCAATGTTTATGTGCAAAGTGACTAATTTTTTTTTTCTTGTTTCACTCCACAGTTCCCTTCCACGCCACAGGAATGGCAGACTGTGGCCTCCCACTTTGCCCACTTTCCTAACTGCGGAGGTGCAATTGATGGGAAACAGTGCAAAAGTGCCCTGGAAAATACACTTGCAGTGCAAACTGGAATTGCCTTTAGTAAATTACACCCATTGCCCCCCAAATCCTTTACATTTGACATACATAATGCTTTTGTTTTTTTCAATAATGAAGCCACACATTTAGTAATTTAAAAAAGTTTACTTGCAACACATTCACAAGTGCGTTTTCAAACTTCTTGGCAAAACTGACAAGATCTTGGTTCTTTCCAACATTGTTTACAAACATTACGCATTTGTTAAAACCAGGCATGGAGCAAAACAGAACATCACTTTCTAAAGTGAAGACAAGATCAGACATGACTATATGTTCAAAGTGTGTTTGATCTTGCCTTCATCACATGGGGGGTCACCCCTGGAAACTGGAAATTTAGAACATGCACACAATTTGGGTCTGAAAATGGACATTAGATGGTAAAACACATGCCTAGAATGTTGAAAAGTGCCATTTCCCATCATGGGGATCAATGGACGTTTTTTGGTGTGCAACCCCTTCACCACACCCACTTTAGTAGTTACTAAAGTGGTTGCACCCCCAAAAAAACGTTGTCATTCATCCACCATGATGGGAGCTAGCACATGTGGACACAATGTGTGCATGTTCCAAATTTCACACAGTTCTTAAGTTGCAAATGTGGTCAGAAACAGCCACAAATGTGTGTTAATTACTTGGTGCGTTTTCTGATTTTTCCTAAAACATCAATGATGTTCTTCAATTTTTGTTGAACATCATTGATGTTTTGCTTTATGTCATCTAGATCTCGATTGCAGACCATTATCTCCCCGATGAGGACGTGGGCACTTTCTGTGGTAAAGTGCGATTCTTCTTCCACAACATCCACGTCACCTAAAAACAAACAAAAAAACAAAAAATGTCTCTTGGAAATGAGGCAGGCATACATTGATTAGCTTACCAGTAGCTGTGTTCTCCCACACTCACCTGTTGTGGTGACAAGTTCTCCAATTTCTATGATCTCTCCTTCCTCCTCCTCCTCCTCCTCTGCTTCTGGTCTTTCCCCTTCTTTGTGAGGTGTGTGTTTTGTGGTTTCCTCAGACGTCCCGAGTTTTCGCTCCCCTATGAGAATGTACAAAAGGAAGATTTAGCACCACAATCTATTGAGGGCAGAAATAGGAAATGTCAAACATTGCTTGAAAGTGAGGGACAATATTTTTGGTTGGCCAGTTACAAATGACAACAACATGAATGTAGTCACTTGTAAAGGTGCTAAACTTACTAGCTTTTTGGGAGAAGTTTGTCTGATGGAGACCCCCCTCTAGTATCCACTGGAGCACATGTGTGGAAAAAGCATAATAAAAAGGGGGTTTGGGTGTCCCAGCACTAGTGCTCTAGAGTCCAGATGGGTAAACAGCTACTGGGTGACCTCTCCTTTACATTGAATAAATTGGCTTTACATTCTTGATGACATCTCTAGTGAGAACAAACTTCCTTTCACTAAAAAATTCCCCAAACCTCGTATTATAAGTGGTCGAACGATCGAGGTTGAGTACGATCGAATGGACACACACGAACATGACAGTGGCAGAAATATCGAGGTTGAGTACGATCGAATGCACAGACGAACATGAAAGTGGC
>CM053027.1:378925790-378996117 GCA_028564925.1 Lithobates sylvaticus | reverse complement strand
AGAACAGGAAACTGAGGCAACAATTTGCACAGGCTCACCAAAATTAGACAATAGAAGATTGGAAAAAAGTTGCCTGGTTTGATGAGTCTCAATTACAGCTGTGACATTCAGATGGTAGGGTCAGAATTTGGCATAAACAACATGAAAGCATAGATCCATCCTGCCTTGTATCAATGGTTCTGGCTGGTAGTGGTGGTGGTGTAATGGTGTGGGGGATATTTTCTTGTCACACTTTGGGCCCCTTAATACCAATTAATAATCGTTTGAATGCCACAGCCTACCTGAGTATTGTTGCTGACCATGCCCATCCCTTTATGACTACAGTGTACCAATATTCTGATGGCTACTTCCAGCAGGATAATGCATCATGTCACAAGGCTCAAATTATCTCACCAGTGGTTTCTTGAACATGACAATGAGTTCACTGTACTCCAATGGCCTCTACAGTCACCAGATCTCAATCCAATAGAGCACCTTTGGTATGTGGTGGAACGGGAGATTCACATCATGGATGGGCAGCCGACAAATCTGCAGCAATTGCGTGATGCTCTCATGTCAATATGGACCAAAATCTGTGAGGAATGTTTCCAACACCTTGTTGAATCTATGCCACAAAGAATTAAGGCAGTTCTGAAGGCAAAAGGGGGTCCAACCCAGTACTAGCAAGGTGTACCTAATAAAGTGGCCAGTGAGTGTATGGATTTCAGCTTTAAATGACTGACAGCATGCGATAAGCAGTGAATCAATGGACTTGCTAGGACACAGTATAAAGGCATTATAGCAGACAAAGCGGATTTGGAGGGCAGCAAAATGTTTATTCTTGTTGGAAATAATGAAACTGACTATTCTCAACTGGCATTAATACCTGATTCAGCTCTACATCTGTGGACTAGGGATGAGCCGAACACCCCCGGGTTCGGTTCGAACCAGAACCTTCGAACGGACCGAAAGTTCGCGCGAATTTTCGAACCCTATACGTTATAATGGACGCGAACGTTCGAAATCAAAAGTGCTAATTACAACGGCCAATATGCATGTTAATGTCATAAAACAGGTTTGGGGACCCGGGTCCTGCCCCAGGGGACATATATCAATGCAAAAAGAACTTTTAAAAACTAACGTTTTTTCGGGAGCAGTCATTTTTAATGATGCATAAAGTGAAAAAAAAAAAAGTGACATTTTCCTTTAAATATGGTACCTGGGGGGTGTCCAAAGTATGCCTGTGAAGTGCATGTGTTTCCCGTGTTTAGAACTGTCCTTGCACAAAATGACATTTGTAAAGGAAAAAAAGAAGCCATTTAAAACCACTTGCGGCTTTAGGTTTGATCTTAAGTAGAATCTGAACAGGTACATTATGAAGTGTAGCTCCATCCCAAAAAAATCTATTTTTAAGCTTTTTGGAGAACATAGGGAGGGGTTATCACCCCTGTAACATTTGCTGTCTTTGCACATCTGTTCAGAACATGTCACCTCACTTTCCGTCCCAATGACAAATGTTTTTGGAAAAGTGGGGTTTTAATTGAAACAAGGATTGGTGATAAAGTATCAGTAGAGAGGAGATACCTTTTTCCCAAATTAAATCTAACAGGATAGAATTTCCCTTCCTAGGGGTAGATTTCCTCTCACTTCCTGTTTTCTCTTTCCATTTGCAAGTAGGAGTCGTTTGTAAGTTGGATGTTTGAAAGTAGGGGCCTGGCGTATATACTCTGCAGAAATTTGCCCTATTAGATGTTGGTGTAGCCACAAGACTGGTGGGCACAGGAATGGCCCTGCTGTGAGTTAATAGATAAATATTTGTAATTGCATGCACCTGTTGAACAGGGCAGAAAAATTGGGGGTGGTGGTGGTGGTGGTGGTGGACGGTTTTGCCACAAGACTGTAAGCTCTCACAGTTACTCTTGGTGGGCGCAGGAATGGGCCCTGCTGTGAGTTATTAGATCAAGATTTGTAATTGCAAGCACCTGATGAACAGGGCAGAAAAATTGGGCCTTTGGCGGTGGTGGTGGACGGTGTTGCCACAAGACTGTAGGCCCTCATAGTTACTCTTGGTGGGCGCAGGAATGGGCCCTGCTGTGAGTTATTAGATCAAGATTTGTAATTGCAAGCACCTGAAGAACAGGGCAGAAAAATTGGGCCTTTGGCGGTGGTGGTGGACGGTGTTGCCACAAGACTGCAGGCCCTCATAGTTACTCTTGGTGGCGCAGGAATGGGCCCTGCTGTGAACTATTAGATCAAGATTTGTAATTACCCGCCCCTGTTAAACAGGGGCTGAAAAATTGTGCCTTAGGCACTGGTGCTGGTGCCACAACACTGCAACCCCTCACAGAGACTGTACTTGGAGCACAGCAGTCACACGTGTTGCGAAGCATTTTTTTAAAAATTTGTAAGTACACGCCCCTGTTAAACAGGGGCTGAAAAATTGTGCCTTAGGCACTGGTGCTGGTGCCACAACACTGCAACCCGGCCCTCACAGATACTGTACTTGGAGCACAGCAGTCACACGTGTTGCGAAGCATTTTTTTAAAAAAATTGTAAGTACACGCCCCTGTTAAACAGGGGCTGAAAAATTGTGCCTTAGGCACTGGTGCTGGTGCCACAACACTGCAACCCGGCCCTCACAGAGACTGTACTTGGAGCACAGCAGTCACACGTGTTGCGAAGCATTTTTTTTAAAAATTGTAAGTACACGCCCCTGTTAAACAGGGCTGAAAAATTGTGCCTTAGGCACTGGTGCTGGTGCCACAACACTGCAACACGGCCCTCACAGAGACTGTACTTGGAGCACAGCAGTCACACGTGTTGCGAAGCATTTTTTTAAAAAATTGTAAGTACACGCCCCTGTTAAACAGGGGCTGAAAAATTGTGCCTTAGGCACTGGTGCTGGTGCCACAACACTGCAACACGGCCCTCACAGAGACTGTACTTGAGCACAGCAGTCACACGTGTTGCGAAGCATTTTTTTAAAAAATTGTAAGTACACGCCCTGTTAAACAGGGGCTGAAAAATTGTGCCTTAGGCACTGGTGCTGGTGCCACAACACTGCAACACGGCCCTCACAGAGACTGTACTTGGAGCACAGCAGTCACACGTGTTGCGAAGCATTTTTTTAAAAAATTGTAAGTACACGCCCCTGTTAAACAGGGGCTGAAAAATTGTGCCTTAGGCACTGGTGCTGGTGCCACAACACTGCAACACGGCCCTCACAGAGACTGTACTTGGAGCACAGCAGTCACACGTGTTGCGAAGCATTTTTTTTAAAAATTGTAAGTACACGCCCCTGTTAAACAGGGCTGAAAAATTGTGCCTTAGGCACTGGTGTGGTGGCATGGATCATTGAGGAGGAGGAAGAGGATAGTCAGTGAACATAAGAGGACAGTCACTCAGCATCAGCATAGGCAGTCTTGAAGGGATGTGACATTAAAAAATTATTCGGTTATATCCGCCTCAGGTGCTTGGTAGCTGGTGGTGATCCAAGACTGATTCATTTTGATGAATGTCAGTCGATCAACCGAGGCGGTGGACAGGCGCACCCTATGATCAGTCACAAATCCTCCAGCAGCACTGAATGTGCGTTCGGAAAGAACGCTGGAGGCAGGACAGGCCAGTAGCTCAATTGCATACTGTGCAAGCTCTGGCCAGTGATCCATCCTCAGGACCCAGTAAGCCAGAGGATTTTTCGGTGGGAAAGGTGTCCAAGTCTGACCTTGCCCCAAGGTATTCCTGCACCATGTATATCAGACGCTGGCGATGGTTGCTGGAACCGATCATACCTTGGGGCTGCGGACTAAAAAATTGTCTGAACGCATCGGTCAGACGTCCACCTTCCCCACCGCTCCTTCTGCCACTGACCGAAGCCTCAGCAACTCGTCGCCCAGGACCAGGAGTTTGTAGCCTCCCAGTTTCTGGGAACGCGTTGCACAGACCTTTCTGCAAGGCCTCCCTGAGATGTCTCATCCTCTGCTCCCTCTGCGACGGCAAGATAAGGTCCGCAACCTTACCCTTGTACCGCGGATCAAGGAGAGTGGCCAGCCAGTAATGGTCCCTCTCCTTGATCCGAAGAACACGAGGATCCTTCCGCAGGCTTTGCAGGATCAGGGAGGCCATGCAGCGTAGGTTAGCTGAGGCATTCGGTCCGGAGTCTTCTGGGTCACTGAGGATGACATGATCGCCAGCCACCTCCTCCCAGCCACGTACAAGTCCACTGGCTTGTTGGGACTGTACATCATCCCTAAAAGACTGCTGCTGCTGCTGATGCTGAGTGCCAGGCTCCACCTCCATGCTCACACAATCCTCCTCCTCCTCCTCCTCCTCCTCCTCCTCATCCTCTTCCTGTGTGATGGTGGGACAGAAGGAACACTGTCCGGATAAAGGGGGCCTTGAGAGGCAAGGAATCCTCCTCTTCCTGCCTCTGTTCTGCCTCAAGTGCCCTGTCCATTATCCCACGCAGCGTATGCTCCAACAGGTGGACAAGAGGGACAGTGTCACTGATGCATGCACTGTCACTGCTCACCATCCTCGTGGCCTCCTCAAATGGTGAGAGGACAGTGCATGCATCCCTGATCATGCTCCACTGACGTGGGGAAAAAAAAACAAGCTCCCCTGACCCTGTCCTGGTGCCGTAGTCGCAAAGGTACTCATTGATGGCCCTCTGCTGCGTGTGCAGTCGCTGCAGCATGGCCAACGTTGAGTTCCACCTGGTGGGCATGTCAGATATTAGGCGGTTCTTGGGCAGGTTCAGCTCCTTTTGCAGCTCAGTCAGCCGAGCACTGGCATTATAAGATCGGCGGAAATGCACACAGACTTTCCTGGCCTGCCTCAGGACATCCTGTAAGCCTGGGAACCTGCCCAAGAACCGCTGCACCACCAGGTTGAGGACGTGAGCCATGCAGGGCACATGGGTGAGCTGCCCCTGTCGCAGGGCGGAGAGGAGGTTGGTGCCATTGTCAGAAACGACCATTCCTGGCTTAAGCTGACGTGGCGTCAACCACCTCTCGGCCTGCCCCTGCAGAGCTGCCAGAACCTCTGGCCCAGTGTGGCTCCTGTCCCCCAAACACACCAGCGCAAGCACGGCATGGCATCTTTTTTGCCTGCGTACTTGCGTAGCCCCTTGTACGCCTACGAGCACCGCTGGTTCCAAGGACAGAGCACTGGAGGAAGAAGAAGAGGAGGGGTGGAGGAGAGAGGTGTGTCACAACCAGTAGCAGTAGTCGCGTTTGGAGGCGTGGTGGCGGGACAACCTCCAACACTACTGCACCTTGTCCTGCATCCCTCCCAGCTGCCAATAGAGTGACCCAATGGGCCGTGAAAGAAAGGTACCGTCCCTGTCCATGCCTGCTGGACCATGAGTCAGCGGTAATATGCACCTTACCGCTGACCGCCCTGTCCAGCGAGGCATGGACATTGCCCTCCACATGCCGGTAGAGAGACGGAATCGCCTTCCGCGAGAAAAAGTGGCGTTTGGGAACCTGCCACTGAGGAACCGCACATTGAACAAACTCACGGAAGGGGGCCGAGTCTACCAACTGAAAAGGCAGCAGTTGAAGTGCTAGCAATTTAGCAAGGCTAGCATTCAACCGCTGGGCATGTGGATGCTGGGAGTGTACTTCTTTCTACGGTCCAGCAGCTGGGGCAGGGAAATTTGCCTGCTGCATTCGGACGTCGGTGTACTGCAAGTACTTGGTTGTGACACACCGAATTCTACACCTTCAGTCCTCTCAGAGCAGCTTTCAGAGAGGACTGAAGGTGTAGTGGGGATGGAGATCCCAGCTGAGGAGGAGCAAGGAGAGGTCCGCTTAGTTCTTTGGTGTGGGTCTTTTATGTGTGCCTGCCAACGAGCTGCATGGCAGGTCGCCATATGTCTGGTCATGCTTGTCGTGCCCAAGCGGCTGATGTTTTGGCCACGCGAGATACGCTTGAGACAAATATTGCAAATAGCAGTGGTGCGATCTGCTGCACTCGTCTCAAAAAAGGCCCACACCAAAGAACTTTTCTGATAACGTGCAGAGGCAGCGCCCTGCACAGGCGGAGCTCTGCGGTGTTGTACAGTTGCTGTGCTGGCCTCTACCTGGCCTCCAGGGGGCATCCTGCCTCGTTGGACATGTGACGCCGCATCCTCCTCCTCCTCGTCCTCCTCCTCATCCTCTCTCCCTTGAGGCACCCACGTGGAGTCAGTGACCTCATCATCCCCTCCCTCTTCACCACTAGAGCAAACCTGGCAGTAAGCTGCAGCTGGTGGAACTGTACTGCCAGATTCCTCAAGCTGGGTATCGTCATCCGAGCCTTCGAATCGTTGGGCATCCTCCTGGAGCATGTACCCAACACTGTGCTCAAAGAGTTCGGGGGACTCCTCAGGAGGACATGGTGGGTCTAGGGAAGGGGTGGCTGATGATGCTCTGTCAGTACCCTGAGCCTGGGTGAGAGAGGATGAGGAGGATGAGGAGGGCTTGGTCATCCATTCTACCAAGCCTTCAGCATGATGCGGCTCCACATGTCCAGCTGCCGAAAACAAAGACGCGCGTGTCCCATGGCCACGTGCTGATGACGATGCACGACCACGTCCACGTCCACGGCCACGTCCACTAGAAACAGAGCCTGCCTGCCCTGTGTTCTTGGCTCTGCACGCTCTGCCTCCCCTTGGCGGTCTTCCAGCCATTGTAGTCGGTAGTCCTGTGGTTGCTGCTGAGAAGAAAATATAGGAGCTCTGTGTGATGCCACTAACACACTAGAAGTCCTATGGGTGCTTCTGCAAAGAAAATAGAGGAGCTCTGTGTGATGCCACTAACACACTAGAAGTCCTATGGTGCTTCTGCAAAGAAAATAGAGGAGCTCTGTGTGATGCCACTAACACACTAGAAGTCCTGTGGGTGCTTATGCAAAGAAAATAGAGGAGCTCTGTGTGATGCCACTAACACACTAGAAGTCCTGTGGGTGCTTCTGCAAAGAAAATAGAGGAGCTCTGTGTGATGCCACTAACACACTAGAAGTCCTGTGGGTGCTGCTGAGAAGAATATATAGAGCTCTGTGTGATGCCACTAACACACTAGAAGTCCTATGGGTGCTTCTGCAAAGAAAATAGAGGAGCTCTGTGTGATGCCACTAAACACACTAGAAGTCCTGTGGTGCTTCTGCAAAGAAAATAGAGGAGCTCTGTGTGATGCCACTAACACACACTAGAAGTCCTATGGGTGCTTCTGCAAAGAAAATAGAGGAGCTCTGTGTGATGCCACTAACACACTAGAAGTCCTGTGGTGCTTATGCAAAGAAAATAGAGGAGCTCTGTGTGATGCCACTAACACACTAGAAGTCCTGTGGGTGCTTCTGCAAAGAAAATAGAGGAGCTCTGTGTGATGCCACTAACACACTAGAAGTCCTGTGGGTGCTGCTGAGAAGAATATATAGGAGCTCTGTGCGATGCCACTAACACACTAGAAGTCCTATGGGTGCTTCTGCAAAGAAAATAGAGGAGCTCTGTGTGATGCCACTAACACACTAGAAGTCCTGTGGGTGCTTCTGCAAAGAAAATAGAGGAGCTCTGTGTGATGCCACTAACACACTAGAAGTCCTATGGGTGCTTCTGCAAAGAAAATAGAGGAGCTCTGTGTGATGCCACTAACACACTAGAAGTCCTGTGGGTGCTTATGCAAAGAAAATAGAGGAGCTCTGTGTGATGCCACTAACACACTAGAAGTCCTATGGGTGCTTCTGCAAAGAAAATAGAGGAGCTCTGTGTGATGCCACTAACACACTAGAAGTCCTGTGGGTGCTTATGCAAAGAAAATAGAGGAGCTCTGTGTGATGCCACTAACACACTAGAAGTCCTGTGGGTGCTTCTGCAAAGAAAATAGAGGAGCTCTGTGTGATGCCACTAACACACTAGAAGTCCTGTGGGTGCTTATGCAAAGAAAATAGAGGAGCTCTGTGTGATGCCACTAACACACTAGAAGTCCTGTGGGTGCTTCTGCAAAGAAAATAGAGGAGCTCTGTGTGATGCCACTAACACACTAGAAGTCCTGTGGGTGCTGCTGAGAAGAATATATAGGAGCTCTGTGTGATGCCACTAACACACTAGAAGTCCTATGGGTGCTTCTGCAAAGAAAATAGAGGAGCTCTGTGTGATGCCACTAACACACTAGAAGTCCTGTGGGTGCTTCTGCAAAGAAAATAGAGGAGCTCTGTGTGATGCCACTAACACACTAGAAGTCCTATGGGTGCTTCTGCAAAGAAAATAGAGGAGCTCTGTGTGATGCCACTAACACACTAGAAGTCCTGTGGGTGCTTATGCAAAGAAAATAGAGGAGCTCTGTGTGATGCCACTAACACACTAGAAGTCCTGTGGGTGCTTATGCAAAGAAAATAGAGGAGCTCTGTGTGATGCCACTAACACACTAGAAGTCCTGTGGGTGCTTCTGCAAAGAAAATAGAGGAGCTCTGTGTGATGCCACTAACACACTAGAAGTCCTATGGGTGCTTCTGCAAAGAAAATAGAGGAGCTCTGTGTGATGCCACTAACACACTAGAAGTCCTGTGGGTGCTTATGCAAAGAAAATAGAGGAGCTCTGTGTGATGCCACTAACACACTAGAAGTCCTGTGGGTGCTTATGCAAAGAAAATAGAGGAGCTCTGTGTGATGCCACTAACACACTAGAAGTCCTGTGGGTGCTTATGCAAAGAAAATAGAGGAGCTCTGTGTGATGCCACTAACACACTAGAAGTCCTGTGGGTGCTGCTGAGAAGAATATATAGGAGCTCTGTGTGATGCCACTAACACACTAGAATCCTATGGGTGCTTCTGCAAAGAAAATAGAGGAGCTCTGTGTGATGCCACTAACACACTAGAAGTCCTGTGGGTGCTTATGCAAAGAAAATAGAGGAGCTCTGTGTGATGCCACTAACACACTAGAAGTCCTGTGGGTGCTGCTGAGAAGAATATATAGGAGCTCTGTGTGATGCCACTAACACACTAGAAGTCCTGTGGGTGCTTATGCAAAGAAAATAGAGGAGCTCTGTGTGATGGGACTAACACACTTCAAGTCCTATAGGTGCTTCTGGGAAGAAAATATAGCTCTGTGTGTGTAATGGGACTAACACACTTCAAGTCCTATAGGTGCTTCTGGGAACAAAGTATAGCTCTTTGTGTGTAATGGGACTAACACACTTCAAGTCCTATAGGTGCTTCTGGGAAGAAAATATAGCTCTGTGTGTGTGATGGGACTAACACACTTCAAGTCCTATAGGTGCTTCTGGAACAAAATATAGCTCTGTGTGTGTGATGGGACTAACACACTTCAAGTCCTATAGGTGCTTCTGGGAAGAAAATATAGCTCTGTGTGTGTAATGGGACTAACACACTTCAAGTCCTATAGGTGCTTCTGGGAAGAAAATATAGCTCTGTGTGTGTAATGGGACTAACACACTTCAAGTCCTATAGGTGCTTCTGGGAAGAAAATATAGCTCTGTGTGTGTGATGGGACTAACACACTTCAAGTCCTATAGGTGCTTCTGGGAAGAAAATATAGCTCTGTGTGTGTAATGGGACTAACACACTTCAAGTCCTATAGGTGCTTCTGGGAACAAAATATAGCTCTGTGTGTGTGATGGGACTAACACACTTCAAGTCCTATAGGTGCTTCTGGAAGAAAATATAGCTCTGTGTGTGTAATGGGACTAACACACTTCAAGTCCTATAGGTGCTTCTGGGAAGAAAATATAGCTCTGTGTGTGTAATGGGACTAACACACTTCAAGTCCTATAGGTGCTTCTGGGAAGAAAATATAGCTCTGTGTGTGTAATGGGACTAACACACTTCAAGTCCTATAGGTGCTTCTGGGAACAAAGTATAGCTCTTTGTGTGTAATGGGACTAACACACTTCAAGTCCTATAGGTGCTTCTGGGAAGAAAATATAGCTCTGTGTGTGTGATGGGACTAACACACTTCAAGTCCTATAGGTGCTTCTGGGAAGAAAATATAGCTCTGTGTGTGTAATGGGACTAACACACTTCAAGTCCTATAGGTGCTTCTGGGAAGAAAATATAGCTCTGTGTGTGTGATGGGACTAACACACTTCAAGTCCTATAGGTGCTTCTGGGAACAAAATATAGCTCTGTGTGTGTGATGGGACTAACACACTTCAAGTCCTATAGGTGCTTCTGGGAAGAAAATATAGCTCTGTGTGTGTAATGGGACTAACACACTTCAAGTCCTATAGGTGCTTTCTGGGAAGAAAATATAGCTCTGTGTGTGTAATGGGACTAACACACTTCAAGTCCTATAGGTGCTTCTGGGAAGAAAATATAGCTCTGTGTGTGTGATGGGACTAACACACTTCAAGTCCTATAGGTGCTTCTGGGAACAAAATATAGCTCTGTGTGTGTGATGGGACTAACACACTTCAAGTCCTATAGGTGCTTCTGGGAACAAAATATAGCTCTGTGTGTGTGATGGGACTAACACACTTCAAGTCCTATAGTGCTTCTGGGAAGAAAATATAGCTCTGTGTGTGTAATGGGACTAACACACTTCAAGTCCTATAGGTGCTTCTGGGAAGAAAATATAGCTCTGTGTGTGTGATGGGACTAACACACTTCAAGTCCTATAGGTGCTTCTGGGAAGAAAATATAGCTCTGTGTGTGTAATGGGACTAACACACTTCAAGTCCTATAGGTGCTTCTGGGAAGAAAATATAGCTCTGTGTGTGTAATGGGACTAACACACTTCAAGTCCTATAGGTGCTTCTGGGAACAAAATATAGCTCTGTGTGTGTAATGGGACTAACACACTTCAAGTCCTATAGGTGCTTCTGGGAACAAAATATAGCTCTGTGTGTGTGATGGGACTAACACACTTCAAGTCCTATAGGTGCTTCTGGGAACAAAATATAGCTCTGTGTGTGTAATGGACTAACACACTTCAAGTCCTATAGGTGCTTCTGGGAAGAAAATATAGCTCTGTGTGTGTAATGGGACTAACACACTTCAAGTCCTATAGGTGCTTCTGGGAAGAAAATATAGCTCTGTGTGTGTAATGGGACTAACACACTTCAAGTCCTATAGGTGCTTCTGGGAAGAAAATATAGCTCTGTGTGTGTAATGGGACTAACACACTTCAAGTCCTATAGGTGCCTCTGGGAACAAAATATAGGAGCTCTGCCTGCCTGCCACGAACACACTACAAGTCCTATAGGTGCTTCTGGTAACAAAATATAGGAGCTCTGCCTGCCTGCCACTAACACACTACAAGTCCTATAGGTGCCTCTGGTAACAAAATATAGGAGCTCTGCCTGCCTGCCACGAACACACTACAAGTCCTATAGGTGCTTCTGGTAACAAAATATAGGAGCTCTGCCTGCCTGCCACTAACACACTACAAGTCCTATAGGTGCTTCTGGTAACAAAATATAGGAGCTCTGCCTGCCTGCCACGAACACACTACAAGTCCTATAGGTGCTTCTGGTAACAAAATATAGGAGCTCTGCCTGCCTGCCACTAACACACTACAAGTCCTATAGGTGCTTCTGGTAACAAAATATAGGAGCTCTGCCTGCCTGCCACGAACACACTACAAGTCCTATAGGTGCTTCTGGTAACAAAATATAGGAGCTCTGCCTGCCTGCCACGAACACACTACAAGTCCTATAGGTGCTTCTGGTAACAAAATATAGGAGCTCTGCCTGCCTGCCACGAGCACACTACAAGCCCCTCTTTGTCAATCAATCTTTGTAACTGAATCTATCTAACTCAATCTCTGCAAGTGAATCTCTCTAACTATCTAAATGCAGCAGAGTGTCACAGAAACAGCCTGCTCAATCTGCGCCGGAACAGCATGTGACCGGCGCAGACGGCGTGGCGGCGTTTTATAGGGGGGGGCGTGTACTACAGCCCCTGAGCTGTAATTGGCTACAGGCGTCCTGCCTGTAGCCAATTATGGCTCTTCGAGTTTCCGGGGCTGTGATTGGCCAAGCATGCGGGGTCACAGTGCATGCTTGGCCAATCATCAGCCAGCAATGCACTGCGTCGGCCGCGCCGGCCGCAATGCATTGCGGGGCCGCGCGCACCACACCAACGTGATGCGAGCGGCCAAAATAGTTCTGGGCTCGCCGAGCGAGCGAACGCCCGGTGCTCGATGCGAACGTGGGTTCGCATCGAGCACCGGGCCCATCCTTACTGTGGACATCTGATTGTGATACATACCGTAGCTATTTACAAAGCTTTCTAGCCTTTGTTTGGCATTTTCAGAGATGACCGATACATGGCTAAGAATAATGGTCAGGGCAGCAGCACATGTTTAATATATAATGTGCATAGCTAATGTAATTTGTGAGCATATTTCCTCTGTATTAATGGTAACAATGTGTGTGTTTCTTCTTGAACTTAAGAAATGCACTAACTTCAGTTTGACTGCTAACAACAGAACCTGAAATGAACGAAAAAGTCAGAACAATGTACAAATAAGCAGGAGAAAAAGGTTTTCTGTCTTACAAGATAGTCAGTAATATAGAGAATTTTACACCAGTGCGGTTTCCTTAATCTTCAGTTGCTTTACGTTGGATCTCTGCCATGGGATATAAAACAGTTTATTCATTCATTTGAAAATTATTGTGGTAAAAGTTATGGAATTACTCATCCACGGGACAGGCCCTTACCTATATTTCGGAAGTAGTACTTGCATCAGAAAGGCTGTTTAGAATGAACTATTCCTGAACTTTAAGCTATGCATTTAGCAACTGCTGCAAATAGCATCATCTACTGAAGTAGGTGCACATTTGAAACAACATATTCAATTACCATTTTCTAAGCAAAATCATTTTTCTGTGATTCAGCACAGGTTCTTTGAGATCTTAGTTTAGAGGTTCTTGAAGGAGAACAAGATGAGTATACAGAGGAAGGGATTAATCAATTTTAGGGATTACTTCTGTAGTTATGTTTGGTTAGTGTTAGACATGTTTTCATGGGTTAAATTATAGGGTAGGAGGTTGAGATGTCAAGGGCTCACTTAAGGGATTAAGTATAGAGGAAGGTTAAGGATCAGTTGCTTACTTGAAGTGTTAAAAGATATGAGAGTTAAATGTAAGAATGAAGGGCTTACCTTATGGGCTAAGTGGGGAGGACAGCAAAAATCAAGAACTCAACTTAGATTTTATAGGATGATGGGGTAAGAATTTAGGTCCCACTTTAAGGGTTGAGTGATGGGAGTGATAAAGCCAAACCAACCTGTAAATGAAACTGTACACTTACCTTTCCAGCGGGTGTATTATAATGGTGTACCCTCCTAAAGAACTTTAGGATCCTGCTGATATCCAGCACTTCTGGGTGAGTTGGACAACGTGCAGGGTCATAGGCAGTATACTCATTGCCTCATGCTAATGTTGCTTAGGGATAACCCTAATGCCCCGTACAAACGATCAGATTTTCTGACAACAAATGTTGGATGTGAGCTTGTTGGCAGGAAAGTTCGACCGTGTGTACACAAGTTTGTCGGACAAAAGTCCAAAGTACAAACACGCATGCTCGGAATCAATGCTCACCAAAGACATCATTAGCAGAAGGAGCCCAAAGGGTGGCGCATGACTATTGAACTTCCTTTTTATCGGCTCGTCGTACGTCTTGTATATCACTACGTTCGTAATTGTTCGCCAACATTTGTGTAACCGTGTGGAGACAAGTTGGAGCCACCACCCTCAAACAAAATTCCACGGTTTTGTTGTCGGAAAGTCCGATCGTGTGTACGGGCATAATGCTGCTCTAATACTATTCACCCAAGGGCAGGGCATCACCAGGAGACAGATATACTCACAAGGAAAGTTAAGTGTGTTTTAATGCTAGATTTTATTTCAAAGAAGATTTAGCTTTATGTTTACAATTGTAATTTGAAAATCTGCATTGCCAGCACCAGGTATACAGATACAGTGTCTTGGAAAAAACATTTTATATTAGATCCAGATAGCATATATAATTATTACATCAGTAAGCTTAGTAAAAAGTATATGTAAATCCCATCACTATAATCTAAGTTTTAGCATGTTAAAGCTGAACACCAGCTATGATATTAAAGGGGTTGTATAGGCAGAAGTTTTTTTTTTTTATCTTATTGCATTCTATGCATTAAGATAAAACGCCTTCTGTGTGCAGCAGCTCCCCCCCCTCCCCCAGCTCCCCTAATACTTACCTGAGCCACATCTCTATCCAGCACTGTCCACGAGTCCCTTAGCCATCCGGGACTCTCCTTCCTGATTGGCTGAACACAGCAGTGGCACCATTGACTCCCCCTGCTTTCAATCAAACACAGTTAGCCAATCATGAGCAAGAGGGGGCAGGGCCGGGCTGCAACTCTGAATGGATACATGGAGCTGCAGCTCGGCTCTGGTGCCCCCATAGCAAGCTGCTTGTTGTGGGGGCACTCAACAGGAGGGAGGGGCCAGAGAGCTCCAGCCAGGGACCGGAAGTATGTATAACTCATACCTAACAGACTGCTGAGGAAACTGTCAATCTCTGTAGTAGTCAGCAACACTACAGTTGAACGCCACAATCTCTTGGGTCCTGTGCGGAGCGGCTTTCCCTCTGCACGCTGACCACAGAGGGTTGCTTGCTTGGCATTGCCACCATTAACGGAATGCCTTGAATTTTTTCAATGAATACAAGGCATTCTCTGATTGGACAAGGAGGAGATCATGATGTCAACCCCCTCCTCTTCACTTCCTCCAGTCAGAGAATGTTATGCATTTATTAAAAAGATACAGGCCTCTCTGTAACTGGAAGCAATGCTGAGCAAGCTGCACCCCATCTGGTTTTTACTGCTATCCAATGCCCATCCATGGAGATTTTTCATCACTTCCTGCCCTGCTGGCAATGTTTTACCGGAGGTCAATGAGAGGAAAGCTCCATCTACAACACAAAAAGAAAAAAAAATAGAAGTAGAAGTAGGCTAAGCCTCTGTCAGATTTTTATTTCTGTTTGTGTTACTGCAAACACTTGCAGATTTGTTCTCACTTCCTGTCAAGTGAAACGTTGTCAATGAGTCAAAAAATGAAGGAAAATCTCTCCAGCTGAGGCCCAGATAGCAGTAAAATCCTGGTACTCTATCCAAACTAAAAATGTGTTTTGACTTTAAACACACTTTAATATTTGTCTCTGATAGATACCATTAGTTTCCACTGGGAATTCTAAAACTTTACTAAAAAAAAGTATATATTCAATCTGTCAATCTCAGTAATTTCTTTTAAATTAAATGGAAGGTGGGAAACAGAATATAGTAAACGATATCTTTTACTATACTATGCTCATCAGGAATTCATGGCACAACTTCAAAGATCTGCATTATTATTGGGGTTACAGGAGTATCACTGCATGCTTTACCCTCATCCCATTGGTTGAATTTGATTTACTTTAGTGAGTATTTTATTACAATAACTGGATTCCTATACACTCATGAAATGCATAGAAAACATAACCTTTAATTCTGCTCTAGAAAATCCAATACAGATTTCTAGTACTGGTAACAAAGGTTTTTCAAGTTGCTGAGTTCTAATTTCCTTTAAATTTGTCCTATATGAAAGTTGGTGCTAAAACTTGACATTTTATTGACAGAAAATATAGGATTCATATGGTGTGGTTCATATGTCTGTGCACTTTACAGTCAGTATGTGCAGTAAAAATGATCAGTAGTAGTCTTTGTATATGGCTGAGTATCTAGTTAAAAGATGCATTTGCTTTTGTTCACATACGTATTAGATTTAGTTTAGCAAACCTGAGACAATTCATTTTTTTTAGTGAGCAATGACTGCAGCAAGTACTATGCTTGAAGTCTACACTTGAACAGTGTTGGTCATCTTACTTTAAAAAAGTAATTAGTTAAGTTACAAATTACTTCTCACAAAAAGTAAATGCGTTAGTAACTCAGTTACTACATTGGAAAAGTAATTAGTTACGCAGCAAAGTAACTGTGACTTTTTTTTTAAATATTCTATATGTGTAACTAAGGGGCGGGTCTAGTATTACTGAAACCAAGGGGCGCATTTATTATTATTGTTATATATCGTGTAACCAAGGGGCTGCTCTATTATTACTCTAACCAAGGAGCAGATCTGTTATAGCGTGTAAGCAAGGGGCGGGTCTATTATTATTATATTGTGTAAAGGGCGGATGGCTACAGAAGAGGGCGAATGTTAAATTAATGGGCAGAGCTCGATAGTTTCATAGTTAGTAAGGTTGAATAAAGACACCAGTCCATCCAGTTCAACCTGAGTGAGTGTCTACAATTGTCCCCATCCCTGTACATTGCACACTCACTTTGGTCCCTACCCTCAAGGAGCCCACAATCCAAGGTCCCCATTCATATACTAGGGCCAATTTTTGGACAGAATCCAATTAACCTACCTGCATGTCTTTAGATTGTGGGAGAAAACCAGAGTACCCGGAGGAAACCCATGCAGGCACAGGGAGAACATGCAAACTCCAGGCAGGTAGTGTCGTGGTTGCCAGCGACCCTTCTTACTGCTAGGTGAGAGTGCTAACCACTACACCACTGTGCCGCCCTAAACCTACACCTACACCACTGTGCCGCCGATATATAACAATAATAAATGCGCCCCTTGGTTACAGTAATACTAGACCCGCCCCTTACTTACACGATAGACGCACCCTTGCAGAGTAGCACGAGCATCAGGAGCGTGCGGCATGGCCTCGTACAATTACATGTTAACTGCACCTGCGTGGTGTAGAGTTCACTCAGAGCTGTTTAGGTTCGGCAATTTTCGGAAGCTCCGTAGTCCTTCGTACTGCGCAAGCCCTGAGCCTGCGCAGTACAGGGGTCCTTATCCGGCGGGGAAACTTTTTCAGCAGGACACCGTAATTACACTATTGCCAATTAGTGGCAGTAGATGTAATTGGGGTAACTAAGCCAAAGTAATGGGAACTGAGTTACCATGAGGGGAAAAGTAATCAGTTAGATTACTCGTTACCCTCTAAAGTAACTCTAAAGTAACTGCGTTAGGTAACTAGTTTATTTTAACTCAGTTTCTTACATCACTGCACTTGAATATTATAACATGACAAGTAGGATACCAGTTTAATTATTAAGATGTAGGGGGTTATTTACAAAAGGCAAATCCACTTTGCACTGCAAGTGCACTTGGAAGTGCAGTCACTAAGGGGTAGATGTGAAATGAGTGGAAGCTCTGCTGGTTTTATCATCCAATCATGTGCAAGCTAAAATGCTGTTTTTTATTTTCCTTGCATGTCCCCTGCGGATCTACAGTGACTTTACTTCCAAGTGCACCTGCAGTGCAAAGTGGATTTTCATTTAGTAAATAACCCCCAAAGTGTTACTAATCCCAAATGTCCAAATATATATTATAATCATGAAGCCACACTTACTTGCATCCCTGTATGCTAATTTATATTATATATTATATTGCTATATTGCCACTATGTTCTATTTAACATAGGATGGATTTCTTTTTTTTTTTATCCCCCAACTACCATTTTTGTAGTGGTTCCATTTGGTAGTGGGGTCTCTATGGAGCCACCGCAAGTTGTGCACTCTCCCCGGGATACACATATACTTGCAACTGCTCTGTGCACAGTGACAAAGAAAAGTTGCAGTTCAAGAGAGCGTGTGATTCTGTCCACTGTCTTGTCCACCTGGACAGTTTATGTCATTACTGATGTACTGCACATAAAGCATAACCAACACAGGTATAAGAACTAAGGAAATAACACATTATGTAAACCATGCAAATGTGAAAAGAAAAAAAAAAAGTGAAATGCTTTGAAACTTCGGTTCACATGTGCAGTATAATATGCACAAGTGCTCATGACACATGTATTCTTGGCATCAGGGCTTCAGTAAGAGATAGGATTAGTGCTTCCCCCAACTCGAATATATTAAATATTCAGAAGTAGATTTTATGCAAAGTAATGGAATTCATAAAGAGAGATAGGTATGGTTTTACAGAGGGTTTAATACTACTTTAATACTAATTTAATGCACAACAGATTCAAAATGCAGTCTATGAATGATTTACTATGTACATATACAGCTAGCCTGTAAATGGTAGCACACAAATTACATCATTGCGGCTCCAGCCAATCACAGCGCCGGAGCCGCGATACCCGGTTGTAAAGTGCCGGCGGGTGCTGTGTACGGGCGCTGCAGCGGGGTCTTTGGTCTCAGGTGAGTATTACATAATGAGCTAGTATGCTATGCATTCTAGCTCATTATGCCTTTGTCTTGCAGGTCTTTTTTTTTTTCATGTGGGTTTACAACCACTTTAAAGGATAAGTTTAGCTTTATGAATATGTTACAAATGCATTTAGGGTGAAACACGTAGCATGTTCAACAACCCCCCCTGCCGATCCCCCCTCACCCTCTGTCACAATTTGAAAACAGGGTCATTCATTCACCGAGTTCTGTGAATGAGTAAACTACAAATACCATCTGCCATTGTTGCAGATGGCTTGTAGTTCTCAATGAACTGTGAGGGAGCTGATGAGCACTATTGTATTAGCTGAAACACGGTAGAATGTTTTACACTGTCATTTTATATGTAGTTAATAAAGATTTCTCCTGAAGATCACACCGAATAGCCAGCTATGAATGCCATGGACTGTTTGCATCGGGAATTGAACATCGCAGCAGGCCTTAGAATTCTGGATACAGCATTTGAGCTAGGGTATGGTTTTGCTTTACCAGATGTCATCCATTTAGAATTTACCTCTACTTTAATATGGATGTCAGACCAGTTGGGGGAACTAATTCATTAATCAAATTGAGACCTATAGGAAATCTTTCTAGTGACTCCTGGCTTGCCCTGCCTATCTGTAATAACCCCCCCCCCCCCCAACCACACACACACTATTGGCTATCATCTGTACAACTAGCTTTTCTCCATGGACAGCAATGTTTTCAGTTTTTTTTCCAACTTTCTTCCTATGAATTTGTTATAATGTATAATGCTTCATTGTCTGCAGAGGTCTAACAATATGTGAGCCTGAGGAGTGTGAATAATGTGTGAAATCTCTAGCATTTATTGTAGTATTTAGAAATCTTCTGAAGTTGTTATGCTTAATTGCCTAGTTATCTTTTGCATCTAAAATATCATATGTAAATAGTAATGTATCCCCTTAATAAGTAGGAGTTTCTGTAAGTTCAGTCATTAACATAGATATGTATGTCACTGTTATGCCACGTACACACGGTCGGACTTTCCGACGTAAAATGTGCGATCGGAGCTTGTTGTCGGAAATTCCAACTGTGTGTAGGCTCCATCGGACAGTTTCCATCGGAATTTCCGATCTGGTTCTCAAATTTTTCGTCAACAAAATCCGTTTGCGTAAATTCCGATTGTGTGTACACAATTCCGATGCACAAAGTGCCACGAATGCTCAAAATCAAGCAGAAGAGCCGCATTGGCTATTGAACTTAATTTTTCTCGGCTCGTTGTACGTGTTGTACGTCACCGCGTTCTTGACGTTCGCAATTTCCCCCCAACTTTGTGTGACCGTGTGTATGCAAGACAAGTTTGAGCAAACATCCGTCGGAAAAAATCCATGAATTTTGTTGTCGGAATGTCCGATCAATGTCGTGTGTTGTGTGTACGCGACATCACAGTTTACAATAAAATTATGGAAAACCACTTCCCAAGAACTTTTTTAGGATGAATGCCACACTTGAACTATTAACATAACTATGGGTAATAAAAACAGATAAATGTGCAAAGACAGCCTGTTTTGATATCTTCAAGCCCAATGTATAATTACTAGGCAAAGCATCCAAAGATGACTAATGCCAGGTACAGACTCTTAAATGTGCTTTCCAGCATTGCTAAACTCAATTTCTAAAAGCCAACAAGCTGTTGTTAAGATGGGTGTTACTTATAAAATAAATCTCCATTTTTAATGGATGAAAGTCTAAAATGTGTTATGCTGTATTAGGCAGATACTGGATTCTTCAGTTTAAAAATATCTGCACACAATTTTTAGAGAAACATGAATGTTTAATTTCTGATGGATCTCTATCTCCCTCAGACCACTTAAACAAATACTTGTTCATTCTAATGTCCCATCTTTGATATATAATATTTATCCTAATCATTAAAATGTATGTTTATGCCAAAGATACATGATTTTTGCAAAAATTTTAGCTGCAAGTGAAGTTCTTTATTGTAATTGTAAAACATGCAGGAAGGGATCCAATACAAACAGAATATTTGGATACTTTTCTTGTAAACTCCCTTTAAGTGTACGTGTCTGCTCTCAGGCCAGTTATTTTTTGGACTAAAGTCCTGCCAGTGCACCTGTACCTCTATGAATACGAAGTTTTCTTTTGAACTGTAATCACCATATTTATCGGCGTATAACACGCACTTTTTCCCCTCGTGTGTGCGTATTATACACTGATCCCTGCTACTTGGAGTGGAAGGAGGGGACGAGCATCGCTGGATTACACAGAGCCGCGATCTCCTGTGTATCCGGCGCTGTCACACACGGACGTGCCCCCCTGCCTCGGCACAGGCCACTGCTCTGTCCATTATATAAGCGGGCGGGACTGTGAGTGACTGAGTGCCCGATACACAGGAGATCGTGGATCTGTGTCATCCAGCACTGGCGTGGCTGCAATCATCTGCAAAGGCGAGTCTGCAGATGTATACTAAACAGGCTGCAATCATGGGCATGCTAAAGGCTGCAGATGGGCATATTAGAGGCTGCAGATGGGCATGTTGGAGGCTGCAATAATGGGCACATTAGAGGCTGCAGATGGGCATGTTAGAGGCTGCAGATGGGCACTAAACAGGCTGCAATAATGGTCACATTAGAGGCTGCAGATGGGCACTAAACAGGCTGCAATAATGGGCACATTAGAGGCTGCAGATGGGCATGTTAGAGGCTGCAGATGGGCACTAAACAGGCTGCAATAATGGGCATATTAGAGGTTGCAGATGGGCATAGATCAGGCTGCATTGATGGGCACTGGTGAGGCTGCAGAGCACTGACCCTTATTTTAATTTTTTTTTTTTTCTGAAACTTCCCTCTTAAATTTAAGGTGCGTGTTATACCACGGTGCGTGTAATACACCTATAAATACGGTAAATGCACATTATACTAGTAAGTTGGCACCTCAAAAGGTCACTTCCAGAAACCCTTTTTTTCAGTTACCTAAATGAGTAGAATTAAGAGTAGCAAAAAAGAAAGCCAGATTGAACAGTGGCAACGTAGACATATCAGATAGCCAAGCAGAAGTATCAGCTTAGTATTAGCTTGATTGACCCCAAACAGAGGTTGTCCTATCTTGTGTATCAGCTGTGACAGCTCAGTTGGGCTGATAGGAAGGTAAAATGGTTCATTCCCACAGCCTCAAAGCTGAACTCGGATGAAAACAAAAAAAATCCTTACTTGCAGTGGGGCTACTTCTACACTACAAGGGTTAACTGTTTATATCTAGGTGGACCAGGTATAGTTCTACCCTGCAGCCTCTTATTCCATGCTTTCCAGTCACCTAAGTTCCTTGGACATCATTAAAGCCTAGAACACACAACCCGAATGTCTGACAGCATCGGACGGTTCAATAGAACCTTACCAACATTTGATTTGTTTGTACTGCAGTGGGTCCAACAGAAGCCGGCCGTTCATTGAAGGGGCATACCAATCAGCTCCCAATCAGTGCTCTCTGCCAATGGTGGGGGAGCTGTTCATGAATGTAAGGACGCCAAGGGACAATCCACTGCTGAAATGTAGGGGAGCCCCATCTGCCTGGTGAGTGGGGGATCAGATAAGTAAAAGTGCTTTTCTTGTCCCCTAGAGTAGTTAACCCTTGCAGTGTGAGAAAAAAAATTGATTATTTGTAATTAGCTGCTCCTGGAAATTGCAGCTAGTACAATGTACCATAGTGTGTTTACATTTAACAAACATGGCACAGGAACAGTTGTTTTATGGGATCTGTGGTGGGATAGAAGGATCTGTCCACAGGCCTTAGCAGCCAATCAGCAACACTACTTGTGCACATACCCCACCTCTGCTGTGACCTCATTACCTATACCAAGTCCAAAGCTACTATACTAACCAGTTAAGGACATCAGACAAACACCAAATGCCCAAAAGTTCTGCTAAGCACACTCCTGAGAAGTATTGGTTTGACAACTCTAGAGTAGTTTTTTTTTACTTGTGCCCCTGTCACTATAAAATGCCCACCCATTTGTCCCATTATAGCATTCTGTATGCATAATTCTAGAACAAAATATTCATACAGCAGACGTGACTTCTATAGCGACTGAATGTTTAAACAGTGTTGGTCATCTTACTTTAAAAAAGTAATTAGTTAAGTTACAAATTACTTCTCCCAAAAAGTAATTGCGTTAGTAACTCAGTTACTACATTGGAAAAGTAATTAGTTACTCAGCAAAGTAACTGACTTTTTTTTTTAACTCTGCAAGGGGCATCTATCGTGTAACTAAGGGGCGGGTCTAGTATTACTGTAAGCAAAGGGCGCATTTATTATTATTGTTATATATCGTGTAACCAAGGGGCTGCTCTATTATTACTCTAACCAAGGGGCAGATCTGTTATAGCGTGTAAGCAAGGGGCGGGTCTATTATTATTATATCGTGTAAGGGGCGGATTTCTACAGAAGAGGGCGAATGTTAAATTAATAGGCAGAGCTCCATATATAACAATAATAATAAATGCGCCCCTTGGTTACAGTAATACCCTTAGTTACACGATAGACGCCCCTTGCAGAGTAGCACGAGCATCAGAAGCGTGCGGCATTGCCTCGTACAATTACATGTTAACTGCGCCTGCGCAGTGTAGAGTTCACTCAGAGCTGTTTAGGTTCGGCAATTTTCGGAAGCTCCGTAGTCCTTCGTACTGCGCAAGCGATGCGCCTGCGCAGTAAAGGGGGTCCTTATCCGGCGGGGGAACTTTTTCGGCAGGACACCGGAATTACACTACTGCCATCTAGTGGCGGTAGATGTAATTGGGGTAACTAAGCCAAAGTAATGGGAACTGAGTTACCATGAGGGGAAAAGTAATCAGTTAGATTACTAGTTACCCTCTAAAGTAACTGAGTTACGTAACTCAGTTTATTTTAACTCAGTTACTTACATCACTGTGTTTAAAGTACCATATAAAAGCTGCATTGGCATTATCTTTCTGTTACGCTTTTGTTTCTTCTTTTTTATGCTTTTATACCAACAGAATGCACACAATTTTACTTCACAGCTACTGCTTATATTTCCATGAATCCTCTGACAGGTTTCTTCTTGAAAGAAGCCACAGACAAAGGCTTCATGGACCTTCCCTGTCAAGCTACCCTGCATTATTATGCTTTTTATTCTTCACCATAAAAAAAGATCCCTTGATTCATGTTTGACTATTTCCCTTATAGACTTTATAACAATTATCCGTTTAAATTCCAAACTAAATCTCTCCATGGGATGATACACCTGAATGCATTGCCTAGAAGTAAGTTAACATGTAGGCACATGCTGCCTTCTTACACACAGCATACAGACATAACAACATCCTAAATTGAGCAGGAGAGAAGGGAGAACATGAAGACCAAGATGTGGCAGGGTGAGATATCTGTGGAAATAAACATTTTCCTTATTCACAGAGACACTATTGTTTTTTGCTTTCTTGAACAGCACGTAAACCTTGAGTCGTAAAGGCAATAACCAGAAAAAAAAAAAAATATATATATATATAGTGCATCCGGAAAGTATTCACAGTGCTTCACTTTTCCCACATTTTGTTATGTTACAGCCTTATTCCAAAATGGATAAAATTCATGAAATACCCCATAATGACAACGTGAAAGAAGTTTGTTTGAAATCTTTGCAAATTTCTTAAAATATATTTTTTTTTAAAATCACATGTACGTAAAGTATTCACGCCGGCCTTTGCCATGACACTCAAAATTGAGCCCAGGTACGTCCTGTTTCCACTGATCATCCTTGAGATTTTTCAACAACTTGATCGAAGTCCACCTGTGGTAAATTCATTTGATTAACCACTTCAGCCCCCCCGGAAGAATTTGCCCCATTAACGACCAGGCCATTTTTGTAATACGGCACTGCGCCAATTTAACTAATAATTGCGCAGTCGTGCGATGTTGTACCTAAACAAAATGTATGTCCTTCTTTCTCCACAAATTTTCTTTTGGTGGTATTTGATCACCTCTGCGGTTTTTATTTTTTTGCGCTATAAACTAACAAAGAGCACCAATTTTGAAAAAATATATAATTTTTTTACTTTTTGCTATAATACATATCCAAAAATATATATAAATAAAAATGTATTCATCAGTTTAGGCCAATATATATTCTTCTACATATTTTTGGTAAAAAAATATTGCAATAGGCGTATTTTGATTGGTTTTCAAAAGTTATCGCGTCTACAAAATAGGGGATAGGTTTAGGGACTTTTATTTTTTTTATTGTTTTTACTACTAATGGCGGTGATCTGCGATTTTTAGCGGGACTGCGACATTGTGGCAGACAAATCTGACCCAAAATGACACTTTTTGGGGACCAGTGAAATTATTACATTGCATTTTTATAGCACTGATCAATGTAAAAATGACACTGGCAGAGAAGGGGTTAACACTTGGGGGGCGATCGAGGGGTTAAGTGTGTTCCCTGGGTGTTCTCTAACTGTAGGGGGGGGGCTACCAGTGACATGACAAAGATCAGCAAGTGAACATGTTGTCAATGTCATGTGGTGAAAGCAGAAAAAAATGTGCATCGTAGTTTGTTGCGTATGCGGCTGTGAAGCCCATGGTGACCCAAAAGCTTCTACAATGGTCACATGAACATCAGAACTGGACTGCAGAGCAATGGAAGAAGTTAGCCTGGTCTGATGAATCACGTTTTCTTTTACATCATGTGGATGGCTGGGTGCGTGTGCGTCACTTACCTGGGGAAGAGATGGCACCAGGATGCGGTATAACAAGGCAAGTTGGCAGAGGCAGTCTAATGCTTTGGGCAATGTTCTTCTGGGAAACCTTGGGTTCTGCCATTCATGTGGATGTTACTTTGGTGTCCATGCCTCAATGGGTCAGGGCTGTTGGCTGTTTTAGCAAAAGCAATATTAGGTGGATGGTCATAATGTTATGGCTGATTGGTGTGTGTGTATATATATATATATATATTAGCAAGAGCCACTGGACATCCAGTGCAGTCATAGACATGGAATTGTACTCTCATTTCATGTCATTCTAATCCTATTTCAGTTTAAGAATAACTTTAATATAGGAACACTTATTGACACCTGCTAGTTACTACACACAGTGGGGTTGATTATTAAAGCAATTAGGTTATTCACTTTAAGACCCCTTTCACACTGCCAGTGTTTTTCAGGCGCTACAGCGCTAAAAATTGCGCCTGTATAGTGCCTGAAAAAAGCTGCTCCATGCACCCCGGTGTGAAAGCCTTAGGGCTTTCACACTGGAGCGGTGCGCTGACAGGGCGTCACAAAAAGTCCTGCCAGCAGCTTCTTTGGAGCGGTGAAGGAGCGGTGAACTCACCGCTCCTCCCCCGCTGCTCCCCATTGAAATCAATGGGGGCAGCACTGCGATACCCCCGGCAAAAGCCGCTCCGGCAAAACGCCACTCCGGCGGCATTTCACAGGCGGATTTAACCCCTTTTCGAATAACGCCGCTAAAACGATGGTAAAGCGGCGCTAAAATAGCGCTGCTTTGCCGCCGATGCCGGCCGCGGCTTGGTGTGAAAGCCGTCTAAGAGAATTTGCTTAGTGAATGTGGTGAGGTTTCATTTTGTAAAGAATACCTAATCACTTCCAAAGAAAATTAAAAAAAACATTTTTGCTTGCACATGATTGGATGATGGATTGGATGATGGAAGTCAAAAGAACTTCACCTTATTCACTAAGCTCTTAGGCAAGTTCCCTTGAAAAGTAAAACTACAAAGTGAACAGCCTATTTGCTTTCAATATATCAACCCCAGTATTTCTACACAAACAAACGAATTGTCTTTTCTTTTAAATCAAATTTTTTTTTTTATTGTTCTCTCTATATAGAATAGTAGAAAAAGCATGCTGGTATAAGGGAATTTTGCCTATAAAGTGTATTTTCTTGCAATGCCAATACGCATCGGTGCCAGCTTTACTCTTTGCCCTTTTAAGAAATAGACATATTTTTATTATTTGCTTTTAAAGAGAGCAAAACAAAATGAAGCATAAGCAGTAAAACACTCCTGAACAATTGGTACCATTGAATGTCTTGGCAGTATTCCGATAAAACAAACTTGGTTTGCTAAACCATCCATGTATAGCAATTCCTTATAATCTGGAAATCTGCCAAGCATCTGCACACAAAGCACAAAATGAACTTTATGATTTAACTCAGGTAAAAGGATTGAGAAGACCTCTGACATCTAATAATTTCCCTCAATATTCTTTTTCATTAACCCCTTTGGAAAAGCAGTATCCTATGACAACTCCAATCTACAAACATTGTGGACACTTATTATTTGTCCTAAATCGTTTAAATGTACTGCATGCCAACTATCAGTACATCCCTAAGCATTTTGCCAAATATATTTCATAGATGGATTAACTTTTTTGGCATGACATGTGAAGACGTAGGCTGATGAAATCCATCTTGAATTTTTAATTTAGAAAATATATGTTTCTATAAGGATTTATTTCCTGTGGTATAGAGGGCAACTATGTTTCCCAGAGGCAATGAATTCATTTTTTTTTTTTTTAAATTACATTTAATATGCAGTATACAATAGTAAAAATCAGTCAGAAATTCAAGAGATCAAAAATGCAATCAATCATTTAAACCAAGGATAACATTTTATATAAAACTTTTTCTGAAGGTCATTGCTTTTATTTAGCCCAGGTTTTCTTTTCAAATATCCAGTCATATAAAGGGAAATTAGGTTTTAGTTTTTCTTCATTCTGACAGTAAGCCCCCGTACACACGGTCGGAAATTCCAACCACAAAATCCATCTGATTTTTTCCAACGGATTTTGTCCGAAACTGATGTTGCATACACACGGTCGGACGAAGTTGTCAGAAAATCCAATCATTCTGAACGTGGTGACGTTCGTTGCATACGACGGAACTAAGTAGAGGCTAGTAGCCAATAGCTTTGGTCTCATAATTTGATCTGAGCATGCGTGGCACTTTGTTCGTCGGAATTCTCTACACACGATCGGAAAAAGTCTGATCGGATTTTGTTGTCGGAAAATTTTGAGAGCAGGATCTCAAATTTTTTCAGTCGGAAAGTCCGATGGAGCCCACACATGGTCGGATTTTCCGACAACATGGTCCGGTCGGAATTTCCGACCGTGTATACGGGCATTAGAAATAAATCTCAAATTAGTTGGCCAATCATCGATACATTATTTGGTAAATTTTTTTAATGAAAAGCTGATGAGACCTTGACGGTACAAAGCTCTAAGCTAATAGTAAGCTCTAAGAATACTCATTCAAAGCAGAGATGGACAAGCAAATAATAAGATACATGAGTTTGAATTATGCAATTTAACTTGTATCTTCTGGAACTGAGACTCTCTTTGTCTAACAAGATGTCCCCAGGTCCATAGCACAGGTACCTCCAGATACCTGTCCTCATGCTCCCTCTATCTTCACAGTGTCCAAATGTCTTCAAAGTCTTGATGTTTTATTATGAAAATATTGACAATATTTCATAATCAATATCTGACTTATGTCATCCAACCTTATGCATGTTTCTGTTGGCTTACACGTTTCATTGACAGCCTTTCTTGCCAGCAGTTCTCAGTGGGCAAAATTACCAACTTTGGTGAAAGCTGCACAGTTTGATTTTATCTGAAGACACTCATTATCTTCATAGGCAGTTTTTTGGTAAAGGCAAACCAACTCTTTAAGGAGGAATGGGCTAACTACAAACATATCTGCCCTGAATGTATCCATTGCTATATATACAATAGTATGTTCCAAGATGAAGGCACTCGTAAATTAGAATTAGGGGCCACACTCCTTCACAAGGCAGTGTGGCTACCACAAATATATTTGCAAATCTAAAATGAATCTAAAACGAAAATCTCTGTTTTTAACGCAAATTGTTAAAAATCGTATGAATTGTATGAAATCAGGAAGTGCCATTGTTTGTTTGCTGGCTAGCTGGTAAGTGTGCCCGGAAAATTGCGTATTGTGTTTGTTAATGTGATAGTTATGATCAGTGGTGGCTGGTGTTTTTTTTTTTTTGGAGGGAGGGGCGGCATACGATCACCCCACACTTACCCCATCTCGCAGGCAGCTTTCTGGGCGGCGTCACCTTCTCTCCAGCCTGTTCTCTCCGACTGCTTCCTTGCTTCACCTGATTCTCCTCCCTCCTCCTCCTGGTGGCCAATCCAATCAGATCTACTTTTGGCCAATTGGGTGAAGGGTCTCACGACCCGTTCCTGATTGGCCCGGGAGGAGAATCAGTGTTACAATAGTGAACATTCATTCGCTATTGTGGCACAACTGGGTGGGCCCGAGACCACCTTTTTTGAAGCCTATTATAGCCTCTGGCTCTACTCACATGCTTCAAAACCCCCTATTGGAATCCATGTGTCCTGCGCGTAGATCAGGGGGCCGGACACATGGATAGGGGGGTGGCACCCATGCGTCCCTAATGGACGGGCCCCCACTGGTTATGACACTTTTTGTATTGTCTTGCACCTAAATGTTGTCATTTGGAATTTATGGTCATATAGGAACATTTTTAAACATTAGGTGCATGTATAGTCAGTGTGTTGGCACACATTTACCCACATTTTAGTAAAGAACCAGGAGCAAGCTCTGTTAATACCTAATCTTTTTATAGTTTTTATGCCTGTGTGCAATTTTACATGTTACATTGGTCTTTTTTTAAAACATAAAGCTTTAATGGAACTTGCTTCTGGGTTGTAATTTTGAGTGAAGACCACAATATCATAGGTCTACCTTACTTTTACCTACTTTGAATTTTCTTTTACTTATATATTTTCATGCTGTGTATTTACTGTATCTTGTCATAGAGAATCACAGAAACAGTAACTTTGTGTTGGAGCAGTGAAGCTTGGAGCTTTGTTTTTCATACAATGTTTGATATCACTGTGGATTTCCACTACACGTTCTCTTATTATAAAAATGAAGAAAATGATAAGCATTCCCACATATGATATATCAACTTCCTTTTCATATGCAATTTATTAGGTATATATTGAACACATAATTCACTATCTGTTTCATAAGGAGGTGTTGTTCTGAGTCTCGTATTTTATCTGTGACTTTATGTAATGAAAAACATACATTTCAAGAATGCTTTTTATGTTCAGTGCAATTTTCTTACTTTTATTGTAATAGCCATATAATCGATTGTACTGTATAAGGTGTGATAGGACATGTTTATATTTAATAATGAAAGTGATTTCTTGTGACCAGATTTTTTTAAGCCAAAGGGATCAACAAACTTGGGGGAGGACCTTAGAATTTATATTGTGCAAACGTGTTAAAGAGTACAAATCATGACTGGGCTTATGACCATACACCACTGGACCAGAAAGATAGAAGCCAGGAATACCATTAAGCCAAGGAAAACTTCTCAGGAATACGGTTGCCAATACCCTCATCACTAGTTCCACCTTGATCACTCTATGAAATCAGGAAGTGCCATTGGCTCCCAAAATCCGTTCCAACTTCTCCTGATGATGTCCCATGTTAATGACGAAATGTGTAGGCTGTTACTTACAGTACGTCATTTCAGCATCAGCTGGAACGCACACTGGAGAGCCAGCGACACTTCCTAATGTCATAGAGGGATTATTAGACTGCTTGTGCATTGTGTACGTGCATTTTTAGTTATTTGTTGAGAAAATAAAATGGTTTTACACTACAGGAGGCCTCCCCTTTTTCCTTTAACATCCCTGTATGTGTCTGGTTTACCTGAGAGAGCTATACAGAAGCAAGGTGGACCAGTGGTGGCGATATTAGCAACAGTATTCCCAGCAAGTTCTACTTGGCTGGATGATGTTCCTGACTTATATCTCTCTGGTCCAGTGGTGTATGGTCATACCAGCAGGAGATTTTTCACTTTCTTGTTATTGAAAGAGTCAAATTTATCTGGTGAGTGTGAAGTGGATCCTTTGTACAGGTTAGATTGGAGCACAGTTTTATTTGGAGCACGCAGGTGTTTTAGAACACGCAACAACACATTTATATTTGATAACACTTTATTTTGAACGTTTGATACTGACTTTTGAGTACTAGCTCAGTTTTTTTTTTTGTATTTTTTTTTTTTTTACGCTATTTGTGTTTACTTCAGCAGCTGTACACATTTCTTTTATGTTATAGTTTTCATAACAGGCGCGGGTGTATTTATTATTTTATGACTGGGCTTATGCAAGATTTTGACCGTTTGTTCGATTTAGAGCTTTTTGGGAGGTCAGAAAAGGGCACGCTGACAAATGAAAAATACATGCATTCTAGATCAGCTTTTCTGAACCTTTTTAGGTTGGTTCTACAGAAAATTGAGAACTAATGTGGCAGTCATTCCATTGTTATGTGGCTTCCAATTACTGTACCTGTACTATAAAACAAATAATAATATAATCTTCCTCAAAAAAATCAGATGTTCGAAAACTGCCAAAAATAGATGGCCTGAAATTCCAAAATAACAAAAACTAAAGATCATTAAGAAAAAGTAAAAATAAAGTTTGGGCTTTTAGTATTGTTATACAGGATTTACCCAGGAATTTACAATATAAAATAAGACCGTACAGTTGCAAAATAATTCAAGTGAAGAAGGTTCGGATTGCAGCATATGGTATCATCTGGGGAAAATGACTGAAAATATTGCACTGACTCCTATCATAAACTAATAAGGTTCTGTGAAACACACAGCTTGGATAGCAGTAATGACATTCACCTGGAACCACATAGGTCAGTGATGGCGAACCTTGGCACTCCAGATGTTTTGGAACTACATTTCCCATGATGCCCAACTACACTGCAGAGTGCATGAGCATCATGGGAAATGTAGTTCCAAAACATCTGGGGTGCCAAGGTTCACCAACACTGACATAGGTTATGGGACAGAACGTCAAAATTTACACTAAGCTTCTTATAGCATAACATCAAACACACCATGTGGATTGTTTCCCTTTCTTTTAGTTATGTAGTGATGTGATGTGTGTGCCTGAGAGGGGAGTTGTATACCTTTGGCAATGTCAGTCTCATACTATACTATTTTTCTTAATCATATTCACATGCAAGATGATTTTTTATTTGCAAAGAACAATTTTGCTGTCTAATACTAAAAGGAACTGTACTCTGCCTATGTGATGCAATTGCGTGACAATATTCCAGCTATCATCCTTCAATAAAAATTTAAAAATAATAAAAAAATTAAGATAATAATAAAAATGTAAAAATGGACAATCACCAAGAACCAGGGCCAGATAAACATAGGGGCTATTGGAGTTGCAGCACCAGGCCCCCTACCATAAAATAGGCCCCCTCTCACACACCACACACAAAAAAAAACCCCAAAAAAAGATCAAGCTTCGAGGGTCGTAGCTTGGCGACCTGGGGTCACCGAGATCCCAAATCCTTCCGCAGTCTGTCAGAAGCTACATACAGAGCGGCCAGTAAGGACTGTGCTTCTTTTTGAAATCTGTTGTTTACAAGTTAAAATAATTTTTTTTGCTAGAAAATTAGAACCCCCAAATATTATATATTTCTTTCAGACACCCTAGAGAATAAAATGGTCGATGCAATACTTTATGTCATACAGCAATTTTTTGGGAAAAAATACACCTTTGAATAAAAAAATAAGAAAACAGTACAGTTAGCCCAATTTTTTAATATTGTGAAAGATAATGTTATGCCGAGTAAATTGATACCTAACATGTCATGCTTTAAAATTGCAACCGCTCGTGAAATGGCGACAAACTTTGACCCTTAAAAATCTCCATAGGCGATGTTTAAAAATGTCTACAGGTTACCAGTTTTGAGTTACAGAGGAGGTCTTTTTCTAGAATGATTGCTCTCACTCTAACGATTGTGGTGATACCTCACATGTGTGGTTTGAACACTGTTTTCATATGCGAGCGTGACTTACGTATGCGTTCGCTTCTGCGCACAAGCTCGGCGGGACGGGGCGCTTTACATTTTTTCTTCTTATGTATTTTACTTTTCAATAAAAAAAATTCCCCTTTAAGACTATTGGGCGGCAGTGACGTGTGACGTCACTTCCGTCATCCAATGGTATGTAGCTGAGTGGGGCCATCTTTCCCTCACTCAGCATCCAGCCTCACAGGAGAAAGGACCCGATCGTCTCTGCCGCTACCGATGGCTCCGGTAAGCAGTGGACACCACTGGGGAGTGGTCCAAGCAGTACAAGCTGGTCCGAACTGTCCAATAAAAATGCTGCAGTGGAGGCTCTCCTCTCACTCCAGTGTCATAGAAGAGGGAATGTATCTAAAAGACAAATGCTCCCTTAAAGCCCAGCCCTCTTAACTACAAGGAAAAACATGGGTTTTGGTGTATAAGATTTACCCACAATCCCATGTTTTTCTCACACAGCTAAGAGGGGAATGAGAATCTGCTGTTGCTGAAAATGTACTGTTATAATCAAGCTAAATCATATATTATCATGCTATATATGTTATAGCATAATAATTTATTATTTATCTATTTACTGTGAAATTACTGGTTGAAAGTTATAACTTCAAACTTCAGTAATTTGTCCATTAAGCCACCTGCTTAAGTACAGTTTTTGAAAATATAGTAAATTACCTTAAAAACAATATATAATAATTATTTGTATATTACTTACTTATGGTAATTAACCCCTTGCCACCCATGCCAATTCTGACACTTCGCTTCTACATGTAAAAATCACATTTTTTTTGCTAGAAAATTACTCAGAAACCGCAAACATTACATATATTGTTTTAGCAGACACCATAGGGAATAAAATGGAGGTCGTTGCAACATTTTATGTTACACGGTATTTGTGCAGCAATTTTTTTAATGCTTTTTTGGGAAAGAAACTGTTTCATGAATAAAAAAAAAATGAAAAAAACAGTAAAGTTAGCTTCGATTTTTATGTATATAGTGAAAGATGATGTTACGCCGAGTAAATAGATACCTAACATCACGCTTTAAAATTGCGCACGCTTGGGGAATGGTGCCAAACTTCAGTACTTAAAAATCTCCATTGGCGACACTGTAAAAAAATTTACAGGTTACATGTCACAGAGGAGGTCTAGTGCTAGAATTATTGCTCTCGCTATAAGGCTTGTGGCGTATGTAACATGTGTGTATCTGGCTGTGATACTAGCCAGTGCCTCACCAGCCACTGACCTCACCGCACGTCCCTGACTGCCAGTGAATGTGGTTGCTGTGTGGGCATGTGGAGGCAGATTTAATTGCAGAGCAGAACATTTGGTGAGTACTGGCATTCCCCTCTCCCTTCACATCTCCAAATGTCTCTCTTCTGCTGCTCTTACAGCACTGGTGCTTCTCTCTCATAGACAGTGAGGGCTGGGGGGGGCAGTCTCTGTGACATGGGACAATTTCTGTGACATGGGACAGTTTGTGTCATGTGGGACAGTCCCTGTAATGTGGGACAGTTTCTGTGATGTGGGACAGTCCCTGTGACATGTGGGACAGTTTCTGTGACATGGGACAATTTCTGTGACATGTGATGTGGGACTGTCTCTGATATGGGACAGTCTCTGTGGTGTGTGACAGTCCCTGTGACATGTTGGACAGTCACTGTGATGTGGGACAGTTTGTGACATGTGGGATGTGGGACAGTTTCTGTTATGTGGGACAGTCCCTGTGAACTGTGGGGTAGTCCCTGTGACATGTGGGACAGTTTCTGTGACATGGGACATTTTCTGTGACATGCGTGGTAGTCCCTGCGACATATGGGACAGTCTCTGATGTGGGACAGTCTCTGTGATGTGTGACAGTCCCTGTGACATGTGGGAAAGTCTCTGTGACATGTGGGACAGTATTTGTAATGTGGGACAGTCTCTGCGACATGGGGGACAGAGTTTGTAATGTGGGACAGTCCCTGTGACATGTGGGACAGGCCCTGTGACATGTGGGACAGTCTCTGTGACATGGGGGGCAGTCCTTGTGACATGGGGGACAGTCCCTGTGACATGGGGGGCAGTCTATGTGACATGGGGGACAGTCTATGTGACATGGGGGACAGTCTATGTGACATGGGGGACAGTGTCTGTAATGTGGGACAGTCCCTGTGGCATGGGGGACAGTCTATGTGACATGGGGGACAGTGTCTGTAATGTGGGACAGTCCCTGTGACATGGGGGACAGTCACTGTGATATGTTGGGTAGTCTCTGTGGCAGTTCTCTGGAGCAGTCTCTGTGGGAGCACTGGCATCTTTGTCAGGCAATCTCTGGGGGAGCCGCAGTCTCTACTCTCATAGAGATTGTCAGTGATCCCAGAGACCTTTCCAGAGCATGAAGAAGCCGTGAATTTATTTCCATAAAAAGGCCCCACCAAAATCCTCAGCACCAGGCCCATGATGCTCTTAATGCGGCCCTGCCAAGAAGCCATACTATCTTGTGGGTGAAAGGGAATTTAGTCACATGCCCCCATACATGCCCCCCAGAAGTATAGGACATATTTATTTGCTCTTAGTGGGTAAATTAAGCAGCAAGGGATCAAAGAGAGTGAATAAAACTTGCACCCCCACCATTAAAGCTAAACTATTGCTGTGTCCTGCATTGGCAAAGCATGGGTTCAGTTTCAGTATCTTCCAAAGCAATATGAAGACAGTGTTACCCAAACCGCTCCAAAATCCAAGTAAAGACCTCAGGAACCTCAGGAAGCCCACCAATTTCAGAATATACAATATTTTGTATATTCGTTTGCATCGTTTTGCATTGGCTGTCTCCTCAGAAATGTGCATCATAATAACTTGTACCTGTTTCCAGAAGAACAATGACAATATTATATTTGATAGATTGAGAGCATCTTTAAGCTATTTATAATTTTTTTTTAAGGAAGCTACTAAATTTAAATAGCATGTTAACACAAAGCAGATAAGGCGTACTAGATACTACCCTGCAGACATAAAGCATAACCAAAGGCTCCTGTATGACAGTTTAAATAAGTCCCAGATCCAGTTACTATGTCTTTCATGAGCCTCAAGAAGTGACTGAGCCAAATCCTTTTTTCATTTGTGTCTCACACTCTTCCCCTTTCAGACACTGCAATCCACAGTGGGACAGTTTTAGCAGCAGGTTTAGGTAGTCAGTTCTGCAAATCCAGAAAGCAGCGGGCAGGGCTAGGCGTGGTCAAGTGCTGATTGACAAGCTAGAGGCCTGTCAATCAGCAGTGACAAAGCTGATAGCCATTTTCCATCTTATTGTAGTGCAAGCAGGCAAAGCCTACATGAGAGTGACAATTCAGCTCTGAATTCAGGAGCAGTGCAGCATTGTAGCCACATCGTTACAGGAAGCTTCATTAGATGGACTTCACTGGCGGGATCAACTTTGCAGGGGGACTAAAATAATACTATAAGTGCAGGTGTACTTAAAATTTTGCGATTTAACAAGTCCTACTTCAATTATAAAACCTTCTATCCATACTTTTAGAAAGCTGTATACTACCTTTTACATTCAGAAATCCCCATTTATCTTCAATCACTATCCCATCATTTGTACTTCAGGATTTGAAGTCACAGATGAAATTAACAGCAATACATTGCAGGTTCAGACAACAGTCGTGTCATGTAAAACCCATCATGTTACAACATGGGCAATGTTTATCTGTTAATGCATCTATGCTACTAAATACACAGGGATCCGCCACATAATTATTATTTATAAAATAAAGATGTACATTCCTTAGAAAGTGTCCTAGAAACATTGCTAGTCTGAAAACAATAGATTAACACAAGGGTGTAACTAAAGCCATAGTAGCTTATGCAACAGCTGCAAACTGGACCTTGTGTCACATGGGGGGGGGGGGGGGGGGGGGGCATTTCACAGGGATAAAACATCCCTATAAAGGCCATGTGGTCTCATTTTCATCATAAAGGTAGCATTAGAAAATAATTTTGATAAAACTTTTGTACATAATATCCAGCTGCACGAATGGGTGAAGGCTTTATGTGAACCAGTGTTACAGAACAACTTTCTGAAAGCCAACACTTGAACATAGGTCACCCTGCCCCCCCATGTGACAGCACTTGGACCTAGTGATAGTTTGTTCAGGCACCAACCAAGCCTTGCTCTGTGGGATAGGATAGAGAGCATACCAATTTACCAAATGTCTAGATATCTGGGTATTTTAGATGCAGCAGTAAAAAGGGGGGTTGCATGCCTAATTTAAGGTGTGGCATTGTCAGAATCGCACAAAGGCTGCACACTGATGACATAATTTCATGTGAAAACTCCATGTAGAAATTTATGACTAAGCCTTTTCAAGGTAAAATGCGTATCAATGTGTTGGCTTTATTTGAAAAAGGTGTGAGGCCTTTGTGGGATTCAGGTAGTGATACAAAGAGTGTAGGGCTCTTCAAGCTGGTACCTGTTTTACCCGGGGTAGAGTTTTGAGTAGTGCATTTATCTACAAAACTGTTAGGTGTTTGCTATAGGTCTGCAGATTTGCATTGTTTTATTTATCAGTCAGCCAGTGGTGTTGCTACAGGGGGGCAAGGGGGGGGGGATTGCCTTCCCTAGGTTATTCTTTGCCCCACGTGTACCCCCATACTAAATTAAGCTGCCGCGTCAGGACAATCGGACTGTCAGATCGGGACATCTTGCAGAGCGGAAGCTGAGTGCCAGGCACTGGAACATAAACTGCTGCGTAAACTGGCACTAATACTATGAGTTAGCACTGCGTAAACTGTCACCAATACTAGGGACTATTACTGCATAAACTGGCACCAATACTAGGGGCTATTACTGCGTAAAATGGCACCAATACTAGGGGTTATTACTGTGTAAGCTGGCACCAATACTAGGGGTTATTACTGCATAAGCTGACACCAATACTAGGGACTATTACTGTGTAAACTGGCACCAATACTGGGGCTATTACTGCATAAACTGGCACCAATACTAGGGGTTATTACTGCGTAAAATGGCACCAATACTAGGGGTTATTACTGTGTAAGCTGGCACCAATACTAGGGGTTATTACTGCATAAGCTGACACCAATACTAGGGACTATTACTGTGTAAACTGGCACCAATACTGGGGCTATTACTGCATAAACTGGCACCAATACTAGGGGTTATTACTGTGTAAACTGGCACCAATACTAGGGGTTATTACTGCATAAACTGTCACAAATACTAAGGGCTCATGTTTTAATACTCACATATTTTGTGATGCTTATAATAAAGGCTTATTTCTTTTTTTCAGTGGTATGATTTAGTGGTGAAAATTATTAGTACCACCCCCCCCCTTCCTCCCCCAGTTTTGACTGTGGTATCATATATGCCCCCCTATATATTGTTCTTAGAGTCGACACTGCAGTCATTGTTTAACATTTTAACAGTTCTTAAAGCGGTTGTAAACCGCTAGCCTTTTTGTTTTTTGGGAGCCCGCAAGTTAAAGCCATAATGTGCTAGTATGCATCGCATACTAGCACATTATGTTAAACTTGCCTTTAAACAAAGCCCTCCTGCGCCAAGAAGTCAGCACTGCAGGGGCTCCCATCTTCCCCTCTCTTGCTTCAGGGTTTGCGGACTCAGGCTCTGTGACTGGCCGAAGGAAAGTCAAGCATGGCCAGTGATGTCACTGGCTGCATGTAATGCAAATATCTCGGCGCACGTTTAGGAGATATTTACACTACCTATAGGTAAGCCTTATTATAGGCTTACCTATAGATAAAAGCAAAAGATGGAAATTTACTACCACTTTACATGCAATGGGGCAACTGACAAAGATTGGTGCAGACTTTACTTGAACTACACTTCTAAGCTGAGAAAATGGAGCAGATCTTGCCCCTAATCGGCACAAGGGACACAAGCCCCTTTGTTAATTATGTGTGACCTATTCTGTGTTCTATGTCGTGTCTGTGGCAAACACAGCACAAAGAGCAGTTAAGCTGGCACTGCACCTTCTGGATCTCTCTGCCCATCTCCCCATTCAGCTAATTGTGGCAGGGAGGAGTTAACTCTGTAGGCTGTTCTCGTACATTGTGTTTACTGCATGGACAGAGGAACCTATGAGCTGTCTGCTTACAGTTCACACCCACTGTGCCAGGTGCTATCTGGCGGGGAACTGTAGCAGTTTTATATATTCAAAACTGGCACATTCCCTTTGTTAATTAGGTGCAGACCCTGAGCAAGTTTCTTTCTCCCTCTGAAGTAGAAACTGCTGTGGGTGATGCAGAAAGGCCTTAAATCTTCTGTTAATGTGGCACAGTTTCCTGCCCCATTATTATATGACCAGCAGTGCCTTAGATCCCATAGTGCACATATACTGCCATGAGGCTGTAGGCACAGGAGTGCCTAGGCACCTTCACCTACCAGGAAGTACACTGCTATTGTTCAGGTTGAACTAAAGATGAAAGTTCTACTTTTTAGGTTCAGCTTCACTCTAAATGCATACTACGGTATACATTTGTCTTGAATGAGCAGTTAACAATATCAGAAAATATGTGAACAGATATAGCTGGTTCCTACTATTCATTATTACTTGTCTTAAGCCAGCCATACATGGATTGAAATTTGTCTTGTTCAGCAGCCAGATTTCGTTCCATGTATGAGCAGGGAGTTTGTACAGAAGTGGATCTACTGATCCACTTCTGTACAACTGACCTGTTGGATTGAACGAGAAAACTGATCCACATTTGGGCTTTACACAAAGGCTCAAGCAACAGGCCTCCATTTACCTGGAATAGGTTGGAAGTATTCAGAGACAAAACAAAAGAGGACACACCAGCCTACTGCGTTACACAAAGCACCATTTAAAGCACCATTGTTTATAGCGCAAAAAATAAAAACCGCAGAGGTGATTAAATACCACCAAAAGAAAGCTCTATTTGTGGGGAAAAAAGGACGTAAATTTTGTTTTGGGGCCATGCCGCACGACCACGCAATTGTCAGTTAAAACGGCACAGTGCTGAAATGCAAAAAGTGCTCTGGTCTTTAGCCAGCAAAATGGTCCGGGGCTTAAGTGGTTAACATTTGTGTTTAACATTTTTAACATTAGATCCACTTTAAGTGAAAGAACTGAATGCTTTATTTCAGAAAATACCAAATACCAAGCTTGTTGTCTGATGTTGATTCCTTAAGACTGTAAAGCTTCTCTGTAATTGTGTAGACAAACTGATGCAGTTTAAGCCTGTTAAATTACATCTGATGTCTTAGAATTCCTTTACACTCATTGACACACAATGTATTTACTAAAGCAATATATATAACTGTGCTAATCACATAATGGCCCCTTAGCAAGTAAAACTTTGAAACCTCAAAGGTGTTGAAAGGATTATTCTCAAATGTGACTCATCCATGATACATTTCAAAGGCAACAATCTACCTTCTCTCCAATCACACAAACAATTCATTTTGGAATCTAAAGTGTTAATAAAAATACAGATTGGTATGCCTAGCACTAATCTGCCAATAATCAGAATCAGGGGTGGCCCACCTATTAAGGGCGAACAGGCGCCGCCCCTCCTATCCATCGCCGCCTCCCCCTATCCATGTGTCCGGCACCTTCCAGGACGCCGGATACATGGATTCCAATGCGGGGGGGGTGTTTTTTTGAAGCACTGGTTAGAGCCAGGGGCTCTAATAGGCTTCAAAATAGGGTGGGCTAGGGGCGTAGAGAATGCGCTCACAGCCCACCCAGGCGTGTTACATCAGCGAATGAATATTCGCTATTGAAACACTGATCCTCCTCTCAGCCAATCAGGAAGCGTGTTTCCGATTGGTTGAAAGGACAGGCGATCCTGTTGGACGCCTAGGAGGAGGAGGGAAACCACACGCTGGAAGCCGCCGATAGAAGAGAGGACACAGAGCTGCTGCATGCTGCCCGCCACCCGCTATTTGCCTAGATGGGGTAAGTGCCAGACTGCAGGGGGAGGGGGTGCCGCTGGCCGCTCGGGGGGGTTGTTTGCTGCCCCCCCCCCAAAAAAAAAAAACCAACAGCCGCCACTAATCAGAATATACATATTTCCACTTTCCTACGTACCTCCACAGTATCCTCTCAGATATGAATGGACTGTATTAAAGTGGTATAAAACCTCAAAGCAGACATGAATTATATTGCAGCTTACCAATGTGGTGATATTATATAGAGCAAAAAGGAGGCTTGTATATATATCTGTATGGATATAGATCAAATTGGATGCTGGCTGTTCAACCCCTGAACGTGTACATGAAGAAAAACGCCTCAAATAGTAAGAGACAAAAAATAGTGGGGCTCATTAAACAGTCGCATATGTCAATAAAATCAGAAGAAATAGATTAAAGAACCTTGTATGAAAAATCATATATACATTTATTCTTAGACCTTATTCCATCACATATACAGGTGAAACTTTATTTGGTACATATAAAAATAGGGATAGACTTATATAGGTTTACTCGCCGGTTCAATTGAACCGAATCGAGAATCACATACTGGGGGGGACATAACATACATAAAACATGAATTACATATATTCGTCCGGACGCCAGAGAGAACTCGTGGTATATTGCCTAGTGCTGAACCATGCAGCTTAATATCAAAAAGGTTTTATTGGTAAGGGATACCCCTACAAGACCCAAATAACTAGGCTAGATATCACGAGTACCCCTAGGGGGCTCGAGCCTATGGGGAGAAAAAACACGGGAAGAGAAGGGAAAAATATGGGAAGATAATTCCCTTGTTTTGGCCACCTCAACTTGGAAAAGGCAAAAGAGAGAGCATGAATAGTTTAAAGTGACAATATTTGGTTGATGGTTCATATACTCCTTGTTGAAATCATATGAACACTAGAACAGTCCTTTTGGGCATGATATATAGTTGTTTGTGTATGGACAGTAATTGTAGATGATCCATTGCCATTATCACATAGTAAATCATTCAATTTAGTTTCAATGGCTCTCTTAGCAGAGAATGTCCATTAGTTACTGAGTTGGATAAAGCAGTAGTTGTTTACTATGTGGTATCTTCTAATATCACTCTATATTGCCAAAGCCGTCACCATACATTACC
This sequence comes from Lithobates sylvaticus, assembly GCA_028564925.1. Taxonomy (NCBI): domain Eukaryota; kingdom Metazoa; phylum Chordata; class Amphibia; order Anura; family Ranidae; genus Lithobates; species Lithobates sylvaticus. The sequence goes on along the minus strand of CM053027.1, from coordinate 378,954,945 downwards.
GCATCCATGCGTGTTGATGATCGTCCATAGCGGGCTATGAATAGCTTGTAGAGCCCTTTCAGCTTGCTGAGAAAACGGAACGTTCAACAGGTGTTTGTATTCAGATATAGTGTCCGTATTATGTGGTGCTGCTGGTTAAGGCGGATAACCTTAATGGCTAGTTATGCAAGGATTAGAGCGTGCGTCTCTATGTTTGTCGGGTGCAGATTGCATGTCCATGCCAGTATCCGTTGGTTGTGCGGTCAAAATAGTCCAAACTGTTTTCCATGTTACTCCATCTTGGAGTCTGACTCGTGCACGCCTACAGGGGATTGCGTCATGGCGTCCGTGCGATGGTGACGTCAACGCGTTTCACAAAGGGGGTGTGTGTAGCTTCTTCTGGACGCTGTAGCGGCGTAGGAGGATTTTTATTGATGTCCCGTCCTCGTTCACACCTACCACTTAGAGAAAACTGCTGGATCAGAAAGGATAGCCCCTTGTATGTGTTTGTTCCATAGCTCAAAAAGGTGTTGATTAAATTCCTGTTTGGAAGATGACACAAAGTGTTTTGACAATCCAATTCAGGGTAATTTATAGGTTTGGATATATCATAATTAAGGATAATGGAAACTCCATTTATCGTAGTGAGAATGGTCCATTGTTTCATAGATCACCAGATATACCAATAGTGTCCAATACTTCTCTATATAGATACGGTGTGGTCCAGTTCCAGTGTTGTCTAATAGAGTGTTTTTACACAGATACCTCACTTGTCCTTATTGTTGCATCATCATTATGTATACAGGCCAAATCTGAATTTATATTATTCAGTAAAGATTGTTACATATATTTAGTGATCCTAATTTATACAATGACTGCATCTAATAGCCCCACAGTAACCGAATCAGGGTACCGGGGATGCAATCATAATAAAGAGGGATCACTTATATCTCTTTGGCTCATTATAGACGATGACTAACATACCTGGGAACAGAACACGAGGATAGACAAACTTACATAGGGATCGGATCACAACATATAGCATCTACCTAGAGGGGAGGAGAAGAGAAGGGGAGGAGAAAGAGATACCACATAGTAAACAACTACTGCTTTATCCAACTCAGTAACTAATGGACATCCTCTGCTAAGAGAGCCATTGAAACTAAATTGAATGATTTACTATGTGATAATGGCAATGGATCATGTACAATTACTGTCCATACACAAACAACTATATATCATGCCCAAAAGGACTGTTCTAGTGTTCATATGATTTCAACAAGGAGTATATGAACCATCAACCAAATATTGTCACTTTAAACTATTCATGCTCTCTCTTTTGCCTTTTCCAAGTTGAGGTGGCCAAAACAAGGGAATTATCTTCCCATATTTTTCCCTTCTCTTCCCGTGTTTTTTCTCCCCATAGGCTCGAGCCCCCTAGGGGTACTCGTGATATCTAGCCTAGCTATTTGGGTCTTGTAGGGTTATCCCTTACCAATAAAACCTTTTTGATATTAAGCTGCATGGTTCAGCACTAGGCAATATACCACGAGTTCTCTCTGGCGTCCGGACGAATATATGTAATTCATGTTTTATGTATGTTATGTCCCCCCCAGTATGTGATTCTCGATTCGGTTCAATTGAACCGGCGAGTAAACCTATATAAGTCTAGCCCTATTTTTATATGTACCAAATAAAGTTTCACCTGTATATGTGATGGAATAAGGTCTAAGAATAAATGTATATATGATTTTTCATACAAGGTTCTTTAATCTATTTCTTCTGATTTTATTGACATATGCGACTGTTTAATGAGCCCCACTATTTTTTGTCTCTTACTATTTGAGACGTTTTACCAATGTGGTGACTGCATTAGTTTTCTGTTGTAGGCTTTTTTTTTTTTCTTTTTTTTCAGCTGATGATCCTGTCAGTAACATGCCTTCTGTCTTAGAGTGTATCTGCTCTGGATGGAGGAACAACAGAGACACCTTTGGAAAGTAGCATTGTCTGGGGAGATTGTAGTGTTACACTAGAAGATTTAGATGGACTTGATTAACATACTGTATTAAAGCTGAACTTCAGCTAATACTTTTCAAGCAGGTAAAGCAACATTTTTTTTCCTATGACATATATATTATATATATATATATATATATATATATATATATATATATATATATATATATTAATAAATAAATAAGGAATGACCTTTGTAAGCACCCCTTTTAGTGTTAAATGGTTTGTCTCAAATCTCTAATGCCCACTTTGCTGGACAGCTTGGTCGGTTAAAGGGAGTTAAGTAACAGACTTACTGGCTGGATCACCAGGTAAAAATAAAAGAAAAAAGCCTAAAAAATGAAAGAAAACTCCTGCAGCCATCATATCGAAGGATTTAGAACTGCAATATATTTACATTTTTGTTTTTGAGTGTAATACCACTTCAAGGTTGTAGTCATCTGGTTCCACTGCTGCCTATATGATGTGGACATTTGATTTGGGTACCAATGTTTCCACATTATCATCACCATGGATGGCCAGATCTTTTGCAGACTGTGCTGTTCACTCTTGACTATGTGGTCCAAGAAAATACATACAGACACTGACACAAGACACAAAACATACACTGTCCCAAGGCACAAACACATATTAAACTCTGTACAATGAATAGTTTCCATAAGGTTTGAGCTTCATTGGTGGGCAGTTCTTTTTTGGTATGTTCAGTGTAATTTGTTATTTTCAGAACTTTGTCAGAAATAGCATTTAAGATAAGATATTGGTTAGCATCAATAAAGCATGTCCAAAGCTGTTCAGTAAAATTGCCAGGGGGATTTTCATTCCACAACTCCTCTGGTTTTCCATTATGTGGATATCTAGCGGGTGTTAGGTCCAAGCCTGCAATTAAACAGGAACTTTTACGTCTGCCTAGTTGACAGCATGTAATAAAGACATCAGATTTTCATTTAACCCCTTGCACTAGATCTTTTAAATATATATTGGAATATAAGACTTCATTATTTTTTTTTCGGAAACAAAAGCTAAAACCCCCTGAAGGGAAGTTTACAAAACTGACTTGGAATTTTCAATTTTGAATATTCTGTCATTTCTGCACAATAGTTATAGTTGGAAGGACAAGTCCATCTGACTCAGCATTGGGAGGAATCCAACACGTAAAAATGCTCACTAGGTGATCAGTTACAACTCTGATTTTCAGTGACTGGGCTACCCTACCGTAGCTACCGCTATCACCTTTAGCTGTAGGCCATATACAAAGGTTTCAGCAGTTCATATCCAACTATTTTTGACAGTAATTTTGTATGTTCATTTCACATTACATTTTAACTAGATCATACAAATTAGAACTGAATATTCAGGATTGTTTACCTTTTCTACAAAAAGTTGTGCACCAGATGTGCATACTTGTTTCAGGTCAGATACGCAAACTATCTCCGTATTTACATACAAAATCTCCTATTGGCTGTCAAAAAATAAAAAAGAGTATTTAGTAGGCGGTAATATTGCCTCCTGAATGCTTGGCTGCCACTGCTCTACGGCCCGCTGAAAAGCAATTCACCACAAAATGCTTTGTAGAGGGGCAGCAGGGGCTGAGACCAGTGTAGACAAGCCCTAAAACTAAAGATCTCTGTAACTCTGCAGCCAGAATTCAGATTACCGCCTACTGGGTCACTTGGTGTGTGCTTCCTAAAGGCACACAGGGGTGGAATTTCTTGTTTTTTTACTAGCTGTATCAGCAATCACACTCAGACTTCCAAGGCAGGTTTGAATCTTCATGGTGGCTGTGAGAATTATTTGTAGTACTGATATTTTTTTTTTTTTTTTTACTTGATCTCACATGCTTTTTATATCTATTGAGCTATTTGTGCTTTTTCTCTGTTTCCCTTTAACAAAATACAAAATGTAACAGTTTTAATGGATAGAAATACTAATAGCCAATAGTTGAACCGACAGTTGAACTCCAAAGGCACAGAAATGAAACAAGATACTGTATACTGAAAAATAAATCAGTGAATGCAGGGCTCCCCTTTAAGCCTTTCCCATATTAATATAAAATGATTGTTTTGTAAACAGACACAAGATAAGCTAAGTCAGATAAGCTATAAGACATATCACTTCTCAGCAATAAGAACGAAGAATTAATTTAATTGAAATAGAATTAAGATAAAAGTTGAACTCGGTTTCCGGTTTATAATATTTGTGATAGAAACAGTATGCATTTGAAGTATTTTCTGATTGTGGGAGAGGATGCTCTGAAATGTCTGGAAGAATGACTTTGTAAGATGTCCTTGAACTGTAGTACATGCATATATCTTATAAGATTCATAAACTGTGATGACCATAAGTTCATTAGTAAACATTCTAGCTTCTGAGTTTCTCAATTACTCATTCTGCATAGCTGGAAGGAAATACTCCCAAAATGTTCACATCAAAACTTAGATGCTGTCTTGTACAGAGTTTGCTGATCATCTCTTTTTTTTTTTACAACAAATGGTTTGATATACTTACATTTACTATAATCTTGATTGTCCTATTGCCAACAAAAATGAATATATTCTCATGTATTACTTAGAATCAAAGCTAAAAAAATACTTATTAGTAGAACAATTTGTACACTATAATCTGTATACAAGCAGGTCTGTGCTAAGGCCAGGCAGTAAGCCCTGTTCTATTTATTAATTTAAGTAACAGTTTCTTTGAAACATGTAGTGTATTTTCCCCTGTGTTAGCACTTTTGTTCTGATAGGCCTCAAACCAGTCACAAGATTAGCTATGGCCATAGTTACCTCCATGTCTACCCTCATCAGCAAATCTCGGCAGCAGTCAGCTTTTATGTCATGAAATCAGTTTATAGAGTGGAAGAGATGATGCCTATATGTTCCATGCATTAAAAAGGTTCTTTAGGTGTAGATAAATAAAATGTAAGTCAGCCCCAGCAGGCCTACGTGGAGCTTAGAACTTTTATCAAAGGCTGTGATTTGATTGCTAACTTCCATGAATCCAATTTATCTTCTGATAAGACCACCCCTGAGTAAGGTACTGATATGGGGTGCAAGTATCCACTTTGAGGTTTGGTTAAATGGGTTACCTTCTCTTGTCATAAACATTTCCATGGCCCTAATGGACAAAACTAAAGGCACATCATCTTCCTTTCCCTGTATCTAATAGGACTGATGTGAATATGACTGATTACAGTGTTGTTCCAATGGGCTGACAACTGTTCAATGCAGGGGTCTTCAAAATTTCTAAACAAAGGGCCAGTTTACTGTCCTTTATACTTTAGGGGGCTGGACTGTGGCCAATGAGAGTAGAAAATGGCCCAGCATCACTGAGAGTAAACAATGCCTCTAAATTGGTGGTCAATGAGACCAAAAAAATAAATAAATAGCACCTGCTGTCAATAGGAGAATTGATAGCACCCAATCATTGGTATTAGTGGAAAGACCTGTGCGCTATTGTTGGTATCAGTGGGAAGATAAGTGCACCATCCTTGGTGTAATTGGGATGAATTATGCCCAAATGTTGGTGTCAGTGGGATCAATTATGCCCAACTGTTATGCCGGCTACACACGAGTGGAATTTACGTCCGAAAAATCTTGGATGGTTTGTCCAACGGAATCCTGCTCAAGCTTGTCTTGCATACACATGGTCACACAAAAGTTCTCTGAACTTTCGACTGTCAAGAACATGGTGACGTACAACACTACGATGAGCCCAGAAAATGAAGTTCAATGCTTCTAAGCATGCGTGATTTTTTGCGCGTTTGAATTGCATACAGACGATCGCATTTTCGGATAGGAACTTTTCCCTGACCGAAAAATAGAGAACATGCTCTCAATCTTTTGCTGGCTGGAATTCCGCCAGCAAAAGACCGATGGAGAATACACATGGTCGCATTTTCTGACAAAAAGCTCAGAGTTTTGCTGACGGCATTTCCGATCGTGTGTACTCGGCATTAGTGTCAATTAGAAAAATTATGCCTCATCATTGGTGTCAGTGGAAGGAATGGTGCCACATTGTTGGTGTCAGTGGAAGTAGTGCTCCAAGGTCTGGATAAAGACAGGCAGAGGGCCACATCCAGCCCATAAGCTGCAGTCTGGAGACTACTGGTTTAAAGCGACACCTACAAATGGTGAATTCGGATGGCACATAGCTTTAGCATTGTCAATTTCCAGTGATAGGAACATCATGTGCTGGTGAAAAGCACAATTATGTTAGGCAAAGAGTGGATGAGTATTATCATAAAGTGGATAATAATATTTGTTTTTCACATGGCTGACTGAAATAGATCATTCATTTGTTTGGTATGTGCTTTCTGGCAAGTCCTTATTTTAAATGATTTTCTTTAAGAGCGGATGTTGCTGTGTAAAGTTTAATGAACTCTTCACCTTAGCCTCTGAACCCTACTTAATTGTTGCTCTGCAGACATATCGGTTGTCAACATTTAACATTCCCTTTGTGTTGTATTGCACAGTTGTTATTTCTGTTCTGACACAAAACTGACAGCAGAGCTTTTGGCCACAATGCAGATCATTTAGCTGTCAATGCCCAAGGAGCTCAACAAGTGAGATTTGTGGTTTTTCTGGCCGCACAAACAAGACATAACTGGCACAGATGAGTTTTGTAATTAAGTCTGAACTGACAAATAATGAAAGATTAAAGCAAGTAAAACGAGAAGGTGCCTTGAATTTGCTGATATTTTACAACCACACATCTCAGTGATATAGGTGTTAAAAAGTTCCCTCACTTGAATGGGTGAGGCACTTTATGGTTTCTGAACAAAAATAAATAAAGTAATACTGAAATAAAGCTTGAAATGCTCGCTCTACAGAATAAAGAAGATTTGAAGTATTTTAAGCGTAAGAAGTTACAAATGTGAAAGAGGGTGTTTATAAATGTTTTTAAAAGTAGTTCTATGCTTTTTTTTTTTATACATTTTACTGGGATTTTTTAGCTATAAAAACAAAAAAACTATGGTTGTAACACCACAAAATATTAAAGGGTTTAATGTGATATTTTAGTTATGAATCATCTTTTGTCTGAGTCAACCCCTTTCTTATACGCGTTGAATACTTATACCTGTAGCCCAAAATTCTCCATGAGAATGTCGATGTGTCTTACTTGTTCCAGGTGCCAGGAGAGGGTTTATGTGCGATTCATCTACTATAAGTAGTGGTAACATAAGAATGTCAGCATTGCCTTCCCTGAACTAAATGGGCAGTAACAAGATTGGTCTCCCTGCTTAAGGGCCCTCAGGGGTCTGCAGATGAAACTGATGCCCTAAGTTATGTAGAAATACACGTTTTGGAAGATTTTTTTTTGCCTTGCTGCAAATTTATGAAAAAGAAAGACAGCGTGAGCTAAGAAAGGCAAATTTATTTTGCGTTTGGGCCATTTTTGTGCAGACTTAAGTTCAGCTTTGAACAAAATAAGCAAGTCATAAATGCATGAAGGGAAGAAGGCTACCACAAACTCTTTCCACTAGCCCTAACTTTCACTGCCATAGTAAACCTTGGTAAATAAAGTTTATATAATTTTATGGTTGTGAGAATTGGCCTGGAAAAATCTTAAAGTGGTTGTAAACCTCTGAAATGAAAATAAGCAAAGCATTTTCTTTTTATAGTGTGTACTTGCCTCAATCGAAAGCACCTAGTGTGAGTTACAAATTTTCTCTCCTTCTTCTGCTATCTGCATGATCTGCTATCTGCATGAGTAACTTCTGATCATTTATCCTGATACCCCCCTCCAGCAGGTGATTGACAGCCCTAGCTGTGCATGTTTCCCTATGAGACTGTGTAGAGGAGGTGGTGTCCATTCCATCCACTTATATTACACTCAGCTCTCCTCTCCATGCTGTGCAATGTGTGACATTAGATCCCTGCCCTTGGCCTACTGAAGTTCAGAAATGATGCGTAAACTCTGATCTTTTAGGCTTTATGTACACTAGCCTACACTGGCAGCTCCTAACTTTGAGTTTAGGAGCTTTTGGCGTTTTTTTGCCAAAGCTCCTAAACTCAACTCAATAAAAGACTATGGGGTTGATTTACTAAAGGCAAATCCACTTTGCACTACAAGTGCACTGCAAGTAAACTTGGAAGTGCAGATGCTGTAGATCTGAGAGGGACATGCAAGGAAAATAAAAAACAGAATTTTTGCTTGCACATGATTGAATGATAGAAATCAGCAGAGCTTCCCCTCATTTCAGATCTTCCCCTCAGATCTACAGCGACTGCACTTCCAAGTGTACTTGCAGTGCACATGTAGTGCACAGTAGATTTGCCTTTAGTAAATAAACCCCTTTGTGTCAATGTACACATTGGATTTTAGCAGAGTTTAGGAGCTGACACGGTTAGCTGAGCTTCAACTAGTACTGATTGGCTAATTAAATATGCAGTAGTGAACAATATATACCAAACAATAGCACCCTGCAACATAAGCACTCTGCACAGGGAACTACTCAAAGTAAGGGTTAAACAGAATCCATATAGAACATAAATCTCACAGTGCCTCACCTGTATGAAATGCATTGGCAGTTGTTCATCTGGAAATTCAAACATCTGAGACTCTATCTAAATAAAAGCGTTAGGATGAATGCCTTAGACTCCCCTTTGTACTTTTACGGAAGCTTGTTTCCTTTTCAGATTGGAATCTAACATATACCGCTATTTATTAAAACAAATGAGCAGAACCTAAGTTTGCTTACATATTTAGAAGGAAGTTTGAGATTTGCCTGCGTAGTGAAAGACAATGATAGAGGGCTGTTTTTCTAACAAGAACACTTAGAGGTATCTGTTTAAACAAGGAATATGGACATTCTTTTTGACGTATGTCAGCCAGGTGCAGAAATCAGACATCTATCTATCTATCTATCTATCTATCTATCTATCTATCTATCTGGTCTAGATACTTTTTACTTAAAGCTGGCCATACATTGATCGGAATTCCACCAGTTCAGTAGGACCTGGCAAAATTTTGATCCATGTGGGGCCATTCCCATTCGTAGGAAGTCAATCTATTGATCAACTTTTCAAGAACAGTTTTGTTGGTATACAGTATTTTCGCTAAATCCGGGCATGCAGCCAAACGGCTGCAGTGCTGATCAGTATATTCTGATGGCGGGGGAGTTGTCAGAATACAATGACACAGTCACTCACAATGGGATAGACAAGCAATTGAAAACTATAAAATTGCTAGTATTTGGTCACAAAGTAATAGTTGCATAACAGAATACTGTATAATCCACGTCTACTACAATGCGCTCTTACATTTTAGTAATAGTGAGCCCATTTATTTTTTTTTGATTCTCAATGTTCTCTTTTTAACAGGCAGAATAAAAATGACACAACTCATTGTACATATACTGTGTCATATTTTGGTATATGATGCATTCATGTGTAATGCACACCTTAGGGCTCATTCACATGGACACTCAGTCTTATGCAGGACGAAGGTCCAATTGTTTACTTTTCTTACTACCACTATTCTGTATGCAGGCAGCCAGTGCTGGGACAAGGCCATTTGGTGCCCAGGGCGAAGATGGCAAACTGCCCCCCCCCCCATGACACGATCGCGGGACACCGTCGGACATCGAGTCCGCGGGGTCCCTGTTAGTGGCCCAAAAGTACCGCTTAAATAGTGGTAAAGCGCCGCTAAAACTGGCGGCACTTTACCACTAATGGACTCGCCACCCCAGTGTGAAAGAAGCCTTATAAAAAATGTAAAAAAAGTCAGTGGCGGCAGTGGACATTGCAAGGACTGCACACGACCCCTGTCCATGCTGCATTACACATACTCCAACCTGTCATACAGCTATGCCAAGTATATTTATGCAACCTCATGTACCTGATCCCACCAGGAAGCCGACACTGTGCATCGCTAGAACAAACATATTACAGCGCACACATGCAAAACTGACATTTACCTCCAGCAAGGCTATTTAAAAGCACCTAGACAGACATTTTCAAAAAACATTATCAAAAAATATGGGGATTTGGTCACACCATATTGCTATATGGTGCTTAAGCCCACTTACTGCGACAAAGTACCCCATGATTAGTGGGTCCTACACTATCCATAGATCGGGAGATCCTGCTTCTCTGAACCAAGGGAGCTATACTCCTCTATATGGGAGAACATGAGGTCTCCACCCATGATACAGGTGGTCACTAATTGAGGTACTTACTGAGTGGGGTGCTCCACCCAAAAGTATTTGGTCAAAATCCATACAATAGACAAAAGAGATATTTGGGGGGCACACCCTAAAAAATGCATAAAGATGGTGCTGCCATAAGACCATACAACAGAACAAACATATTACAGCGCACACATGCAAAACTGACATTTACCTCCAGCAAGGCTATTTAAAAGCACCTAGACAGACATTTTCAAAAAACATTATCAAAAAATATGGGGATTTGGTCACACCATATTGCTATATGGTGCTTAAGCCCACTTACTGCGACAAAGTACCCCATGATTAGTGGGTCCTACACTATCCATAGATCGGGAGATCCTGCTTCTCTGAACCAAGGGAGCTATACTCCTCTATATGGGAGAACATGAGGTCTCCACCCATGATACAGGTGGTCACTAATTGAGGTACTTACTGAGTGGGGTGCTCCACCCAAAAGGATTTGGTCAAAATCCATACAATAGACAAAAGAGATATTTGGGGGGCACACCCTAAAAAATGCATAAAGATGGTGCTGCCATAAGACCATACAACAGAACAAACATATTACAGCGCACACATGCAAAACTGACATTTACCTCCAGCAAGGCTATTTAAAAGCACCTAGACAGACATTTTCAAAAAACATTATCAAAAAATATGGGGATTTGGTCACACCATATTGCTATATGGTGCTTAAGCCCACTTACTGCGACAAAGTACCCCATGATTAGTGGGTCCTACACTATCCATAGATCGGGAGATCCTGCTTCTCTGAACCAAGGGAGCTATACTCCTCTATATGGGAGAACATGAGGTCTCCACCCATGATACAGATGGTCACTAATTGAGGTGCTTACTGAGTGGGGTGCTCCACCCAAAAGGATTTGGTCAAAATCCATACAATAGACAAAAGAGATATTTGGGGGGCACACCCTAAAAAATGCATAAAGATGGTGCTGCCATAAGACCATACAACAGAACAAACATATTACAGCGCACACATGCAAAACTGACATTTACCTCCAGCAAGGCTATTTAAAAGCACCTAGACAGACATTTTCAAAAAACATTATCAAAAAATATGGGGATTTGGTCACACCATATTGCTATATGGTGCTTAAGCCCACTTACTGCGACAAAGTACCCCATGATTAGTGGGTCCTACACTATCCATAGATCGGGAGATCCTGCTTCTCTGAACCAAGGGAGCTATACTCCTCTATATGGGAGAACATGAGGTCTCCACCCATGATACAGGTGGTCACTAATTGAGGTACTTACTGAGTGGGGTGCTCCACCAAAAAGGATTTGGTCAAAATCCATACAATAGACAAAAGAGATATTTGGGGGGCACACCCTAAAAAATGCATAAAGATGGTGCTGCCATAAGACCATACAACAGAACAAACATATTACAGCGCACACATGCAAAACTGACATTTACCTCCAGCAAGGCTATTTAAAAGCACCTAGACAGACATTTTCAAAAAACATTATCAAAAAATATGGGGATTTGGTCACACCATATTGCTATATGGTGCTTAAGCCCACTTACTGCGACAAAGTACCCCATGATTAGTGGGTCCTACACTATCCATAGATCGGGAGATCCTGCTTCTCTGAACCAAGGGAGCTATACTCCTCTATATGGGAGAACATGAGGTCTCCACCCATGATACAGGTGGTCACTAATTGAGGTACTTACTGAGTGGGGTGCTCCACCCAAAAGGATTTGGTCAAAATCCATACAATAGACAAAAGAGATATTTGGGGGGCACACCCTAAAAAATGCATAAAGATGGTGCTGCCATAAGACCATACAACAGAACAAACATATTACAGCGCACACATGCAAAACTGACATTTACCTCCAGCAAGGCTATTTAAAAGCACCTAGACAGACATTTTCAAAAAACATTATCAAAAAAATATGGGGATTTGGTCACACCATATTGCTATATGGTGCTTAAGCCCACTTACTGCGACAAAGTACCCCATGATTAGTGGGTCCTACACTATCCATAGATCGGGAGATCCTGCTTCTCTGAACCAAGGGAGCTATACTCCTCTATATGGGAGAACATGAGGTCTCCACCCATGATACAGATGGTCACTAATTGAGGTGCTTACTGAGTGGGGTGCTCCACCCAAAAGGATTTGGTCAAAATCCATACAATAGACAAAAGAGATATTTGGGGGGCACACCCTAAAAAATGCATAAAGATGGTGCTGCCATAAGACCATACAACAGAACAAACATATTACAGCGCACACATGCAAAACTGACATTTACCTCCAGCAAGGCTATTTAAAAGCACCTAGACAGACATTTTCAAAAAACATTATCAAAAAATATGGGGATTTGGTCACACCATATTGCTATATGGTGCTTAAGCCCACTTACTGCGACAAAGTACCCCATGATTAGTGGGTCCTACACTATCCATAGATCGGGAGATCCTGCTTCTCTGAACCAAGGGAGCTATACTCCTCTATATGGGAGAACATGAGGTCTCCACCCATGATACAGGTGGTCACTAATTGAGGTACTTACTGAGTGGGGTGCTCCATCCAAAAGGATTTGGTCAAAATCCATACAATAGACAAAAGAGATATTTGGGGGGCACACCCTAAAAAAATGCATAAAGATGGTGCTGCCATAAGACCATACAACAGAACAAACATATTACAGCGCACACATGCAAAACTGACATTTTACCTCCAGCAAGGCTATTTAAAAGCACCTAGACAGACATTTTCAAAAAACATTATCAAAAAATATGGGGATTTGGTCACACCATATTGCTATATGGTGCTTAAGCCCACTTACTGCGCAAAGTACCCCATGATTAGTGGGTCCTACACTATCCATAGATCGCTAATCACAGGCAGTGAGACATTTCCCGGTTGGTGCAGCCGCGGATCGGGAAATGTCTCACTGCCTATGATTAGCGCTGCACAGTGTCGGCTTCCTGGTGGGATCAGGTACATGAGGTTTTGAAAATGCCCAAGCCCATCCAAAGTGGTTAATTACCAATTGTATCAGTAATATGCAGCATGAAGGGGGTTAATGTGTTGCCACAGGTCACTTTAGTCACATTAGTGACTATTGTCAGTTAACCCCTTTATGCTGCATTAGTGACAAAAGTATCAGTGCTATGCTGCAGCATAAAGGGGTTAACTGACAATGGTCACTAATGCATTAGTGACCAGTGGCAACACATTACCCCCCTTCATGCTGCATATTACTGATTCCATTGGTATATAATATCACCTCTCCCCTCACCCCAGAGTTAGCCGGTGTCTGTACATGTTCATCTGCTTACTATTGCTGCACTGCCTGGTTGATTCCACTTCCTCTTGGTCGCACTCACTGTTTATATATATATATGTATGATTATATATATATATATGTGTGTGTGTAGTAGCATTGTACAGGGGACGCGCACGGGGGAGGGGATGGCAGAAGCATGATTTGCATTCTGGGTAGAGGAGGAGGGGCGGCAGGGCAGAGGACTGGAGAGGCGAAGTTACGATCAGAGCCGAGAGCCAGGGGGAACAGATTTCGACGGGGAAACCATTCTCGGCACAACAACGCAGCTCTCTACAGTCCTCTCTCTCTTCCCGCCTCCCAGTGACGTCACGCAGGGACTCGGAAGTGCCTCGGGCGGAGATCACTCCACAGCTCCGCCTGACAGGGAAGGATAGATCGATAGACCAAGTCCTATTCCTGTGCCGGGTGCAGGAGCGCACTCGGCACATCCTTGCAGGCAGCTGTGCAGGATTGTAGCGCGGCCGTTCACAGTATAATCACAGTATGCCCAAAACATTTTAAGCAGCACACTGCCAGCACTGCGCCCCCCTTCCCATGGTAATTTGTTTCGCCCAGGGCACCCGCCCCTTCCGCCCCCCCCCCCCCCCCCCCTTGTACCGGCCCTGCAGGCAGCCCATTGAAAGTGAATAGGGATGCATCAACTGTAAAGATTCACTTGCACAGCTAAATTTGACAGGTATACATGTAAACATGTGTCTAATAAGATAATATTTATCTTTCCGGGTAAGTGTATTTTATGCTTTGTGACCTGCACTGTTTAGTTAATGTTGCCCAGCAGAAGTGGTGTTGTCTGAGAGGTAACGGTTAACTTTGCTGGCCAGGTTTTCCCAGGCTTTTCAAAGAAGTACCACCCTCTGCTGGAAAAAACATATAAAAAGGAGAACTGTATCTATGTCAGGGGCCCCCCATGGTTCCTGTATACTCTCTGCATGAGAAGAGGACAGTGCATCTGAGGGTATAATCAGGCCACTTTTTCACTTAATCGCCCCTTGTGTCAGCCCAGTCAGGGTTCCAAGGGTATGGATTGATGTTGCAGAATGGACTTAGAGACTAAGGGACTTACTCACCTACAGTGTTTAAGGTGTGACTACCTCATGGGGCAAAAGGGAGTACCAGGGGAACAACTAAAGGGCACATATATGTGCACTTGTATGTGTATGGAAGATCATTTTGAGAACTGTTATCTTTAACTACTTCAATAAAATAACTGGAGAATGCTATATTACGTTTGCTAATGACTACAGTAATAGTGTCATGTGCATAAGCAGCAAGCCAGTCGGGAAGCAGGTAACATGGCAGGGGTGACAGGAGCCCTGGTAGTGAGGGAGCTTAGTGCCTAGGCACCTTCCCAGGTTGTGGCACTTGGGCGCAGCAAGTTCAGGGATAGGTGCATGGACCCAGACGCACAGGTGGTAAAAAAAATTGTACTATATTGTACTGTATTATTGTACACTAAAAATAGGTTTAGAAAGTTGAAAGAGCAATAAAGGGTTTAGGACCTTCAGTATGTAATGTTTAATTGCTATATTTGTACCCACTGAGAAGATTTATTCTTACTACTGAACCAATGACCACCTGTCAGGTAAGGGGACACAGAGAGCATTGAAGACCTAACCTTGCCCCATTCTATTAAAAAGAAATGTGTTCAAGGCTATTCTCATGAACAATTGTATCAGGACAATATGCAAGTGGAAATCTCCCTAGTCGGGACATAAACAGTAAAAAAAATCTCTACTGTATCGTATATTAAAGATAGCGTTTTGTCTGGAAGTCCATCTCAGCTCTTACTTATTAATCCAGCAGATAAATCTATCGACATCTTCCAATAAGACCCTGTAGCCATCTAAAAAAAATGTAGGTAAAAGCACAGATAAATTAAGTATTTTAAATGCTGCCTTGCACTGTTTTCTCTTTTCACACACAATCTTTTATTTACTTGCAGTGTGCCCTTGAACTTTAAGTTTGACTACTCTAGGAGAAGTCAATTTCCTAGCACAACCCTCTTACCTCTATACATTTCATAGCCCTCTCCTCTTGTGGGAGTGCCTATTTACTCTCTGCGCTGGCCCAGCTCCTACACCCTTTCTTCACCTCTCTACATATTCTTTTGTGTAGCTGCTGGGGAGGAGCAAGGGAGAATACAATATAGCATCTTTTGAATGACAACTGTTAAGCCCCATACACACGGTCGGATTTTTGCATGGATTCTGTCCGATCGGACAATGTTGTTGAAAAATCAGACCGTGTGTATGCACCATCGGACAGTGTACGTCGGATTGTCCGACGGACAAAGTCCTATCTCCTGCTGGATAGATTTCCCGACAACACGGTCCGATCACACCAAATCCGATCGTGTGTACGGTTGTCCGACGGACAAAGTGCTACGCATGCTCAGTTCACATTACAAGACCAAAGCTATTGGCTATTAGCCTCTACGTAGTCCCGTCGTACGCAACGAACGTCACCACGTTCAGAATGATCGGATTTTCCGACAACTTTGTCTGACCGTGTGTACGCAAAACCAACATCGGACAAAGTACGACGGACATGATCCGACGGACCTGGTCCTCGGATAATCCGAGCGTGTGTATGGGGCTTAAGTCTGCTGGGGCTGCCAACTTCACATCCGAGATCGCAGCACCCAGCAGTAGTCTCACAGCTTTTGGATGTTTACAGGGAAGCTCAGTTTCAGAAAACCTAAATATCCTCCCTTGCAGTGGGCTGCGCACCCACTGCAGGGGTTAGTTGCTCCTTTAATTCTACGGGACTTGGTAAAGCGCTTACTTGATACCACATACTTTCCTGATCTTCTGCTCCTGCAGGTTCCCTTGCACTGTTAGACTGGTCCCCACAGCCTCTTCTCCCCAATGCTCCAGTGGTCTTCTGACTATGCCCTTCATTGGACATGAGGACATCGAGGAACAGTCTATTACCAGAGCATGGGGAGAGCAGTCTTACAGGGAGCAGAAGATCAGGTAAGCAAATCTGATTTTCTGTCCTCTAGACATACAAGTGAAGATTTTTAGGTTTTAAGCAAAGTCAACATACTCAGTTTCAGCTCCATTTTACAAATTACATCAAGTACTGAGAACATGAGAAGGTAACCTTCAGCTTTATATTTACTTAGTCTTATTTTTACTTCCAGTTTTTCTGTGTAGAGGTTATACATCATGAAATCCTATGAGGTATTATACCTATATCATAACTGAAAAACCTAGACTGTGAAGGTCGTTATATGATGGAGTAGCCTCAGGCAAGGAGTCTGCAGTTAATGACAGACGAGTCTCAACAGTGTACAGCAAGGTGTCAAGACTAAGTCATGTCTTCAAACAGTCAGTGTGCATTCCAGACTTAAAAGATGAGGCTTTGTGTAAAGCTTCTTGTCTTTTTTTTTCTCTACTCACTCTGGAATGGGATAAAAGTACTTGTGTCCTTCAGATAAGGAGGGGGATTCACCCAAGCACTAATCTAGCAGCTCCTGCACTTCCTTTAGCCATTACGTTTTCTGCTAGTGTGGAGAGTTTACACATAAACGTCGGTTTGGCTAAAAATAATTGCTCAGTAGATATATACTTAAAATTTTTTATTTAATCATGTAAATGGCAGGAACTTATCTTAACACTACAACAAAGCTGAACATTTTGTCGATTAAACTCAGGAAACTGTCATTTTAAATTAGTTCCTGTCCGAAAGCAGATAAAATAAATTTGTGTGAGTGTATGTACACACACACACACTCACTAAGGATAATTAGGCCCCTTTCACACTTGTGTGACTTGTCATGCAACAAAGTCGTATGACAAGTCGTACCCCATGATTTCCAATGAGTACCATTCATATCTTCAAGTCGCAGCGACTTCAAAGTAGTCCCTGCACTACTTTGGTCTGACTTTGATGTGAATTGAGGTCCATAGACCTCAAGATTACACAGGCATTGTTTCAAGTCACATTAAAATCTCGGCATAAAAGTGAGGCAAAATCACATTACTTTCAGGTTGCACAAGTGTGAAAGGGGCCTAAGATAGACACTTAATAGACCAGAGGTAGGCAACCATAGAGAGATGGAGATCTACTTGAACAACACTGATAAAGTCAAAGATCACTGGGCACTGTGTCCTGTTGTGAGGGCCGGTTCACACCAGAATGCAATGCAAGAAAGGCATGTTCCAGTGTGTTTCCTGCACCGTGTTCAAAATGCACTGCCTTTGTGATCTACTGTGGGTGATGATACATTTTTAACCCCAAATGTAGAAAAAAAATGCAGTGGACATAAAAAAATGTATTACAAGAGAGTGCAGGGTTTGGAAGTGCACTACACTCAGAATGCAAGGTTCAAGAGTGCGTTACGCTCAGAATGCACAGTTTAGGAGTGTGTTACCCTCAGAATGTAGGGTTCAGGAGTGCGTTACACTCAGAATGCAGGGCTCAGGAGTGTGTTGCGCTCAGAATGCAGGGTTCAGGAGTGCGTTACACCCAGAATGCAGGGTTCAGGAGTGTGTTGCGCTCAGAATGCAGGGATCGGGGGTGTGCTACGCTCACAATGCAGGTATAAGAAGTGTGTTATGCTCAGAATGCAGGGATCAGGAGTGTGTTATGCTCAGAATGCAGGGATCAGGAGTGTGTTATGCTCAGAATGCAGAGATCAGGGGTATGTTACGCTCAGAATACAGGGATCAGGAGTGTGTTATGCTCAAAATGCAGGGATAAGGAGTGTGTTATGCTCAGAATGTAGGGATCAGGAGTGTGTTATTCTCATAATGCATGGATTAGGAGTGTGTTATGTTCAGAATGTAGGGATCAGGAGTGTGTTATTCTCATAATGCAGGGATTAGGAGTGTGTTACACTCCGAATGCAGGGATCAGGAGTGTGCGTTAGGCTCAGAATGCAGGGATCAGAAGTGCATTACACTCAGAATGCAGGGATCAGGAGTGCGTTACACATTACCAATGCAGGGTTCAGGAGTGCGTTACACTCAGAATGCAGGGATCAGGAGTGCGTTATGCTCAGAATGCATAGACCAGGAGTGTGTTACGATCAGAATGCAGGGATCAGGGGTTCGTTATGCTCAGAATGCAGGGATCAGGAGTGCGTTGCGCTCAGAATGCAGGGTTCAGGAGTGTGTTACGCTCAGAATGCAGGGATCAGGAGTTTGTTATGCTCAGAATGCAGGGATCAGGAGTGCGTTGCGCTCAGAATGCAGGGATCAGGAGTGTGTTATGCTCAGGATGCAGGGATCAGGAGTACGTTAGGCTCAGAATGCTGGGATCAGGAGTGCGTTACACTCAGAATGCAGGGATCAGGAGTGCATTATGCTCAAAATGCAGGGATCAGGAGGGGGTTGCGCTCAGACTGCAGGGATTGGGGGTGTGTGATGTGAAGGGTGGTAGAGGACACTGCTATTGGGTGACCCAGCCCATAGCAGTGTTCACTGCCACCTTCACATCACCCCTCCCCCCACACACACACACAGTACTGTCCCCTTTCCTCCCATTGCAGCATTCCATTGCATCCTACATGTGCACATGAGACCAAGAAGCAGCACAGTTCTGGACAGGGGGTGGGAGGAGCTGGCCAAGTGCATTTTCATTGGTTAACTAAAAAAGTTAACTAGAAAAGTTAACTTGGCCAGCTCCTCCACCTGCCCTCTGTCCTGAGCTGTGCTGCCTCTTACGCTCCGCTGTTCACTGATGACAGCGGGGGAGGAAACAGAAGGTGAGAGAGAGAGGAGGACCGAAGGCTCGGCAGAGGAGCTGAGGGTGAAGACTGGCAGCTAGCAGTAGGAGGCGGGGGTCGGCGGCACAGACCTGTTCCTGGTCTACCTGTCACCTACCCACGGTCGTCAGGTAGCCCGCGATCGACGGGTTGCAGACCCCCGTACTAGACAGATACTTATGAAATGAATATAAAAACACACGTAATAATATGAAAAAACATTACAATATACAAATGATGAGCTATTAATTGTATATACTGTATCTGGTTGTTGATTAATTTACAGTATACTGTGAATTTAATATTACTTTGGAAAATTAGGTATCCACGATTTACCTAATTGAATGTACTTGATATATGATGTAAGCATATTTTTTCTTAACTAACATTCACATCTAATAACATTTCCTTCATTTACTTTTGTGTGCCTCTAAATACAAGGTTTTTGTTAATCTAGGAGAGTTAAAGTGGTTGTAAACCCTCACATATACCCAATGAAGTGAACAACCACAGATGATACACAGAGTGAAACAAATCCTCCTACATAGGTTTTACTTATTTATCTGCAGTCCTCTCTTTCCCTACACATCTTCAAAAGGGCAGAAAAGTGTTAAAATCCTTCTTCATCTGTCAGAATCACAAAGGGGGCGGAGAGGATACAGCTACAGTGTGTGAGAGCTGATTGGAGGAAAGGAACACACACTCCTCCACACAGCAGAAGAACTGTGTTGTGAACAGACAAGCTTCATGCTGAGATCCCTCCCCGAAACATTGTGTGGGGAAAACTTTTCAGAAGTGACTCATGCTGATAACAGAGGAACAAAGCACCAGAGAGAAATTACACTTTGGAGCTTTGGAGAGGGTTAAATAAAAACTACAGGTATATGTGCTTTGCATCTTCCCATCAAGTGATGGATTGATGGGAAGATGTGTCTTTAGTCTTATCTATTTTGCATTTTTATAGTTTTGTACCTTTTATCTTGGTTGGGGCTCATGAGAGTTTAGTAGGGGAGCAGTGAGGATCATTTTAGGAAAAAAATAACATTTGGAAGGAAAGGGAGGAAAAGCAGATGGAAGAAAAAAGGGGAGGTATACCACAGCAGCTTAAAAGGGTGAAGGGATCATGCTATGAAGGCTAATGAGACTCATGGGGAATAAAGGAGTGCTTTTTTCTGTCAGGCACTTGTTTTGGTCATTCATTAACAGGTCACTGTATTATTGGGATGCCAGAGATATTATCTAAGTGCCACATGTTAGAGATAGAGTGATGGTCTTCTCTGTGATTTTTACACCTGTCTGTGAATTTCAATTGCAGACATGTTGACTGCATGCCCATAATCGACATTCACGGACAGATATAAAAATCATGGATATTACAAACTGTTCATGAAACTGATTTGCCGACAACCCGGTCCGATCACACCAAATCCGATCGTGTGTACGGTTGTCCGACCGGACAAAGTGCTACGCATGCTCAGATCACATTACAAGACCAAAGCTATTGGCTACTAGCCTCTACTTAGTCCCGTCGTAGGCAACAAACGTCACCACGTTCAGAATGATCGGATTTTCCGACAACTTTGTCCGACCGTGTGTACGCAAAACCAACATCGGACAAAGTACGACGGACATGATCCGACGGACCTGGTCCGCGGATTGTCCGACCGTGTGTATGGGGCTTTACAGGGAGCAGAAGATCAGGTAAGCAAATCTGCTTTTCTGTCCTCTAGACATACAAGTTAAGATTTTTAGGTTTTAAGCAAAGTCAACATACTGAGTTTCAGCTCCATTTTACAAATTACATCAAGTACTGAGAACATGAGAAGGTAACCTTCAGCTTTATATTTACTTAGTCTTATTTTTACTTCCAGTTTTTCTGTGTAGAGGTTATACATCATGAAATCCTATGAGGTATTATACCTATATCATAACTGAAAAACCTAGACTGTGAAGGTCGTTATATGATGGAGTAGCCTCAGGCAAGGAGTCTGCAGTTAATGACAGACGAGTCTCAACAGTGTACAGCAAGGTGTCAAGACTAAGTCATGTCTTCAAACAGTCAGTGTGCATTCCAGACTTAAAAGATGAGGCTTTGTGTAAAGCTTCTTGTCTTTTTTTTTCTCTACTCACTCTGGAATGGGATAAAAGTACTTGTGTCCTTCAGATAAGGAGGGGGATTCACCCAAGCACTAATCTAGCAGCTCCTGCACTTCCTTTAGCCATTACGTTTTCTGCTAGTGTGGAGAGTTTACACATAAACAACGGTTTGGCTAAAAATAATTGCTCAGTAGATATATACTTAAAAATTTTTATTTAATCATGTAAATGGCAGGAACTTATCTTAACACTACAACAAAGCTGAACATTTTGTGGATTAAACTCAGGAAACTGTCATTTTAAATTAGTTCCTGTCCGAAAGCAGATAAAATAAATTTGTGTGAGTGTATGTACACACACACACTCACTAAGGATAATTAGGCCCCTTTCACACTTGTGTGACTTGTCATGCAACAAAGTCGTATGACAAGTCGTACCCCATGATTTCCAATGAGTATCATTCATATCTTCAAGTCGCAGCGACTTCAAAGTAGTCCCTGCACTACTTTGGTCTGACTTTGATGTGAATTGAGGTCCATAGACCTCAAGATTACACAGGCATTGTTTCAAGTCACATTAAAATCTCGGCATAAAAGTGAGGCAAAATCACATTACTTTCAGGTTGCACAAGTGTGAAAGGGGCCTAAGATAGACATTTAATAGACCAGAGGTAGGCAACCATAGAGAGATGGAGATCTACTTGAACAACACTGATAAAGTCAAAGATCACTGGGCACTGTGTCCTGTTGTGAGGGCCGGTTCACACCAGAATGCAATGCAAGAAAGGCATGTTCCAGTGTGTTTCCTGCACCGTGTTCAAAATGCACTGCCTTTGTGATCTACTGTGGGTGATGATACATTTTTAACCCCAAATGTAGAAAAAAAATGCAGTGGACATAAAAAAATGTATTACAAGAGAGTGCAGGGTTTGGAAGTGCGCTACACTCAGAATGCAAGGTTCAAGAGTGCGTTACGCTCAGAATGCACAGTTTAGGAGTGTGTTACCCTCAGAATGTAGGGTTCAGGAGTGCGTTACACTCAGAATGCAGGGCTCAGGAGTGTGTTGCGCTCAGAATGCAGGGTTCAGGAGTGCGTTACACCCAGAATGCAGGGTTCAGGAGTGTGTTGCGCTCAGAATGCAGGGATCGGGGGTGTGCTACGCTCACAATGCAGGTATAAGAAGTGTGTTATGCTCAGAATGCAGGGATCAGGAGTGTGTTATGCTCAGAATGCAGGGATCAGGAGTGTGTTATGCTCAGAATGCAGAGATCAGGGGTATGTTACGCTCAGAATACAGGGATCAGGAGTGTGTTATGCTCAAAATGCAGGGATAAGGAGTGTGTTATGCTCAGAATGTAGGGATCAGGAGTGTGTTATTCTCATAATGCAGGGATTAGGAGTGTGTTATGTTCAGAATGTAGGGATCAGGAGTGTGTTATTCTCATAATGCAGGGATTAGGAGTGTGTTACACTCCGAATGCAGGGATCAGGAGTGTGCGTTAGGCTCAGAATGCAGGAATCAGAAGTGCATTACACTCAGAATGCAGGGATCAGGAGTGCGTTACACATTACCAATGCAGGGTTCAGGAGTGCGTTACACTCAGAATGCAGGGATCAGGAGTGCGTTAGGCTCAGAATGCATAGACCAGGAGTGTGTTACGATCAGAATGCAGGGATCAGGGGTTCGTTATGCTCAGAATGCAGGGATCAGGAGTGCGTTGCGCTCAGAATGCAGGGTTCAGGAGTGTGTTACGCTCAGAATGCAGGGATCAGGAGTTTGTTATGCTCAGAATGCAGGGATCAGGAGTGCGTTGCGCTCAGAATGCAGGGATCAGGAGTGTGTTATGCTCAGGATGCAGGGATCAGGAGTACGTTAGGCTCAGAATGCTGGGATCAGGAGTGCGTTACACTCAGAATGCAGGGATCAGGAGTGCATTATGCTCAAAATGCAGGGATCAGGAGTGGGTTGCGCTCAGACTGCAGGGATTGGGGGTGTGTGATGTGAAGGGTGGTAGAGGACACTGCTATTGGGTGACCCAGCCCATAGCAGTGTTCACTGCCAACTTCACATCACCCCTCCCCCCACACACACACACAGTACTGTCCCCTTTCCTCCCATTGCAGCATTCCATTGCATCCTACATGTGCACATGAGACCAAGAAGCAGCACAGTTCTGGACAGGGGGTGGGAGGAGCTGGCCAAGTGCATTTTCATTGGTTAACTAAAAAAGTTAACTAGAAAAGTTAACTTGGCCAGCTCCTCCACCTGCCCTCTGTCCTGAGCTGTGCTGCCTCTTACGCTCCGCTGTTCACTGATGACAGCGGGGGAGGAAACAGAAGGTGAGAGAGAGAGGAGGACCGAAGGCTCGGCAGAGGAGCTGAGGGTGAAGACTGGCAGCTAGCAGTAGGAGGCGGGGGTCGGCGGCACAGACCTGTTCCTGGTCTACCTGTCACCTACCCACGGTCATCAGGTAGCCCGCGATCGACGGGTTGCAGACCCCCGTACTAGACAGATACTTATGAAATTAATATAAAAACACACGTAATAAAATGAAAAAACATTACGATATACAAATGATGAGCTATTAATTGTATATACTGTATCTGGTTGTTGATTAATTTACAGTATACTGTGAATTTAATATTACTTTGGAAAATTAGGTATCCACGATTTACCTAATTGAATGTACTTGATATATGATGTAAGCATATTTTTTCTTAACTAACATTCACATCTAATAACATTTCCTTCATTTACTTTTGTGTGCCTCTAAATACAAGGTTTTTGTTAATCTAGGAGAGTTAAAGTGGTTGTAAACCCTCACATATACCCAATGAAGTGAACAACCACAGATGATACACAGAGTGAAACAAATCCTCCTACATAGGTTTTACTTATTTATCTGCAGTCCTCTCTTTCCCTACACCCCTTCAAAAGGGCAGAAAAGTGTTAAAATCCTTCTTCGTCTGTCAGAATCACAAAGGGGGCGGAGAGGATACAGCTACAGTGTGTGAGAGCTGATTGGAGGAAAGGAACACACACTCCTCCACACAGCAGAAGAACTGTGTTGTGAACAGACAAGCTTCATGCTGAGATCCCTCCCCGAAACATTGTGTGGGGAAAACTTTTCAGAAGTGACTCATGCTGATAACAGAGGAACAAAGCACCAGAGAGAAATTACACTTTGGAGCTTTGGAGAGGGTTAAATAAAAACTACAGGTATATGTGCTTTGCATCTTCCCATCAAGTGATGGATTGATGGGACGATGTGTCTTTAGTCTTATCTATTTTGCATTTTTATAGTTTTGTACCTTTAATCTTGGTTGGGGCTCATGAGAGTTTAGTAGGGGAGCAGTGAGGATCATTTTAGGAAAAAAATAACATTTGGAAGGAAAGGGAGGAAAAGCAGATGGAAGAAAAAAGGGGAGGTATACCACAGCAGCTTAAAAGGGTGAAGGGATCATGCTATGAAGGCTAATGAGACTCATGGGGAATAAAGGAGTGCTTTTTTCTGTCAGGCACTTGTTTTGGTCATTCATTAACAGGTCACTGTATTATTGGGATGCCAGAGATATTATCTAAGTGCCACATGTTAGAGATAGAGTGATGGTCTTCCATCAAAATTGTGTCATTGGTTCTATGGATCAAAAGAACATGGAGGGTAGATGGGATGCTTCCATGGTAGCAGTATGCAGACTCTATCATACATCTCCAGATGTATTGTAAGGAAGCCCTTTTTCTTTTTCCTTGACATTTATTAGGTGCAGGAGGTAAGCTGTAGGGTTTGTATCCAGGTCTAGACCCATCATTTTATCAATGTACCTATACCTTGGTGGCATCCAGGGTTGCCAACTGTCAGGAAAATCATAGACAGTTTGTGAAATCTGTGATTTTTACACCTGTCTGTGAATGTCAATTGCAGACATGTTGACTGCATGCCCATAATCGACATTCACGGACAGATATAAAAATCATGGATATTACAAACTGTTCATGAATTTACTGACAGTTGGCAACTCTGGTGGCATCTCCATCAAATATGAGATTTTGTGAATTATGGTGGGGGCTCAGTTGATGGGGGGGTTCCGTATTTTTCAGTTTGTTTGCGCCCCCTCAAAAATTTTGAGCACCAGCCGCCACTGGTGCAAAGTACAAAACTCTGCTCCCTTGTTGCAGAGAGAATGTAAGTCCCAGGCCAGTCTGTCACCTTTGTATAAATGGGGTGGGGTGATGATCATCTGGTGTATTTAGTATACAAACAATTATGAAAAGAACATGTTTTCAAGAATTTGCGTCTAGACATATTTTCTCAAATGATGTCAATTGTCTCATAGCGTTACATTTTACTTTGAATAAATGGAAAAAATATGATCTTTACAGTGATTTGCAATGATTCAGTGGAGGTTCAATAATGGTCCTTATTTGCTTTGATAAGTTGATAAGCTTTGATAAGAATCCTGCAGATTCTGGAAACAGCTGAGCTAAGTATGTAAAACCCACATTAACTGGACATGTACATCATCATTACAATGCACAATATCCAAGATGACAAGAAATCCCATTGATGACAATCCAAACCACAATAGTGAAGTCATATGTAAGCAAGTATATTAGCAGCTTATATATACACAGGAGGGGGCATTATACCATCCAGTCTGGGTGGAGCAATGCCATATCAACAGGAGAGATAACAACATCTGGGGGGGGGGGGGGTGGGAGGAGTTGGTGGAAATACATAGATGAAGAGGAGAAACCAAGGATCTAAGGGGGAGGGGGGATGTGGGACATCTTAAGAAATGGTGGGAAATCAACAAACTGGGGAGGGGGGAGACCCAGTGCAAAGCTGCAACCACTGTTGAAAGGATCTCAGAGCATCACATAACTTATTCTAAAGCAGAGCCACCACAATAAATCACTAGGGACCTAGTCTCCACCCAGGCAGCCCAAATTTTGTCAACCTTTTTGGGGCACGTAGGACTCATGTAAGGGTCCTTTTCATGCCAGTCAGACTAAGCAGACTAAACCCTAGTACACACCACTCGTTTTTGTTTCATTCAACCCAGCGGATTAAATAAGAAAAAAATCGAATGTTAGTACAGTATTCTCCGCTGCTGTTCTATTGTGCTCTGACAGGGGGACTGAACCTTTGCCAGACCACTATTAGCTGAGAGCGCTGATCAGGAACCAGACATTTTTCATGAGCCTTTGTCAAAAGCTGACCTAACGGCTGGCTTCTGTCGGACCAGCTGCCATACAAAAAAAGAAACATATTGGTCGTGGGACTTTGTATAAGGCAAATCACTAGTACAATAGTAATATAAGGTATACATGATTTCAAATGTTATTTAAATACATGATGGCAAATTTCCAAATATGATATATAAACATATTAAAATGAGCTGATGCATATACATTATGACAATATAAATTCATAAAATCCTGATATTTATATACGTAATAATGTTTGCAAATAAACATACATGATAACACAAGTTGTAACAGACCGAATTTCATGACATCCTAAGACTCTACACGTTTCTTGGATCCCTGTCCAATCCATCAGGAGTTCATGCAAGAAAGGTATCTATAAAGATAAGTAAGTGCCAAAATGAAAGAGTATATAATGTAAATAAGTAGTACATAGATAGATAGTACATAGAGTACATAGATAGATAGTACATAGAGGGAAGGGAAAAATAATTTAAAGGCAAATGGCCTTGTAACTTACAAATCAGCTCAAAAAAACAGGTCCGGCATCCTAGTGATGGGGGGTGCCGTTAAACGTCTACCCCAGAGGCTGTGACAAGGTAACCCCCCAAACCATGGGAACAGCAGGAGAACAGGCCAAACTTCCAAACAGTGCAAATTCATGGGGTATGTGGATTAATGGTGGCAGACCCAGCCAACACTGGTCTATAAAAAATATGTATAATACTAAGTGTAAGATATGTAATCATTTCAAATATCAGTATTTGGTGTCTACTGTATATAGTGTAGCCAGCAGGAAAGAGTAATAGAAAGAAAAGAGACCAGTGAACCACATATACAAGGAAAAGAAACCACATGGGTAAATAGTGAAAGCAACCACAAACTGGGAGCAATGAAGAAGGTGGTCGAATGGGTAAAAGTGAGAAAGAACATGATCTAAAAGTGCCAAAGTATAAAGGTAAATTCAAGTGAGGGTGATAACAGAGGTAATACCCTCAAGTCTTACATCTTATATTCCATGGTAGAAAGAGCAGTCCACAATAACCCACCGAGCGGAAGGGAGTGAAGCAATGATCACCTGGTCAGACTCGGATCCCCACCAGCGTCATGCAAGCGTTGGGTGTGTGAAGGGGAAGACAGACCCCACAAAGCGGCGCCACACACATGGGTTAAATGATGGAGCATTGCTGGGATTTGGTGGAACCTAAAGCCTTTATAAATTGTAGTGTAGAATCAACAAAATATGGAAGAGAAGCTTTCACAGAAAATAGGTCTTGAGTAAAGAGCTTATGATAATAAAATGGATAAAATATGAAATATTTACCTGGCTTAATAATAAAATGTAATATTTTATTGGTTATTTGCTTAAATAAATATATATTTTTTAAATTCTATAAATTCTTGCTACAGATACTATCAGGTGTACAGGCAGGGGTTGCTGGAACTAGGGCTAAGAACCCGAAGATATAATGTGGGCTTGACATTAACAATTTTCTTACACCATTGACTGGTTGAGTGCTGCATTTTTGTATAGAATGAGGTCTACATTTCGGAGAACCATACAAATAATTGTGACTGTTCTGTCTTTCTTCTTTAGCATACAAGATAACAAACTACAACGTGTTTTCTTGATAAGAATTTACTTCTTAATGATAGTAGAGTTGCTTTTTTCTGTCCTTTCTTAATGACTACATAGAAATCAGACAATATTTTACAGTAGGCAGAGGCTACACTGCAGTATCTCTCAGGGGAGGGCTGGGCTGGGGGGCAGAGTGGCAATTGCCCCCCAGGCCGCCTTAACTTACGTTGAAAACGGCCGGCGCCCACTGCCCGCTGCTATTTTTACGGCTGCTGCGGTCGGCCACTGTTGCATTCCAGGAGATGTAGTCCGTACTCAAGCACCCAAGCAGCGCAGAGGAAACTACAACCCCCAGAGACCAGAGTCTTGTAGGCAGGGTGCCAGTGACTGTCTCGGGCTGTGGGGCTGGGTGCTGGCTTGCGCTGGCCGTGGCGTGCAAGCTGAGCTGCCAGGTAAGAAAACCTGACACCCCCAGCTGACCCCCACAACCCATCCCCCCCCCATACACCCCATTTACCCCGCCTCAGTGAGCAGGCTGCATTGGATGGGCACTGGTGGGACTGCATTTATGGACACTGGTGAGGCTGCATTGATGGGCACTGATGAGGTGGGACTGATGAGGTAGCATTGATGGGCACTGATCAGACTGCATTGAGGGGCACTGGTGAGGCTGCGTTGAAAAACCAGCTGGGATGGATGGTGGGCTGATTCGGTGGTTCAATGGGCCACTTGACTGGACTTCCCCCCCGGCCTAAAGGCTGCCCGCCCTCCCCTGGGATCTCTGCACTTTTTCCCTTTTTTTTTTAAATTTTCACAGATTATCTTTTCTGAAAAACATTTTTAAACACCCAAAGGGGATATTTTTTAGGTGCCTTTGGCAAATAGATAATAACTTTTTCCTTTGACTCTTGCTGTAAAAATGCTTCGTTTCTTTTTGTATCATTTAGGGAAACTAATGAATCTTTTTTGCTGTATTAGTCACAAAACTGCATTTGTAGTTTAGCCGCTTGCCAATAAATTTCTTTTAAAAAAATAGCAGTTTATGGAATATGAACAAT